>SNQJ01S0008150.1:119456-149551 GCA_010110895.2 Picea sitchensis
TCCCATCCTGTAGTGTTTCTCCTCCTGATTCCAATGAGCTATTACACTAAGAGGTTCCTCCAAGTAATGTGCCCAAAATGACCTCTTCAGTGAATTCCATTGACTTATAGCTCAAAATAGTCAAAATCATGGAAATCGTCGGAGTGCAACAAAACCAAAGCCAACCTATGTGGAATGGCTCATAATGATGGAATATGATCATCAATGCAAGCTGGACCCCACAATGCCTCTCAAATACCCATGTACTCGCTCTAGCACCCATCTGACTACTCTGGTCATCATAAATCTCTGCCCTGTGATAATGTCCCGAAGTGGGGACATTACAAAGAAGATGAAGAGGAAGTATAAGAGGAAGATGAAGATGAACATAATCTGACAAAATCATAAGAGAAATTTCGGGAAGTATCTCCAAAGACACCTAGAAAACAAGTACAGAATAATCATCCTTCAGATCAGATTATTGGAAACAAAGATGCAGGAGTTGAGACTAGAAGAAAAATATGTTCACCAGAACAAACACACCTAGAAATCTTATCTACAATTGAACCAAATTGTTCTGAAGAATCCAGCAAGGATGAATTATGGAATAAGGCCATGGATGAAGAATTGGATCAAATAGAGAAAAATGACACTTGGAAATTGATTCCAAGACCAAAGAATAAGAATGCGATCGACACAAAATGGGTTTCCAAGAATAAATTGAATGAAGATGGATAGGTTACAAGGAACAAAGCTAGATTGGTATGTAAAGGATATGCACAGATTGAAGGAATCGACCTTGAAGAGACATTTTTCCCAGTTGCCAGAATGGAAACAATCCATTTGCTTTTGGCTTATGCATGCTCCAAAAATGTTAAAGTATATCAGATGGACATAAAATCAATTTTTCTGAATGGGAAACTTGAAGAACAAGTCTACATTGAACAACCAAAAGGATTTCAGTTGTCAGAGAAGACAGACTATGTATGTAAATTAAAGAAGGCATTCTATGGTCTAAAACAGGATCCTAGAGCATTGCACTCCAGACTAGATAAGTATCTACACGAAGCAAGGTTCAGAAAAGGAAGTGCAGAAAACAATCTCTACATCAAGGCAAGTCAAGGAAATATTTTATTAATTGAAGTTTATGTTGATGATATTATTTTTGATAGTGATGATGACAGGTTAAGCCAGAAATTTGCAAAAGACATGCAGAATGAATTTGAAATGTCGTTACCTGGAAAACTATCCTTCTTTCTGGGATTTCAGATACATGAAAGAAACCAAGGAATTTTTATTTCTCAAACCAAGTATATCATAGAAATGCTAAGAGGTTCGGTATGGAAGATTGCAAACCAGTTATCATTCCCATGCAAATCAGTTGTAAGTTGAGCAAAGATGATGATTCGAAGTCTACAGATCAGAGGCAATACAGGTCAATGATTGGCAACCTACTATATGTGGCAACATCCAGACCAGATGTAATGCAAGCAATTGGATAGGTGGCATGAATTCAAGTAGCACCAAAGGAATCACATGTATTAGCAGTAAAGAGGATTTTCAGATATCTCAAAGGAACAAAAGAATTTGGATTATGGTATCCAAAATGAAAATATCTATCACGTATTTCCTACACAGATGTATATTGTGTAGGTTGTATTGATGACCGAAGAAGCACCAGTGGAGCAACATTCTACTTAGGTGAGTGTTTGGTATCATGGATAAGCAAGAAACAATCATCAGTATCTCTATCTATATCCGAGGCAGAGTATATTGCAGTAGCAACATGTTGTACACATGTTCTTTGGATGAAACAAAATTTGAAAGATATAGAGGTTGAGTATGACGAGCCCATTCCAATATATTGTGATAATACAAGTGCCATTAGTATCTCAAAAAATCTGATGATTCACTCCAAGATGAAGAACATTCCAATCAAGTATCACTTTCTACGGGAATAGGTTGCAGAAAAGAACAAGTGGCAGACATCTTTACAAAACCACTTCCATGGGAAGCCTTTGAATATCTTCTCCAAAGACTTGGAGTTATTTCTACTCCAAAATGAATGTTTTTTGAATGCTTTTTGAATTCTTATCTTATATGTCTTAGATATACATGATAAATCACCATAAGAGGACAGTTCAGATAGGGGGAGCAACCCCAGATGGAAAGATACCTTTGCCATTGATGACAAAGGGGGAGAGATTTATCAGATGCAGAGAACAGAGGCATTGTTCCAGAGGGAGCAGATTTATCAGATCGAGAGGAAAGAGGAAAATCTATCAAATACAAAGGATAGAGGCATGGTTTCAATGGGATCATGATTGATATGATTTCAGTATTGCATCAGAGTGTTGCCATCAATTCCAAAGTGGGAGATTGTTGATTAAGGTTGGTTTTCATTGATGTCAACCCTTGAAGAAAGTCCCGCAACACAAAGGTTTGGGTAATGGACCCAATATTGTTTGATGTAAAGATGACTCATTATTATCTTGTCATGGTTGATAAGAAGTAAATATGGATGAACTCCAAAGTGGTCCCCTTATGGTGAAAGCTCTCATGGGAAGACGCTTTGCAGAGTAAGAGAACCCATGCTTAATTGTGGAATAATGAGATGAAGGACAATGAATTTGTTAGGTAAACTATCCTCGATGGATATTTCTTGTTAGTCCACTTTTGGTGGTATGTGGAACATCACATAACTCCTCATGGTTTGAGAATTATGGCCTTATGAAGTTGGAGGAGCCTCATATGTCATCTAGAAGCCCCAAAAGGTCAAAGTAGTCAAAGTGGTTTAAAAGATTTTAAAAGGTAAATAATAATGTGAAGTAATGAGTTTATTATAATTCAAAGTGAATACAAAATAAATTATTTCAATAATAAATTTAATGGAGAAATTAGAAGTGGTTTAACCATAAAATAAGGAAAGTGGGGCCAAGTGACCTAGAAGATGCTTTTAAGGAAGCTACTTGGAGAGTATAAATAAGAGGCAAGGCTCTCTAATTTTAATCACACTTTAGAATAGTGAATATATATGTTTCTAAGGTAACCAAGGATATCTAAGACCAAATTATGAGGGAAGGTGAAGAAAAAAACACCGAAATGCAAGGAAGGATAAATTATTTTGATGGTGCTTTCTAAGGTATGTTATTTATAGGTCGTCTCACCATTTTCGCTATAAGTTTTTTTCTATAATTATTCAGACCGTGCAATTTCTATGACATTGAGTAAACATATCCAAGTATCCAAGGTAAAAAAATAATTTTGTGGGTCATTGTATTTTTGGAGTTAAACTCCATGGAAAATAGGGTTTGTGGGTAGTCCTGAAACTAGTCAAAAACAGGTGTTTCAGGTAAAAACATCATGACTTCTTCATAACAAATCCAAATTAAGTGAAACTAAATGTTTTGGGTAGGTTACTATATTTAGTAGTATTTTTAATAGTTTCAGATCCATTCAACAAATATTATGTGCGAGGCACACTCTACAAGGTCACTCTCTAGAATAAGACAAAATTCAACAAGGTATGGCATTTTTGCTATAACTCCTTTTCTGAGAGGTTCCAAGTAGTGAAACCTAGAGAAATTACATAAAACATGTTGAATAACATTGTATATCAGTTTCATATATTTATAGAAGAACGGACCAACTTTGTCAAGAGATTGAACAAGAGAACCAATGACAAGTATAGAGGTAAGCTTTCTTTGATTTGTTTTAATTGTGATGGTATTGGTGATTTTTGTAACAAATGTCCTCATAAGAAAAAGAGAAATGATGAAGGTTACTCAAATAGAAAACAAACATATAAAGGCAAAAGAACCACTAAGAAATCTTTCAAGAAAAGCTTATGCACTAAAAAAGACATCTCATCATCATATGAAGATGAATCCAGTGACAGCGAGACATAAAGAGTTCTATTCATGATAGTAGAAGACTCTGATAAACAAGACTCCAAAGAATAATATGAAGAGGTCGAAGAAGAATATGAAAAATCCAAAGAAGAATATGAAGAGGGAGAAGTTGACTACCTAGAAGAATTGATGTGTGCCATAGAAGTTATTAGAAGAGAAAAAAAGAAAAACAAGAAACTACAAGTAGAACAAGACAAGAAAGAAGACACTCAAGAACTATAACAAATAATCACAAATTTGAAGGTTCAAATAGAAGAAGATAAAAGATTTGAAGAAGCACTCAAAGAACAACTAGAAGAAAAAGACAAGATCATTGAAAATTTGAAAGAAGAGATTGTCACATTAAGAAAGGATCTTCAAAAGAAAAATATGGAGAACAAATCAAAAGTTTTGGATGACATTATCACCAGTCAAAAACCTCATAATGACAAGTCCGGACTTGGATACAATCAGGAAGAAAATGGATCAAGATCTAAAACAACATAGGAAGAAACATATCCAAAAATCTGTTCATAAACAATCAAAGGGGATAGGAATATTTACAAGGAAGATTATAGGGACAATCCTCCATCAAGAAGATTCAGATTTCAGAATCAACAATCAACAGATAGGCCTCAAGAAGAAGAAGAATTCATAAGAGTAACTCCTTTTAGAAGATCTTCAACTCTGAGGTATCAAACTATATTTTTTGGTATATGTTATGCATGTAATAATTTTGGACATAAGTTTGTGAATCGCAGAGATAACAACATGAACATAAACAACTTTGAAATTCATACGCAAAAGGGTTATCCAATAAGGCCAAGTGAAACACATAGAATAAGTTACAACAGGTTTGAATCTTTGAGCACTGAAGTGGAATGTTACAAATGTATAAACTCTAGACACATGGCCAAAGATTTCAAAATGACAGTCCCTCCTAGATAACCACAACAAAATACCAACATTCAAATACAAGAACCTCATAAAACAACATGGATAAGAAAGCATAATCAATATAGTAACAAAGAATGCACACTCTCTGTACAAGATAAGAAGAATAAAAGTGGTTGGTATGTTTACAGTGGCTTTTCAAAACACATGAAATATGATAGAGACAAGTTTCTTACATTAATAAAGGAAAGAGATGGATTAGTCTCCTTCGGAAATTATGATTCAACTAAAAGCATTGTAAAAGGTACAGTCAGAATTGGGAACAAGAATATGAAGGCATAATATGTTCTAATAGTAGAAGATATGAAAAATAATCTTCTAAGTGTGAGTCAAATGTGTTACCAAGGTAATAAAGTTATTTTCGATTCACAAAAGTGTGAGATAAGAAAAGAAGGTTCAGGAAAATTGATTGCTACAACAACGAGAAATTCAAGAAACATATGTGTTAAGTGAAATTAGAAATGAGAAGTGTTGTGTAGGAAAGGAAGATGAAAGTTGGCTATGGAACATAAGAATGGGTCGCGTACATTTTGATAACCTTCTCAATGTCAGTAAAAGAGAAGCAATCAGATAAATTCCCCATATCATGAAACCAACCAACACTTTATACAAGCATTGTCAACAAGGAAAGCAAACAAAGACCAAGTTCAAATCAAATAAATATTCAACGACAAGACCACTGGAAATTGTGCATACTGATCTAGTTGGACCAACTACAACAAAGGGTCTAAAAGGTGAGAAATACTTTATGTTATTAGTTGATTATTATAGAATAATGACTGCAATTTTCTTTCTCAAAAATAAGTTAGAAGCTTTTGAAAACTTCAAGATCTACAAGGAAATGGCTGAAAATGAAATGGATTCAAAAATAAAATTCTTGAGATCCGATAATGGAGGAGAGTTCAATTCAAAAGAATTTATGGACTACTACAACAATCATGGAATAAAAGGATGATTCTTCATTTCTAGGACACCTCAATGGCTCGAACAATGCCAATGGATTCCAAATTCATAAATATTTTTTGGACAGACAGTGCATATGACAATTCACATTCAAAACAGATTAATGCTCATAAACAATATTGAAAAAACTCCCTATGAGATATGGAAAGGAAGACCAACAAATGTGAAGAACTTAAGAGTTTTTGGAAACAACTGCTACATCAAAAGAGAAGATGGCAGAATGGGAAAGTTTGACTGTCGTGTGGGAAAATGAGTACTTTTTGGTTACTCAAGTACAAGGAAATCATACAAGTGTTACAACTTGAGATTGAACAAAGTTTTGGAAAGAATCAACATAACAATTGATGAAACATGTATACAAGAATTAAAGGAAGAAGAAAATGAATCAATGGAACAAATTTACGAAGAAGAAACAAAAGATGAAAAATAAGGGGAAGATGAAGAGGATCCGAAAGAAGAAGAATATCAAGTTCATCAAGTGCCTCCAAACATGTAAGAACCATAAATTAACAAAGACTAATAAAATTCTTACAATTAAACATAAAATTTCTTTCAACGCATAAGTAACTCATTAATCATCATATAATAATTTAATATTCAGCATAAATTAAATTTATCCACAACATGAAAATAAATTACATAATCATCACATAACCCAACAAGTTCATAAATAAAAATACCTCTACCTGATGATAAATTCTCGCTTATCTGGTTGTCCTCCCTGCTTCTCTATTCAATCTCTGCCTGATGCTCTGACCAAACCCTGCCCAAAACCGACTAACCACCTAGCCAGCTAGGAGCAGCCTATCCAGCTCCCTAGCTCCAGGATTTCATGAGGATTCCTGGCCCCCAAGCCCAAAACTCCCAACAACCTAGTGCCCCCTGGAACGGTTCAGTCAAACTCCAAAACCCAATTCCCCCAAAACCATAAAAATATCCAACAGCCAAAAAAATACAGTCCTCTCCTCCCAATTTTTCATAATAATCCCTTCTCGCAAGCCTTTGCTTAGTCATATCTCCCCCTCTTCACCGACTCCTTACCCTCCTTTAATGAAACCCACTTTATCCCTCCATTTATTACCTTATCCCCCCATTCAACACCCTATCCCCTATCATACGTAAAGTTTCAAAACGATTAAATTAAAGTTATTAAGCCCTTTAATTCTTTACCCAAGTCATTGAATGTGTTAAGTAATCAATTAATTAATTAATCAACATTTATTAAACAATAAATAAATAAACAATTAATTAATTAATATTATTAATAGTTAATCATTACTTAACTAATACACATTAAGACATATAATTGTTTAATTAATTATACTTAATAAACCCTATGTAACTATTTAATTGGGGTTGTTACATACACCCACCCTTCAGGAAACTTTGTCCCAAAGTTAAAATATTTTATGATACAAGAGAAAAGAAACATGGTTCACACATTCATAACAAATAACCATCATTATTAGTAAGTATGCCAAGAAAACTCATACATACTAGTGTACATGTACAAGAAATGCATGTGTAGCTAGTACATACAAGTCTCGTGCATGTACTAATAATCAATAACTATCACCTTTATAGTAATTTATGTATGCAGCCAATCCAATCAACAAGACTATTCATTTTATAAAAGACAATAAACCAATCAAATGTTTGCAAAATCCTTTAATTACAATTATCTAGATTAATAATTTTATTTAGACAACTGTGGTTTAGTTATGTAATTATGAATATTCATATATACACATTTTCTTTTCGTCATCTATGTTTCGAATCTGAATCTGAATTCATCATCAGGACGATTAGTCCTGATGATGAATCTTGATTTGGATTCGAAACATAGACGATGAAATGACTCCAACTGTGGATTATCCGAACAACACATGCAAAACTCCTCACCACAAAAACTTAAAAACAACACATTTTCTTTTCAGAAGGTAAAAACAATAAATTCCACCATAAGACAAATATCCATACTCTCTCAACTATTTATACTCATCCTTCCTCCCTAACTTACTTCCATCTTCCATTCCTATCCTTCCTCTGCTAGACTATCTTGGAGCATCAACTATATTGAACTAACTCCAAATAGAACCCGTAAGAGGAAGTGTCACTATCTTGACCAAGCTTCCCCAGTAGGAAACTGACAGTCATCATCACACGTCTAGGGGAGTGTGAGCTAACACCATCCTCCCATGACTTCAGGTTTTAGAGGATACACGGTGGGAAATGACTCTACCCCTCCTAACAAGATTACGGTCCACACCCTACAATGGAATATACAGTGGCTCCGTGTTGCTGGGAGTTTTGTCATCGTTTATTCGGTTTTAGACAGTCTCATCCCCTGAAATCCCGCACTGGTCCATATATCATAGCAATGTATCCAAACCAATATAATTTCACATACAAATATTCATACCATATTGTTTCTTGGCTAGTGGTCATGTCATCCACTTTCATCATTATTATCCCTTGGCTATTTCATAGTCCATAACTTGCAGATTAGTCTGTAACACAAACTCACACATTTCTATGCATTATCATCATGTAATTGCATACAATCATAATTTCAATTCATTATCCTCGTACCAACAACTTTAACATCAAAGTTTTCAAGTTAGAAATAGATCTCATAATATCCCAAAATTCAATTATTGACACCTTATTCATAAAATTATCATTTACAAAATAGATTGCATCATATCCAACATCATTTTAATAGCATTTAAAACTTCAAAGGATTCTCATTCATACAATATATCACATCATATCCATCATCCTCAATAACATTTAAACATTCATAAAATTTACATTCACATAACAGATCGCATTATATCCATCATTATCAATAATATTTAAACATTCATAAAATTTACATTCTCACAATATATCGCATCATATCCATCATTATCCAAATACATTTAAACATTCATAAAGATTCATACGTCTTAAAAGTTTAAGTGTATCATTTAATAGTTTCACTATGAATAGAAAATAAAAGTGTGTAGGCCTCAGGTAATCATGGTTGTCTAAGTCAAAAGGTGGTGTTACATACACCCAACCTTCAAGAAACATATTCTCAAGGTGGTAAGAAAAGTGAGGGATAGTCTTGTCGTTATGTCTCGGCATCTTCCCAAGTAGAAAATCCTGGACTATACTTGTCCCATTGGACCTTAATTTGGTCTACCAGATGGTTCCTAAGTTGTTGAACTCTATGGTCCAATATGCGTAACGGTTCTACGATGAGAATTCCCATGTCTGATACCTGCAATTCCTTCCAATTTAGTTTATGTGATTCATCAACAACATAATGACGTAAAATAGATACATGAAAAATGTTATGATTTTTATGCAAGTGGGGTGGCAGTACGAGACGATAGGTAATGGGTCCAATTTTCTCTTGGATTATAAACGGTCCTATAAATTGAGGTGACAACTTTGTGCCCTTCTCGAACTATATGGTACTCTTATTAGGCATGATACGAATGAAAACCTGGTCTCCCACTTCATAACTTCGGTCAGTCCTGTGTGCATCCGCATAACTTTTATTCTTATTCTGTGCTTCCTTTAGTCTCTGCCTAATTTGAATCACCTATTCCTCCATATCTTGAATCAATTCTAGCCCAACTGTTACTCGGTCTTCTAATCTATCCCAACTCAACGGTGTTCTGCATGGCCTTCCATACAGAGCTTCGTAGGGTGGCATTCTGATGGAGCTATGAAAATTGTTATTGTAGGAAAACTCTACCAAAGGTAGGTACTTCTCCCACTGGGTTTGATTATCCATGACATACATCCTAAGCATGTCTTCCATGACTTGATTTACTCTCAGTTTCCCATCTGTTTGGGATGATAGGGAATTGCTTAAGTTCAAAACAGTCCCCAATCTTGTACAAACTTGTCAAAACCTAGGAAGTGAATCACGGAGTCCCTATCTGAAATGATCTTCTTAAATTGTATCACGTACAAGCGGATAACCTCACTTAAAAGCTTATGTGCCCGTCGGTGACTTTTGTCGTAGATGTTTCTAACGAGGAATAAAATGAAACCTCTTGGTGCTTATCCACTATCACAAGAATGACGTTGTGTCTATGAGATGTGTTGAGCCCCAACAAAATCCATAGAGATGGATTCCTACTTGGACATAGGAACATCGTGTGGTTGTAGGAGCCCTGCCGAGTGATGGTGGTCAGCCTTCATGATTGACACTCTAGGAATTTTGTGATGAAATGGACTACATCGCTTCATGCCTACCCAAAATAAGAGCTTCCTCGTAATACAGTAGATCTTCTTCTCACACGGATGCACACAATAAAGTGCTCTATGGGATTCCTTCAAGATGATGCTTGAATATCCCCACTTTGAGGGATGTACATCCTTCCTAGATATGTCTTAAGTCCATCTGCTTCGAGACTATATCCTTCATACTTTGGATCAATTTTCACTCCCACTCTGGAGGTTTGAATTAACCTCTAAATACCAATTGTCTCCTTGAGTTCGCGTCATACGTTCCCTCAGTTGACATTTAAGGGGTACCAAGGAGAAGGAACCGTGTCTCCTACTCCAAATTTATAACCCTAAATTGCACCACGCATGCTTACTTAGCATCAGGCCAACTCATATCCTTTCTTTGCCAAAACTCTGCTAAGCAACTCTTTGAAAATCCTCTTGAAGATAAAGGCCCATGTGCCCTAACTCATTATTACGTGTGTACCGCATTTGTGACACAACAACCAGCGTGGACCTACAAAAGCATGAAAAAGAGAGTTGTCGATGGAACAAAACTATGGGTGAGTTAAGCGGAAACTCCGACCATGCATGTCAGAGGGTTTGTCTAAATATCTAGTTCCTTCTAGCCTATAAAGAAGGTAGGGGCACCGACTGGAGGGAGGAAAATTATAGCAAAGAGACTCTGCTTGTTCACGTATTCCATTGTCCACCTTTATCCTTTCCTTATACGAAAGGAGATTCAAAGCGAGTTGAAAGAACAAGAAAGAGGCCAGGATCCAAGAGATTCGAGGAAGCGTTAGTAGGTCTCAACTTTTGTAAAGTTGACTCATTCTAAAGTAATAAAGAAGTGCTTTTCCCATCCCAATTCATGAACTTTTTATGCTTTGATTAGTTTATGTTTGATTTCTAACTTGTTAGTATATAAGTAGTATGCATGCATAGTTGTTACTTGTCTTATATGTGAGTCATCTTTGGAAGGGGTATTGAGAACAAGTAATCAAGAAGCCTGCTTGAGGAGGATCGACATCAAATGTAGGTAGCGGCGTGGGTTGATATTTCCATGCATTTACTAAGAAAAGGATTTAAATCTAGGGATGAAGGTAGAAAGTAATTTCTATTCAGGTCATATCTTCATGCAAAGTTTGAACTCTATTTTCTAGTCCGTGAGGTGTTTTCTAACAACGAATTAGCGACCATTGTGGGATTACCAAACATCTGTTAAGATTGCGACCGATTTCTCACCTTTTCAACTACTTTACGGGTTGGAAGAAGTCTTACCCATCCATTTTGAATCCATATCTAAAATTAATGATTACAATTATTGCGAGACACTTCTCCTCTTGAAGAGCAGTTAGTACACCTTGAGCATCTCAATAAGAAGCATCGTGATGTGGATTTAGTATGAGGGCTCAAAACATAAGTTCAAATTAATGATTATGATGAGTCCGTTCATCCTCGGATTTTCTTTGAAGGCTATCTTGTCTGGTCTATGACAAGATAAGGACCCCTAGGGGCAAGAAAATTCAAACCACATGGGTTTGAACCATTCATTATTAAAGAGGTGATAAAAAGGTCCTTACTTATTGTTGGATGATTTTGAAGGGAATGCTTTGGTGGAGCCTAGAAATGGGATCTCCCTCAAAGAGGAAGTATTACTCATGGGCGGATCAACGTGGAGTAACTTTTTGCAACATATGTATAGTCTTTGTATATTACTTTTTAGTTTCTTTTGAGTGTTATGGACATGTCATTGATCTTATATTTTGTCAATATGGTAGATGTCAAGTGATTAAGAATTGTTAGATTGGGTATGTAGGCGGTGCTAGTCGGCACACTCGGAAGCTTACCTCCGTAGCTTGGGTAATATTCACACCTGAGGCAGTTGTTATCTTTCAGTATATGCTTAGGTGACACCACAAATAATTTAAAATAGTGTAGTGTATTTATTGGAGTTGCTTGGGCTTATCATTGGGTATCTCTCATCTATGGGTCTATCTAAGCTCAATTGGTTGTGTCATAGCTAATGAGTATACAGGATTCATGATCCAATTTTTACATCGGCGATTCCTTAGGGTACATCTTAGAATGAAACTTTGATTATATTACATATTTTCATGTTCCTAGGAGATTAAACCAAATTAGAGATACTCTAGCTAATCAAATTTAGGTGGAATCTTGCACGCATATGAAAGAACATTGACATAAGCATGTAAATACATTTTACTGCAGTGATCCATAGACACCAAAATATCAAAAATCTCATATATAACACATCATAAAAACGAGTACATAGATGGATGTAAGTGCCTAAAAAATGGGAGTAATAGCAGCCACGAGGGCTTATGCCCTCAAAAAATATATACAAGTAAGTGCTTGTGGCGCATAAAAAGTCTAAATAGGTTCAAAGCCTATGGGCCCTATTATAATATTCAAGTCCACGGCATGGGCTAAGCGCCTATGTCGGACCCATGTCGAGGTACTTCCGCTACATGAGGCTACGTGGATGGCGGCAGGTCTTCTATCTCTGCCATCGGGACTATCCGAGTGAAGTCTGGTGAAGTTCAGCTCAACTTCGTCTAGGTTCCCTCTGACCTCCCAGTGGGAAGGTTCCACATACTATTTCTCCCTTAGTGGTGGCAGTTGTGGCTTTTGGCCGAGGACGATGTATGTTTTGTGCATAATCGGCAGGTCGCAAGAGTCCCACATCTCCATGCAATAAATGTTTGCAGATCAAATACTGCAATATAAAAAAAATGATATAACAAAAATGACATAAAAATTACATATACAAACAAAAAAAACTACAAGGTGGAGACCCCTTGCATCTCCCTCGCTCCTCGCCAAGAGCCTGGTATCTCAAGATCTCTAGAAAAATCTATCCTGCATATGGGTAGTCCTCAACCACAGGGATGCGTGTTGTTGTAGAAAACCAACCAAAGAAGTCATCATCGAAGGAATAATTGGTCAGCCCCACCACCTTGTCACGGCAGTAATACTACCCATCTACATCTTGCCCGAGGAAGAGGCTTGATGTCCTCGTTACCCTTCAGGGACTAAATCTCCAAAACTCTCTCAAAAGAAAAATGAACACACACAAAATCATCCGGGCAGAAGTTCCTTTGTGTCCAGCGTGATTATCGTCAATTGCCTCTTCATACACTCAGGTAGTGTGGTACTCCAGTCAAAATCTATGCATTCAAGCACTAGATAGCACAATTCATCTATATACCGAGGCGGCATTGATACGAGTACATTAAGCCAGATAATCGCCCAATCATTAATAATATGGCACCGCAGCGATAGGTTAGTAATCTTACTAATGGGCACCTGGGAGATCAAATGGTTTGTCCCAGCCTCACAGTGCTCAACTATCAGTTCCGCTATGTTATCTTGGTCCCATAGGAAATGTCTTGAAGTTGAATGGTTCCCCTCTCCTTGAGAGGCGGTCAAAAAGTAGATATCCTCATTGGTGGGCACCCGGTGATTTCCCCTCTAGCATGAAAGCCTTTGCATCAAGGTGCGGTAGTCAATCAAGGCATTCGGTAGCCTTGATTTGCTTCGCCTAAATGGACATAGGAAGAACTTGTTAAAACATTGCATCAGCCCACGACATTCGGATCTCCTGTGACCAACTCACTGATTGCTTCATACTCCCTTTCCCTCCACTTTGGACATACATCTGCCAACACAACAAACTTGAGGGAAGTCGTGCGGCTCTTTAGTTCCTTTTGCTATAAAGGGAGGTCCACCCCAGCGCCTTGACTATAAGAGGCGGCAGATCCGCGTGTAAGCAGCGAGTGACTTTACTTTGCCTGAGTGTACACGCGGCCTTTCCAGAGACAACCTGCATGTACTTAGGGCCAACCTTTTTGAAGGTCGACACCCACCCAAAAATGAAATACAATGCAAAATTGAAGAATTGAATAACTATATAGGGGGAGTTTGTACTTACTTGATCCAAGAGGAAGTTTGTTTCATCCTTTGTAGCTCGGAATCACCGTTTTTAGCAATGGGGGTCTTTTGGCTCGAGTCAATTTTTGAATCGTGATAGTGATAATGGTACGCTAGCTTCTGACTTATAGACTTTTTGGCCTCTTTTGTCACTTTTGTGGCCTCCCTTATCGGTTTCTTTGAATTGAAAACCATTTAAAGTGATTCAAGAGTTATGTCGGAGGATTTGATCAGGTATTGGGACACTTTTTTTGAGTTTTGAAAATTTTGATGGTCCATGAATTTTTTCAGAATCAACTTGAGCATATAGGTTAGGTAGCTTGCAATTTGCATCGTTGTCTTTTTTCCTTTTCTATAGGATCGATCACATCAGGTTGTAAAATAGAACCATCATATCTTCTTTAGAAGTGTTGCAATGTGTTGAGTAGGAAAGCTTACCAAAACATGGATTCCCTAGGTAGGTCTGGTTGCATTATGGGTGTCCATGTTGTCTCTAAAACATTGTGGGCTTCGGGGAATCATATAGTATTTCTTGAATAGCGAGTTTGAGCCTCATTTGCATAATTTTTCTTTGCTCTTTGTCTCACCCTCGGGACTCCCCAAAACATAATGGGTCTTCTTTTTAAGCCCTTTTCGGACCCTCTAAACATGAAAAGATTGTCGGCGATCTTGTGTCCTTTTCCACCACTTTCGTTAATTTGAAATTTGAAGTCACGCGATGCAATGCAGTAGTTTACCTTTTTGGTCCAGGACGATCAAGCTGTCCTGAAACAAAGGTATACTCTCTATAGAACTTCCATTCTTTAAAAGAGTACTCGAATTATAATTTTATCTTATTTTGGGCCTAAGGACTAAACTTACGAAAAACCCCCACGGAGTCCATAAGTTAAGCTCTTTTAGAGACTCCCTAAAATTGAAAGATGTAAAGTGACTTACATATTCTTTCATGTACTCGTTAAATTGGTCAGAAGAATATTCCTGACGGAGTACATATTTAAGCTTTTCCGGACTCATAAAATGATAAGAAAAAATGTGAGTGATATTGTCCTTGTCACCTTTCGTTAAAATGGTTTTGAATCGACGTCTAATCGGTGCTAGTTTACTTTTGAACCATTAGACTATCTTTGAAAAGGTACACTAATAAGTCTCCTTTTATGTTTTTCAGACTCTCTAAATATGAAAACCACCGAGCTTACCTTCTCACGGAGCTCGTTAAGCTTACATCGAAGGATGTTACCATTGTGTGTTTTATTAACTACATTTGCATACCTTATACACCGGTATGTGGCGGAGTTTGCTTAGACTTAACAACCTTTGTTGTTGGAGGATTTTTTCTCGAATATCATTTTACTAGAACATCAGTCTTGTCTTGTTCCTTGAACTTGTATGTTTTTCACACTCGTTACTCCATTGTAAAGTAATATTCCTTTCTTCTTTTTTCACAATTATCCGAAAAAAGAACAAAAATCAAATATACCCTAAAGAGGAAGGAAAAATGTTTTCTTTGTGGAAGAATAATGGAGTTGCCCTTGGATAAAAACACATCTGTCCATTTTTTCATCGGACTATGGGATGTAGTATGACCTTAGGAAGATTTTCTCGCTATATGATTGTGTCCTCCTTAGTTTGGTTATTCTTTGTAACACATGGAGAGGTTGCATTGCCTCCTACTTCATAGACTTATGGATTAACATACATGTTGCCTCAGTCCTCATCACTTGTCGTGCTATTGTCAAGGGAATTTTCACTAAGCCTAAGTCAACCCCTCTACAATATGTCTTTTGTCCACATACCCAGCCATCCCGAACATCCAATCAAGTCCTTGTTGAAATCACTGAAGCCTTCAGTCCGATCATCAACAATATCAAGTCCATGACCAACGAAGACCCTTCGAAGACCTATGGGTAGTGCAGTCATACCTTCATATTCCTCCACGAGTTTTAAAGATTTTGAAGTTGTTGCTTTCGAGCTTTGAAGATCATCCTCAGTTGTCGGGAATAGATGATTCCTAGAAGATGGATACTCTATAAAGTATATCTTTGCGATTCGAGATGTAGCTCCATTGTGTATTGTTCGCGGCTACTCTTTATAGTTGACATGGATCTCTGGTGTGTTGATTTGTAGCCATGTTTCTATTTTATCACGAGCATGGGTAATGTCAGCCTCGATGAGATATTTGTTATTTTACAGACGACACTGACCTCCGGTTCACGATCCTTGGGCTCAATCGTTAGAGCACATCGGTAAATATTGGTAATGTATTTCAGCCATCCAGTTACTCTTCTAACCTCACACATTAGGGGGCATCTCTTATAACCCTAAATTTCACCACACATGCCTACCTGGCATCAGACTAACTCATATCCCTTCTTTGCCAAAACAACTTCTGTTGAACAATTCTTTGAAAATCCTCTTGAATAAAGGCCCATGTGCCCTAACTCATTATTGCATGCATGTACATGTTGGCTGACCCAAAAAGCCATGGACCAATAAAAAGTATGAAAAAAGGAAATTTGTCGATCGAACAAGAAGCTATGGGTGAGTTAGCGGAAACTCCTAGCCATGCATGGTGAGAGTTCGTCCAAAACCCTATCCTTCTAGCCTATAAAAGAAGGGAAGCGAGGGGTACCATTGGAGGAGGAGAACAATATAGAAAAAGAACTACGCCCATTTACATATTCCCATTGTCCCACAACCCTTTAGCCTTTCCTTATTCCAAAGGAGATTCAAAACAAAGCAGTTAAAGGATAGAAGAAGAGATCGAGGATGGAGTTTGAGGCAGTGGTCGGTCTCCGGCTTTTATGGGTGACTCATTCTAAGTAATAAAGAATTCTTTCCCCATCCCAATTCATGAACTTTTTATGGTTTGGTTAGTTTATGTTTGATTTCTAACCGTTAGTATATAAGTAGTATGCATGCATAATTGTTGCTCATCTTGAATGCAGATCAGCTTTGGAAGGAGAACTACAAACAAGTAATCAAACACACGGATCGACATCAAATGTTGGTAATGAGGTAGGTTGATATTTCGATGCATTCACTAAGAAAATATGATTTAAATCTAGCGATGAAGGCATAAAGTAATTTCTGACCGGTCATATCTACATGCAAAGTCTGAACTCTATTTTGCTAGTCTATAGGGTGTTTTCCCCAACAACATCAAGGCATCTTATACCACATTTTCCTTTCCTTGATGTATGAAATACCAAATTGTACTCACTCATAAACTCACACCATAGCCTTTGCCCAGCATTTAGATCCCCTTTAGTGAAGAGATGTTTTAAACTTTGATGATGCGTTTTGAGCTCAAAGTTTAAGCCCTGAATATAGTGCCTCCAATGGTTCAAAGCTAGCATTCTGACTACCAACTCTAAATCATGATTGGCTTAAATATCTTCATGTTTCTTCAACTTCCTTTGCACATAAGCTATCACTCCTCCATCCTGCATTAGCTTGGCCCCCAACCCTTGTGAGGCATGCGATGCGGTTGTGAGTTCCTTTTCCATATCCGACACTTCTAGGATTGGTGCACCAGTTAGTAACCTCTTAAGCTATATGAATGCACTATCAAATTCTTATGTCCATTCATACACGACTCCCTTGCTTTGCAAGGTGGTGATGGGTTTTCTATTTTAGAAATCCTTCCACAAATCTCCGATAATAACACCTTAGCCCATGAAGCTTCTCACCTCATGGGCATTTTAAACAACCATCATAATGGCCTTTTGCCTTTTGCGGGTCCCTGGAGATTCCTTCGTTCGAAATGATATGACCTAAATAGTGTATCTCTTTCTAAAAGAAGAAACACTTTGACAAATTCCTCCACCAATTTGTTCTCTCTAAGCCCAGAGGAAAACACCATAAGTAAGTTTTCCTCATGTTCTCTTTCGTTTTGGAATAGATGAGGATAATCATCTAGAAGACTTGTACAAAATGGTCAAAATACTTCCGGAATACGCCATTCAAGAGGATCATGAATACTGTTGAATTACGTGGTCAATCTGAAAGTTACTATGACAAACTTGTAATGTCAAAACTGAGTTCGAAAGGCAGGTTTTGGAATATCACCTTCCTTAATCATAGCGATGATGATACCCTAATCCCAAATCAATCTTTGAGAATACTACTCCTCATCGATTGAAGAGGTCATCTAATTTAGACATCGAATTTCTATTTTTTTCACTATAGCATGGTTCAAGTCCCTATAATCTATCTCTGAGTCATAAAAAGTCCATCCTTCTTCTTTACAAAAAGTGCTTGGTGCACCTCAAGGTGAAACAATGGACCTTAATAGCCCTAAGTCGATGCTCTTTCAACTACATTTACGCAACCCAAAAGTTCGATCTTTCGTCATCCGGTACAGAGTTTTGGAAATTGGTTACGCACCGAGTTTTAGCTCAATAGTAAAATGAGTCTCCCTCGGTAACCTTGTGGTAACTCGTTTGGGAAAAACATCCTTAAATTATGACAATACCGGGTCCTGATCCAATAGGGTCCTTTCCTTTCATCACTACTTCCACTACATATAGTCGACACACCCACTTGTCTCAAGCACATCTTAACCTTCATAGTTGAGATAAAAGCGTAATGACACCTTTCTCCATACCGGGATCTCGGTCTTCCTTCACCAAGTAGAGCCCACAAAACACCCTTTTTGCGAAACAATCTACCAAATCTAGATGAGCTTCTAACAATCCATTCCAATGATTAGGTCGTACACCACGAAAATGGTAGCGTATACCTTAAACCTGGTAGTACATACTCCTAGTTCTACTATACAAATATCAACGGAATTATCGACTTTTGTTTTTCCCTGGAATCCATCTCAACTTATTTAAAGTCATTGTGCTCGTGGTACGCCCTCTTTCTAATGCACAAATGGTGAAATGAAACTATCTATTAAGCACCGAATCAAATAAAATCTTAACATTGATATGATTTAGCATGCGATGACTCCACCACAGTGGATTGATATTTCCGGCCCACCAGCGATTATTAAGCTAGCGCATAAATTTGGTAGTTTGCTATTTTCTCTTCCCATCGAGGGCCTTTTCCTTCTCTGTCACAAATCCTAATTACCTTCTGGTAGTGTGGTAGTAATGGGGTCCTCCATCCCCAATAGATGCTGCGGGATTGAACCTACGCTTGTTATGTATGTTGTCTCACGATATGAGTTCCTTCCACAGGAGCCCTACCCCTACTAGTTTCTCCACGAGATGGTCGTGGACCTACACCAGAGTAGATTGGTGATGAATGAGATGCTTCACTCTTTTCCATTGAAATCCTAGCGGCTACTGTCCTTGGTACAACTTCTATTACATATGGAGGTGGTCTTGAGCCTCCTCCCATGGGAAATGTCCTAGGGCCCTTCCCCGAACCCGGGACAATGTGGAAGGTTGATCTCATACCTCCATTTGAAAGTTCATGTGTTCCTCCAAATAATGTGCATTTTCCTGGCTTTGTCTTGAAGGCGGTTTTCCAAACATTACTTCCACATAGCCCTTATCTTAGGGTTTAGCACATAGACAAAGTGTTTTGCCTGTCATTGATCATTATCCATATATGGAAACATACTTGACCAATTCCATAAACTAATCTCATATTCCTCTATGATGCTTTGTTTCCACCGTACTAGAGCATGAAATACTCCTACCTATTGTTCCTCATAGTAAGTAGGAAAATATTTCCTCAAAAATCTCCCATGAGATTTTTGAGGAAAGGTTCCCAAGATACTTTGTTTGGGGTAAGGTGTAGTTGCCTCTTTAGGTTGCCCCACTAGTTCAAAGGCGTCTCGAAAAATCTCTATCTTAGCCTTTGAGGTGGATGCATAGTCCCTTAAGGCAAAACACCTTTTTCATGCCTTCCAACCATGCTTCTACGTGTTCACAGTGCGACCCCAGACAAACTCTGGAAGTTTGATGTACAGTTCTCTAGTGATGTATTCAGATGGAGGTCCTCCCCCTGAATCCCTCAACACTTTTGGATTACCCGTTCCATATGGTGGGGCTCCACTTCGAACCCTACTAGTTGACGCCCCTTTAAAGAGATCTCATTTATGGCCTCCAAGGGGCGTAGTATGAGAGCTAGTTGAGGTGATGGTGGTGGTGGCGGTGGCCGGTGCACTGTGACCCGATGCTCCTTTGCCTCAATTCCCTCGAGTCCTAACCATCTGGTATGATTTAACATGCATCAACCAAATTTGTCGGGGTGAGTTCAAGGGCGTTTCACATTTTCACAACTTAACTAGAAAAGCAGGGTTCGCAGCGTAGAAGTTTTTTTTTACTTGTTTGTAAATACACATTACTCTCTTTAGGGGAGGTGACTAGGTTGGGGTTTAAGCATCTAAGAAGCGATGTCTTCACCTAAAGCTATTGACCCTCTCCACTGGTAGTTACACTAGCAGCATGCCATGCTCACCATAGTGCATCAAATCCCTCATCTAGTGCTTTCTATCCTACCTCCTATTATACCCTAGCTATTCCCAACAACATGCGTCAAATGCCCGCTACTCTACAAGGACCTCTGCTTTTATAAATATAAATAACCCTATTACATTCATTATTCATAAGGGCATATATATGATTAATGACATGGGTTTCAAACCCACCTATTAGCATTATAATTTTATAAATGTTAATTTAATCATGAGGATTACTAACAAATCATCAAGGTAAATAAGTTAATTTACTTAATTATTAGATTAACCTTATCCCCTTTTTTTTAATAAAATTAAAACTCCTAATATACCTCTATATTCAATTACTATTAAAAATTTTATTAATTTATATATATACCTATATTTTGTTTTAAACCCAATAAACTCTATTTATCTTTATCAATAAACCCTTATATACCTCTATGTTCAATTACTATTAAAATTTACAATTAATATATATATATATATATATATAAATCTATATTTTTTGTTTTGTTGTTAAATGAATTAAAATTTAAAACAAAATTTTTAAACAATTTAAAATTTTAAACCCTAATTTTAAATGATTGAAATTTTAAAAGATTAAAATGATAAAAGAAAACAAAATAAGCAAACATATAATAAAATAAATACCATAAAATAATAAATAAATAAAAAAGCAGAAAATTAAAATTTTTTTCTTTTATTTAAGTCGGACATCGTGGGTGCACATGAGATCCGTGCCCGTCCTAGGAGCTCTCATATTCAACCCTAAATTAATCTCCTCCATCCTTATATCTTCAAACCCTTTCCTCACTCGACTCCTTTTCTATTTCATTTTTTCAAATGCTCCAGCAGAGGGATGAGGCCGTGACCGTGGCCATTTCCTACTCGTGACCCTCTGTCTATGGTTTCAAAGGTCTAGAGGGTCTTTCTGTTAGTCTCTACGGTGTTTTGTGTTTCCATGTACATGCATTATTGCGGGGTGCCCCTTTGTTTATTATCATCATTGTCTTTTTGTACAGCGCGCGGGCTGCTTGGATTCTCCTCGGTTGCTGGTTTGTGTATGTGGCTTTCATAGCTTAGAGGTATTCCACACATGTGTTGTGCACACTGTTCTTCCTTGCGACTTGGTGCTTGATTGTTGGTGGTTGTGTGTTGTGGTGCAACTATCTTGACTTGTGTTGTGTTGTGTGGCTTGGCACTTGTGCAATGGCTTTGAGTTGTGTATTGGCCTTGTCTCATGGGCGCTCACTTGTGTGTTGGCGTTGGCTCATGGGTGTTGGCTTGTGTCTTTTTCTAATTGTTTGTGTTAATTGTATTTTTTTATAAATATAGGATATCAGTTTCTAATGCAGTTAAATCTGTGTTAACAATGAAATGGTGATTTCCTTTCTTTTAAGTGTTCATGGACATTGATTTAGAGACTGGTGATGCATCAGTATAGAAAGTGCACAAAATGTTATGCATTACAATACCAAACAACTCTTCCCAAGTGTCTTTTCTAGCTCAACTCTGCTTAGCGTCGGCCGGTGGGGAGGTGCGGGGTTCAACCCCACCGGACTCCCAAAACCCCTTTGTTTTTTTTTTTTAAAGATATTAAAAAAAAAATGACTTTTTCATCCACTGAGCATTGATTTTCTATTTTTGATGCCTTGTGACTTGCTCTTGATGCTCAATGTTTTCGGTTGTGTGAAGGGTGATTCAACCCATGGGTGTCTCCTTGGCTTGGTATGGGTAGGGTGTCTTCTTGTTGCATGCGATCTCGGCGCTTGTTGGATTTTGGCTCTGTGGAAAAGGGCGTCTATCCCTTAGGTATCACCATGCCCAATTTTGTCTCTATGAAAAAGGGAATCTATCCCTTAGGTAGCACCATGCCCATGGAAGCAAAACATGTGCCATGCCTCATACGAAACGACCCAATAAAATAATGCAATGGTTAGGCTCTTTGTGGGATCCCCTTTGATGACTCGATGCAAACTAGAGAGTTGGGTTTTGTTTTGGCTTGACCGAGACTTAGTATGTTATGCATAGTTAATGCTTAACTCGTGGACTTATCTAGAGCACTTGGTGTGCTTGGTTTGTGTGTTGTATGGTGTTGCATGCTAATCCCTAACAAGCATTGTGTGGAAGGTTGTGTGGAGCTAGAGCATTGGATTTTGTGCACAAAGACTTGGGGGATTTTCCTCTTATCACTTCATGTGTGTTCATAGTGATTTTCCTCAAACCCAATAATTTTTCTTTTCTTTTATAATTTTTTATTTAGACATATTTATGTCATCAAACCCTCACCCTCTTAGTTATATGTCTTGGTTGCAGGAACGAACTCTTACAAATAAACAAATGGCTTGAACATGTTAACATACAGTTGGCTCAAGTGGGGAGGATATCTTTCCTGCAACACTGTCTCTTCTTCATGATTTAATAATATTGTTCTCTTAGGGTTTATGAGACACTCTTGTCATTCTCTAGGGTTTTAGGTGTCATTTTTTTTTTTTGCATTACTCTTGGCCTTTAAGGGCTCTAAATTAAGGGTTTCCAGGGTTGTAATTAAAGGGTTTTAGGTTGTAGGTTTTCACGGTATGTTTACAGGACACATACCATAGATTTCACTCAAGAGGATGGGTGGGTAGGTAGGCCCGTGGCCCCAGATTTTAAACAGAAGCTCTAATACCAAGTGTAAGAACCATAAATTAACAAAGCCTAATAAAATTCATACAATTAAACATAAAATTTATTTCAATGCATAAGTAATTCATTAATCATCATATAAGCATTTAATATTCAGCAGAAATTAAATTTATCCACAACATGAAAATAAATTACATAATCATCACATAACCCAGCAAATTCATAAATAAAAATACCTCTGCCTGATGCTAAATTCCCTCTTATCTGGTTTTCCTCCCTGCTGCTCTGTCTAATCTTTGCCTGATGCTCTGACCAAACCCTACCCAAAACCAACTAACCACCCAATCAGATAGGAGTAGCCTATCCAACACCCTAGCTCCAGGATTCCCTGAGGATTCCTGGCCCCCGAGCCCAAAACTCCCAGCAACTTGGTGCCCCCTGCAACGGTTCACCCAAAATACAAAACCCAACTCCCCCAAAACCAGAAAAATATCCAACAGCCAAAAAAATACAGTCCTCTCGTCCCAATTTTTCATAATAATCCCTTCCCGCAAGCCTCTGCCCAGTCACATCTCCCCCGCTTCACCGACTCCTTACCCTCCTTTAATGCCACCCACCTTATCCCTCCATTCATTACCTTATCCCTCCATTCAACACCCTATCCCTTGTCATACGTAAAGTTTCATAATGATTAAATTAAAGTTATTAATCCCTTTAATTATTTACCCAAATTATTGAATGTGTTAAGTAATCAATTAATTAATTAATTGACATTTATTAAACAATAATTAATTAATTAATATTATTAATAGTTAATCATTACTTAACTAATACACATTAAGACGGTTAATTATTTAATTAACTATACTTAATAAACCCTATGTAACTAATTAACTGGGGTTGTTACAAAATGCACCTAGTAGATGAGTACATAAGAATCATCCTTCAGATCAAATTATCAGAAACAAAGATGTAGGAGTTGAGACTAGAATAAGAATGCATTCACCAGAACAAACACACCTAGCAATCTCATCTAATATTGAACCAACTTGTTTTGAAGAGGCCAATAAGGATGAATTTTGGAATAAGGCCATGGATGCATAATTGGATCAAATAGGTAAAAATGACACTTGGGAATTGGTTCCAAGACCAAAGGATAA
This sequence comes from Picea sitchensis, assembly GCA_010110895.2. Lineage (NCBI taxonomy): Eukaryota > Viridiplantae > Streptophyta > Pinopsida > Pinales > Pinaceae > Picea > Picea sitchensis. The sequence goes on from SNQJ01S0008150.1 coordinate 143,633, forward strand.
GAATGTGATCAACACAAAGTGGGTATACATGAATAAATTGAATGAAGATGGACATGTTACAAGAAACAAAGCTAGATTGGTATGTAAAGGATATGCACAGGTTGAAGGAATTGACTTTCAAGAGAAATTTGCACCAATTTCCAGAATGGAAGCAATTTGATTGCTTTTATCTTATGGATGGTCCAAAAATATTAAAGTGTATCAAATGGATGTAAAATCGGGTTTTATGAATGGGGAACTTGAAAAAGAATTCTACATTGAACAACCAGAAGGATTTTAGTTGTTAGAGAATGCAGTTTATGTGTGTAAATTAAAGAAGGCCTTGTATGGTCTAAAATACGCTCCTAGAGCATGGTACTCTAGACTGGATAAATATCTACAAGAGGAAGGGTTCAGAAAAGGAAGTGCAAACAACAAAATCTACATCAAGAAATTTTCAAAGGATATGTAGAATAAATTTGAAATGCCATTACTTGGAGAACTATCCTTCTTTATAGGACTTCATATACGTCAAAGAAACCAATGAATTTTTATTTCTCAAACCAAGTATATCAAATAAATGTTAAATAGGTTCGGAATGGAAGATTGCAAACCAGTTATCACTCTCATGAAAACCAATTGCAAGTTGAGCAAAGATGATGATTCAAAGTCTACAGATCAGAGGCAATACAGGTCAATGATTGGTAGCCTACTATATGTGACAACATCAAGACCATATGTAATGCAGGAAGTTGGATAGGTGGAATGATTTCAAGAAACACCAAAGGAGTCACATGTATTAGCAGTGAAGAGGATTTTCAGAAATCTCAAATGAACAGAAGAGTTTGGATTATGGTATCCAAAAGGAAAGGATCTATTACTTATTTTTGGTCCTTGGCCAAGTTTGAGGATCCTTGGTCATGTTTGACCTATTTTTTGGACTTCGATAGGCTATTGAAAACAAATCACAAGTCAAAGCAGAGATCGTGGGATCTCGCCCCCTTTTTAGGGATTTTTGTTTTTTGGGATTATGTAATGGGAATGGGGATGTCGGCCCATGGGTTTACCCATGTCTAGGCCCATTTTTTAATGTATAAATAAGTATCTAGGTGATGTAAAAAGAGGTTGGTGTGCTATGTGCTAAGTGTTAATTGCTAAGTGCAAGTGGAAACTGAAATTTCTTTGTGCATACTGTGTGAGGATTGCATAGCTATTTGCAAGTGATTGTAAGATACTGTCGAAGGCTTTGTGTTGTAACTCAAGGAAGGAGGATCTAGCGAGGTGCACAGATCTTGGTGGAGTTACTTCACACACACCTAGGATTTCTTTTTCCTAAGTTTTTTATTTGTTTATTAGTCATAATTAGTCATTATCTAGTCTCCTATATTTTAGGAGATAATATTCCACCTGGAGAATATTCTCTTTCAGTTGACACTTCAGTTTGACTAGTTGAGTTGAGTTTAGATGTTGCATTGGAATCATCACCATGATAATTCAAACATGCCTTGGTATCATCACCAGAGTGGCGCATTATCCTTTATTCCCTGAGTTAACTCCTCACTACTCTTTTTTCATTCAGTTAACTGTAAACTAGTTGACTAGTTAACTCAACTGGGTGACAGTTCACTCCCATAACTACTTGAGAGACTAGAATAGGTGGAAGTTCACTCCCGTAACTGTTGGTGTGTGTCCATATCACTCTATACCACCACTATGGAGACTTGTTTCACCTCAATTCGAACTCATTGAGTTATAGAGAGTATATCATATGTAAATTATTCATTATTCATAACAGTTAATGAGAATTCTTTCATTCTTTATCTCCTTCTTCTTTCTTCTATTCTCTCTGCAAATGTGTGTATTATTGTTTATCTAGATATATTTTTTGCAGGTTCAACACATTTACATGGTGTCAAAGTCAACGGACTGCTAAGCAAAATCTACACCAAAAATTTTGTAGGTACAAAAGATTGAAGATAGCGAAAAGATGGAATTCCAAAAAGAATTCATTCTTACACATTACAACTATTTTTGCATGGAAGGAGAAAATAGACATACATGTTCAATCCAAAGGATTGTATAGGTTAACCATGAATATAAATACAGATTTGACATCAGCCATAGAAAAATCCAAGTACTTAAATCGCATGGATGAGGCACTCAGAACAATTTGCAGTCTTGTTTCTCCCGATCTCCTTTTTCATATATCTTCTTGTAAGACTCCCAATGAACCCTGGACCATATTGGAAGGGCTCTTTGGAAAATAGGATGAAATGAGGGGACACATGATGGAGGTGAACCTTCTCACATTGGATCCAAAAATCTTCGAGAATATCCACGATTTCTTTACAAAATTCAAGGATTTACTGCCGCAACTCAAAGCTTGTGGGGTTGATAAATCGAAGGAGGAGAAACAAATGGTTCTTACCATTCTCTCCAATCTTGGTCCTGAATTCTCTGTATTCATATCTACATTCCATATTGTCAGATTTGGGAGCCACCTGGAAGATGCCTTCTCTTGAGGACTTTATTGAATCCCTGACATAAGAGCAAACCAAGCTCATCAACATGGGCACAATCAAAGGCCCAAGGGCGCATGCACTCATTGTGCATGATTTCAGCCAAAAAGATCAGAAATATAAAGATAAATTAAAGCGGAAATCTCATGCACATACAAATAAGGAAGGGTACACAAAACCCTTCACCGATGCCTCTGGATCCAAAGGAGAAAAGGGAAGAAAAGGAGAGAAATGCACATGTTGTCACAAAGGATTCCATTTAGAATATGCATGCATGAAAAAAAAAATATATCTGATGTCTCAGATACTTCATCAAAACAACCTTGGATATTGCATCCCCGAGGGTGCAAAAAACGAAGAAGCCAGAAGATCCAAATTCCAAGAAAGGTAATTCTAGCCATGCCTTGATTTCCATCAACTCCTCTTCTGATGCTTGGATCATAGATTCAATAGCATCACATGACATGGATGCCTCAGAAGAAGTATATTATTCTTTGGATGCATGCAAAGGTCCTCCTATTCTTATGGGGGACAACTCTTCTGTCAAAGTCACTGGCAAAGGAAGCATTGAACTCACCAATGGAATTTTTGAGAATGTGTTGCATGTTCCCAAGCTTTCTGTCAACCTTCTCTCTGTGTATCAGATGAAATGTTTTGGCACCGGAAATAAATTCATCTTCACACCAAATTCCATGGACATATACGACATGAAAACCAAATCCAGGGTTTCTACCGGTGAGGTAAATCATCAGTCTAGATTATATACATTTTTTGAATTCATTGAACCTGATTCTGCTTTACTGCTTACTCATGTTGATGAAAGTAGTAGGATATGGCATGAAAGGTTTGGACATTTGAATTTTAGATACATGCAACAACTTAGAAAGCACAAATTATTTGATTTTCTACCAGACATCCATGTCTCCAAGGGAGTATGTGAGGGATGTGTTCTCGGAAAACACCCTCAAGAGAAATTCAACAAGGGAAAGTCTTAGCGAGCTTTCGCACCTTTAGATCTGATCCACAGTGACCTCATGGGTCCTTTTCCACATCCATGGATGAACAAAGCGAGGTTTGTTCTCATTTTTGTTGTTGATTTCTCATGTTTTACATGGATCTACTTTCTTAGGAAAAAATCCGAGGTCTTTCAACACCTCAAATATTTCAAAGCTTTGGTTGAGACACAGTCTAGAAAGAAGGTCAAAGTCCTCTGAACTGATAATGGGGGAGAGTATGTGAATCATGATATCCACAATATTTTCCATGAGGTAGGGATTCAGTTGCACCACATAGTTCCCTATACTCCACAACAAAACAGAGTTGTTGAGCGGAAAAACCGATCTCTAAAGGAGATGGCATCTTGCATGTTGCATGCAAAGTCACTAACACAAAGACTATGGGCCGAAGGACTTAACTGTGAAACATACATCCAAAATAGATCTCCTCATATATCTATCAAGGATAAGACCCCCTACAAGGCTTGGAGTGGCCTCAAACTGAAAGTGACCCATTTTCACATTATTGGTTCACGTGCATGGGCTCAGATTCCCTCTGAAAAGAGGAAGGCACTTGATCCACAGAGCACTGAGTGAATTTTTGTTGGATACCCTGATGGTGTGAAGGGATATCGACTTATTGATCTTTCCTTGGACCATCTCATCATTGAGCATAGTGTCCAATTTGAGAAAAGTGTCTCACATGTACCTCAACAGCCGCATGTAGTCACCTTCACTCTTCCACCTGTTCGAGATGATGAGCATGCACATGCCGACTCTTCTTCAGATGAGAAATATGATATAGAGGAATCAGATGATTCATATTCATATTCATATTCAGTACATTCAGATGTAGAGTCAATGCATCCAAATGTAGTTGTAGAGCCAGAGAAAAGGCCCAAGTGGGCACAGACTACTCTTTAGGATGCAAGGGATCTCGTCGGTGATCCAACCAATACTAGGAGGAATCGATCTGATTTCGAGGAGCCTCCTGTTGCACTCAATGCCACTAAACCATTGCCCTCCAGGGATATTTTCTTGGTTCAGTCTTCCGATCCACAGTCTTATGGCGAGGCTATTGGAAATCCCTTTTAGGAATCTGCCATGCAGGAGGAGTACAACTCCCTCCTCGAGAACCAAACTTGGGATCTGGTTCCCCTTCCTTCTTGGAGGTAACTTGTTATATGCATATGGGTCTATAGGACCAAGAGCGCAGCGGATGGACAGATCAGCAGATACAAAGCCATGCCTATCACCAAAGGCTTTCAAAAGGTTCATGGTATTGACTATGATGAGACCTTCGCTCCAGTAGGGAAGATGGATTCCATTCGATTGGCCCTTGCCATTGTGAGAACCAAGGGATGGGAAGTCCATCATATGGATGTGAAGAATGCATTTCTTCACGTTGATCTCTCTGAGGATATCTACATGGAGCAGCTCCAGGGATTTATGCAGGACTCGTATTTGGTCTATCAATTGAAGAAGTCACTTTATGGCCTCGAGCAGGCTCTGAGGGCATGGCATGCCAAGATGGAATCCTACCTTTTTTCAAAGAACTTTTTACATTGTAAATCATCCCGGAATGTATACATGCTCAAGACGCCTGATTCACTTCTAATTTTAGTTCTGTATGTCGATGATTTGTTGATCACCAGTTGCTCGACTTCAGTGATTGCTTCAGTCAAGAGGATTCTTCATGACAGGTTTTTGATGATGGACATGGGTCCACTACACTTCTTCCTTGGACTTGAGATTAGTCAATATGCATCAGGCATCAAACTGTCTCAATCCAAGTATGCACAATATCTCCTTGAGAGATTTCACATGACAAACTGCAAGTCTACTCCGACTCCCTTTCTATCAATATTCCAACTTGAGGATGGCAGGGAGACTCCACTGGTTGACAACACATTGTACAGACAACTAGTGGGGAGATTTTTGTATCTCACACACTCCAGACCAGACCTCTCATATGCAGTTGGCACAGTTTCCAGGTTCATGCAGGAGCTACATGAGCTACATTGGAAAGATGCAAAGTGTATACTTTGATACATACAGGGCTCCATCACCTTTGGGATTCATTATGCAACAAATTCTACATTAGATATCATCGGGTTTACTGATTCCGAATGGGTTGCCGATAACATTGATCGCAAGTCCACATTTACTTACTCACTCAATATTGGTTCCGGGCCTATCTATTGGTCGAGCAAGAAACAAGTTTCCATTGCTCTATCTTTAGTTGAGGAAGAGTACAGAGGTGTATTTAACATAACCATTTAGGTTATGTGGCTACAACATTTTCTCACTGAGTTGGGCATTCAGTTTCATCGGTCGATCATCATCTGGTGTGATAACCAGAGGAATCTGAAGTTCTGCAAAGATCTAGTTCAGAGGCAGTGGACGAAGCACATCGAGATCCACAT
>SNQJ01S0008150.1:164064-181509 GCA_010110895.2 Picea sitchensis
CATAGATGGATTGATGCATTAATGTATTGATCGTTGGATCATGTGGTCATGCATGGAATAGATGACAAAGGGAGAGTGCCATAGTGATGTGTTGTCATGGGTTATTACAGTTGGATTGATGTAAAGATGACTCATTATTGTCTTGTCATGGTTGTTAGGAAGTAAAAATGGATGAAATCCAAAGTGGTCCTCTTATGGAGAAATCCCTCATGGGAAGACACTTTGTAGTTGAGTCATCCTAGAAGTATGGTTAGATAAACCAAGATTAATTGTGGAATAATGAGATCACGATCAATGAATTTTTTAGTGAACCTATCCTAGATGGATAGTGTTTGTCATTCCATTTCCGGTGGTATGTGGAATGTCACATAACTCCTCATGGTTAGAGAGTTATGGCCATGTGAAGTTGGAGAACTCTCGTGAGTCATCTAGAAGCCCCAAAAGGTCAAAGTAGTCAAAGTGTTTGCAAATAAACAACTATTTAAATAATAAAGTGAAGTGATGAAGTCAAAGAGGATGAAAAGGAATTATTTAAATAAGAAATTTAATGGACAACTTACTAATTATAGAAAGTGGTTATAAGTGGGTTAATCTTAAAATAAGGAAAGTGTGTTAAGTGGACAAATGGAAATGTGGACAAAGTGGCTAAGTGGACAAAGTTGGTTATGTGGAAAAAGTGGATATACAGACAAAGTGGCTAAGTGGATGCTTCTAAAGGAAGCTACTTGGAGAGTATAAATAAGAGAGAAAGGGTCTCTTGTCTAAGCATATTTCTTGAGCATATTGAAGATCTATACTAGGTGAAAGATTTAATACGGGTACTCATGGGCGCATCAAATTTTCCATAAGTCTCAGATATTGGCAACAAAAGTTTTGGAAGTTTAGAAACCCTAGTTTCTGAAGGAGTACACGGATTATAGTGAGCCAAAGTGCTTACATACGTGGGTTGCAGTGAGGAAGGACGAGTACACATGTGGGCTGGAGGAGATCAAAGCATGTACAATTGGAGAGAGTCATGGAGACTTGAGTGAGAGTTGGTGCCAAGTTCCTAAAGTATGAAGAAAATTCCAAATCAACATTCTATGGGTTCATATCTGTCATAGAAGCTTTTGGTATGGTTGCATAGTTGTCTTGATGGATACTTTTTCTTATTGTGTGGTGAATACTTGAGACATTATTGGTATGGTTGTTGTGATATGGTTTATTTTAGATGATTGATTGAATGAGAAACACTCTTATGTTTTGGTACTGATATGGTTTCCATAATATATTGATTACTTATACATAAGTATTGTATGGTTGAGGAGCATGAGTAAGTTGTTGGGAAACATAGATGTGTTGTGATTGGTTATGGTATGGATTGGACAATGAAATGAATAAGTGGACGTGACAGAGGCTGCAGAAGATATGAGTTTTCATGGAGAGAGAAAACCTTAGTTCTTTAGGAGGCATACCTAGGCTACAGTACATATAGGCCGCGTACATACGTGGGATGCACTATTGGTAGGGTGCGTACATAGGTATGCTTCAATACTAACAGGTCACGTAGCAGTTGATAGATGGTTATCTATTGAGGATTGAATCCTCTTCTCATTTGGTGGTGAGTTGTGTAAGATGAGTCTTACATTGAGAGCTAGTAATATTGTAGTGTTGATACTCTATTCAGTTGTTGCTGATAAAACCCCAACGATTGTAGTCCAAAATAAAAATAAAAATTGCACATACATCTTGTGTTATTTGTTTTATTTATGGTGATGTCTTATTGATGATCTCTGTTGTTGATATATGTTTACATACAACTGGTTATAAATTGACAGTCACAAGTGATGAGTGAATTGTGATTGCTAACTAAGGAGTTTTTTTGAAGGACAAGAAAAACAACCCTACACAGATTCACCCCCCCTCTCAGTGTGATCGGTGTTTCCAACATTTCTAGTGTGGGGTGTCCTCTGTGGCTCAAGCTAGGGTCTCCCATGCCACTCATGTGTCTCATTGTCGATCCTCTATCACTCTCTGTCGCTCTCTATCTCATCATGTCTCTTGTTTTGGATCTTGTAGTCAGAGTTAGGTGGGTTTGATCAAAATGATTCGATGTCGGGGTCTTGATCCTATTAGGGTTTTGTTTGTTTTTTTCTTTGATTTTTCAACTTGATACAGGTTTTCAATTTCGATAGGTTTTATAAAATATGTATTATTAAAACTCCATATAATATAAAAAATATATTATACAATTTCTATTTTATAATATAAATTTTACTATATAAAAAATATATAATACAATTTATAATAAAGTTATATATATAATGCAATGTATATTAAGGTTTTATATATAATACAATTTATATTAAGGTTGTTGTGATTATAGGGTTTATGGGTAAAGGTTTAGGTGTTAAAAATGTTGGGGGTTAACTAGGTGTAAGGGGTTAATGGACTTAGGAGTTACCAACGTTAGGGATTAGATGTTATATATATAAGTTCTTAGGTTAATATGGTTTTGTAGGTTATTGATTTGGTCACGATATAAACGATCATATTAATATGATGTAAAGTGGTTACAGTGATTAGGGATGTCATCATCGACAATGATGATGACAATGATCATCATGACGATGATGACATTGACACTAATGATGATGATGACAATGAAAATGAAAATGACAATGACAATGATCATGTTGATGATGACAAATATGGTGATGATCACAATGATGACAGTAAAAATGCAAGAAAGAAATGATGATGGCATTGATGATCTTGATGATGATAGTGACAATCATGACAACGGTGAAAATTACGATGATGATAGTAATGATGATGACAACATTGATCACAATGAAGATGACAATGATCATGGCCATGAAGAAAATGGAAGGCAATGGAAAATATGGAAATGATTACATTCATGATGATGATGAAAATGGAAGACAATGAAAGATATGGAAATGTTGATGTTCATGATCACGATGACAATGAAAATGATCATGATCGCAATGAAAATGTAAATGATGATGGAAATGATGATGAAAATATGATGATGATGATGATGATGACAATGTAATAAAATGATGACGACATTTCCAATTTTGATGATGACAATGACAACTAAAATGATGAAAATGATGATGACAATATTGTTCATGATATCGCTGACAATGCCACCTAAAATACTTACATTTAATAATCTCTAAAAACAATATCATTAAGTGAATAATAGGAATACCTTAATGATATCCTCTTGGTTTAGAGAATAATTTATTCTCTACTAAACAAGGCCAAACATGTAAAGGTAGAAGCTCATTTGGCCCCTCCCCCCCCTACATCACTCTTAATTCCCCATACCCAATAACTCATATTAATATAAACAAAAACTGCACAACTAATAATTTATACTATACATAATTTTTTTCCTAAAAATATTTAGAATCACTTCTTTAATTTATGTTTCTTAGTTTTCATAAAAGTATTTAGTAAATAATCATACATACATTGGTCTTTATCCCCTTTAGTTTTTGGGCCCTCTTATGGTCATGACCCATGACTATGCATCATCTCCACCATTGTACTACTTATAGTAGTACTACGTACCAGTGGATGATGTTGCATTATAGGGGCATCCATTACAAAAACAAAAAGTGTTAGAAGGACATGACTATAAGTTATTAATATTCATATGTGCAGTGTTTCGTTAATACAAATATCAAGACTATCTTTTTTACCTGGAGGAGTAGTCAACATGACCATTAGCGTCGGTCGATGTTACAGGGTTAATTTCGATGATGATGATCATCATGAGGATGACGATGATGATCATGAAAATGAAAATGACAATGGGGATGATGATGACCTTGATGATGACGATGATGATTACTACAATGAAATATGATGATGAAGGAAATAACAATGATGATGACAATGACAATGATGCAATGACACTAACAATGAGGATGAGAAAGATTATGATAATGGAAGATGATGGTGATGGAAATGATGATGATGATGATGATGATGATGATGATGATGATGATGATGATGACAATGAATATGCCAATGATGATGACAACCACAAAGATGATGACAAAGAAGACAAATTTTGATTATGTTGATGGAAATGACAACAACGACAATGGTTATGGTGATGACGATGATGATGATATCATTGATATTATTCTTCATCCAACTCTACATATGTATCATCAGGTTCATAATCGATGTTGAAAGAATTGGACTCATCAACATCATCATCAATGTTTTTTTTTATCATAATATCATCATCGAGAAAATAATTGTCATCTACATCTAGTTGAAATTATTCGACTTCTTTGTCTCACATTACATCTACCACATGCTCCTATGCAACTTATTCGTATTCTTCAATATCATCTTCCTATAGTACATTATAATTTACAATCCTTCCTCTTGGATTATATCTAACAATGTATGACCAACCTACTTTAACTCGAACCTATGAATAAAATATCTATTCCCATTTTCTTGGAAGAACATAAGTTGTTTTACTGTACTCAAATGTCCTTCTATTAACCATGGTAAATCCATGGAAATGATAAATAATAGTTATTTTGAGATCATGTTCATTCATCTGTAACCTATACCATTAGACATGTAATATAACTAACATGAAGGAAGTAAAGCCANATCATCAATGTTTTTTTTTATCATAATATCATCATCGAGAAAATAATTGTCATCTACATCTAGTTGAAATTATTCGACTTCTTTGTCTCACATTACATCTACCACATGCTCCTATGCAACTTATTCGTATTCTTCAATATCATATTCCTATAGTACATTATAATTTACAATCCTTCCTCTTGGATTATATCTAACAATGTATGACCAACCTACTTTAACTCGAACCTATGAATAAAATATCTATTCCCATTTTCTTGGAAGAACATAAGTTTTTTTACTGTACTCAAATGTCCTTCTATTAACCATGGTAAATCCATGGAAATGATAAATAATAGTTATTTTGAGATCATGTTCATTCATCTGTAACCTATACCATTAGACATGTAATATAACTAACATGAAGGAAGTAAAGCCACACTCGATTATATCATTCAAATACCCATAATATATATTTTCATATATAGTTAGACGCCTATCACTTCTAGAGGAAACATTAGTGTCTTGAAAGACTGCAGTTATCCCACTATCAAAAATTTCTTCTTATCATCCAAAGTTTTGATGCAAAATGTTTGGCAATTGCACCACATAGCATTCTAGTGTTTCAACTTCAATATGCCCAACACATAAAAAATGCATTGTCAATGAATAAACATATTTAGAGTACTTAGTAAAAATTTATAAAACAAAATATACCATGAACTAGATTTATATAACTGAAAATAACTAAAACATGATGTGGGTGAATTAAATATATTCTTACCTATTTATCTTTTAAACCATTTGCTAAATTGATTTCCCTCTGAGTAAAATAGGTATCTTGATTATGATGATCTTGTTTAAGAAATGTATCCACCCCTTCCCATGATAACCTACCATTACATTGTATATTACATTGATCTATCCATAAACTCATCCAATCAAGATTGTTTGAAATGAATAAATGTATTGCATCCCACTCTCGGCCAACTATATGAAAAAAGAATAAAAATTACTAACAATAATAAAGATTAATAATTGATGGAAGAATAAAATTTAATTAATAAGTACAATAAAGAAAAAAATTAATAATGCAAAGTACTATAAATCTCATCTACCATTTGATAATTACCTTTCACTTTCCTCATTGTACCTTTCATGACCAATACCTCCACTTCAAATTTGTTGGTGGAGTTGACATCCCAAATGTGAGGCACCTTCATTCCTAATGCTAATTTAGGAGGATACTTATTAAAGTACACCAAGGATTGATATATCGTATATCCATCCACCATATAACCTTAGGACATGCTATTTTTACAACAAAATCCTTCAATGACTTCAAGTTCCTCTCCACCATCCACATTGACCTTGTGTGTACATTTCCACACATTTCAATCTCCTCAACTTGGTGTATGCGGTAGTGTTCTTGAGCATTGAAAAATGTCAGACGTAGATGCTCATGCATTTCACACATTATTTGAGGAATTTATCTCCTCCAATATTTTATATCTTCTTTACGGATTTATTTATATCACAACCACCTACACATGATTATGCAAGAAAATCATACATTTCAAAAAAAAATTATATACATTAATTAAAGTAAAACATTACATGAAGACAAGTTCTACGACAAATATTTTTCTTACCTAATGTGTTTTCCAAGATCATATATAATTTGTCATACATTTTTGTCAAAACTGTTAGGGAGGGAATCATTATTTTTTTGAAAAGAAAAAAAATATCAAAATACTAAAAATAGTTATTACCAAAACATAAATCTACATAAATAATTACCTTAATGAAGGTATGTCGGTCATGAGTTTTTACCCTACCAAAGTCACCTTTATTCGTTAAGATATTCTTTATGTTTGAAGAGAATCCCGTGGGAAAATTAATTTTCTGAATCGCCTCTTTTTCAACATTACTTTCCTTCTATGTAAATAACCATGGAACATTATTTCGGTCTCCAACATTTCTATTTGAATCAATCAAATCACGCATTGCATGGTTGGCTTCCTGAATGTCACTACAAATTTTGACAATTGTTTCTTTGTCATCCCTTCCATCTAAGATTGTCCACAATGTTTTTACATTCTTATTGATATGCATTGTATCAAACAAATGACCTATTTGTAGGTTCTCATAGTAGGGAAACCTATTGAATTGTATGGGGTAATTTTTCATTCTTAGTGGAAGTTGCCCATGAATTCCTTGAGGACCTCTATGAAACATAAATGAATTAATTATACAATAATAATTATTAGATATGGTGAACACAATTCAATACAAATAAAAATTGCAGTACATTTTGTGTGATACATAGTAGAATTGCTTACCTTGATGATTTCTATTATATGCCAACTTCCATAAGTGAGGTGTCATTCTTTGTAGTTTTAATGCAGTCTCTTCTTTCCCATTGATTTTTTTTTTTTTTCGGTAGTCCAATACCTATGGTTCTTAGGCAAGAACTTCCTATACTAATAAAAAAAATCCTTTCTTAAACTTATTGAATGGAGAGATTTCATCCTAGGACCACAAACTGGACATGCAAATTTAACCTTTGTTTGAAGACCTGCAAGATACGTATTAATAATGTGACATGTAATATTAGTTATGTAACAAGGAATTAATATTATAAACATGCATAATATTTTCATAAAATTATTTACTATTAAAGTGCAGTAGTGTGTCATTACATACCACAAAAATGTGTTATCCAAGTATTCCATAGATTTGAAATTTCTTTTTCCCAATTGGTCTAGAGATGTCGTACATAGTGCTTCCAACCCATAAATTTAGTAAGTCGTCGACAAGAGGCTCAATATATACATTCATATCATTCACGTGGTACTTACCTAATTGGTTGTAAGAACACATGATTAATACCTTGTTTATGTATAAGAAATAATGCAATAATAATGAATAAGAGTACAAATGAAATGGTGCTATGTTCAAACAAATATTGTAAAAAACTACATAGAACAATCATTGCCAACATTGTGTGCTCCCTCTTTATTGACATCCAAGGAGGAAGGTTATTATTTATAAAAAAAATAGGCGACACTAAGTAAATAGACTTGATCTTATCAAATGGATTGTCACCATCGACTACAAATGAAAGACTAACATTACGAGGTTCTTATTTAAGAATTGGCCATTTTTCTTCGACGTACCTAAATGCAGAAGCATCTATAGGAATTCAAATAACACCATCTTCACTTCCATGTCATGCATGGTAATCCATAAACTATGCTATGATTTCACACCTGAACATTATTTGCAAACATGGAATTATCGGAATATGATGAAGAACCTTCTGAGGCACCTTTTTTATTACTTGATCAATTCAATATCTACTGATTTGACATTACAAGCATTTCATTTCTGATGCATATCGTCCATAATATATAATATAATCATTAGGACATGCATCAATATCCTTCTACTCCATTCCAATGTCTTTCACAATGGAAGATAACTATCGATATGTGCAAGGTACATTATTTGATAGTGGTGAGAAAAAATCACCTAACAATCTACAACATAAAAAATGACTAGTTAATGTAAATAATAGTAATAAAAAATATCACTTCCATAATAGATTTCACATTAATTGAAGCTAAAAAAAGAGAAAATGAATTTTGACCTTTACGGAGATGTGACAAAATATATTATTACGTACCTTAAGATCTATGTGAGACAAGTGTTTGGAAAACCATTCAATACCTTCAAGTTCACCAACAACATTACAGCTGAGATAAAATTTGTTCTTGAGCATTCATAAATGGGTTGTTGTGCTTTATCTAGCAAAGGTATATCATGAATATCATCAAATTTTTCATCCTCGTCAATAGGAGCAAAGATGTCTCAGAGCAATCTATTTGTCCCATCATCTGGATGAATAGTATTATTTGTGTCATATTCTAATTCCATAGAATTAACTTGATCATTATGAACTTAAATATCCATACAAACATCTTCCTCAACCTATACAACAATATTTATACTACTACTAGGCACTGCATATTCCTCTAGTGACAAACACCTAGGAAGATTTACCATTATAATTATAAAAATTAATCAAAAAAATTAGTGTATATAACAAATATTAAAACAAAAGAAAAATTTATAATATTAAAGTCAATACAAAGAGTACAATATATAATAATATTGAATAACATAGCATGGGACGATATGAGAAACCCCCTTCAACGTGCTCATATTTTGAACAATGTGTCTTAATTGTTTTAAATAAAATTATTCTTCTGTTAAAGACCCTCCATTTATAACAAGGGAATTCAAGTTTAACATTTTTCCTTGCCTCCACTGCCACCTTTAGCCTATCAATCTTCCTTTCATTTTCTTCATGATTCATAATGTTGTTATTATTATTTGGCATTGGGATTTCCTATTACAAGAAAAACCATTGTAGATGCAATATTAGTACAATATACCATTTTTTTCTTACAATACTAATGTCATTGAATAATGACCTTGTTTGTACGTCTAGAGTTAAGTAAGTCATTGTTGTCAATGATATACTAAATGTTTATAATATTTCTAGTCAAAAATTACTGAAGAAATCAAAATTAATTACCATATAAATATATACATTTTTACCACATAAGATTCAAAGGTTCACTATAAGAAAGTAAGTAAATCATTAAACAATTATAAAAGAGAACTAGGCCAATATAACTATTTAAATATACATGTTCATACTTATTTCCTAGAGAAATAAACTTTTGTCCCCACAAAAATTAGTTGGCGAGTTATGTCATGAGTATTTAAAACGAGACAAAGAGATATTAAGAATTTATAATTTAACCTTTAGACTACGTCCAAAATGCAAGTTGTATAAATCAATAATTTGACATGAAACATGACATAGGCCATAGAAAAGAGACAGTTACATGCGTTGAATAATGAACAAATGAACAATATTTTATAGATGTTGCAACTACCACTAAATTGTCGAAATCCCTAACTTTCATTGCACGTCCGACGATAGTCAACTGATTCAAACATCACTAAGTCAATGACCATTAAGTAATTTCAAATGACTATTGATAAAGACTCCCAATGGGGATATGCATACCCTCAATATTTGATTAAGCTTCCAAACAAGCAGTTGGATCCACTTCGGGATATTGACATCGGATCACCGACGTTCCTCCTTAATACATTTCAACACCTTTCCCCACTATGATATGACGAGGATGATACCTCACTTTCCACATGTTGTATACTATGTGGATTCCTATATGTTGACATGATGTATGTCGAGCACCAGATCATCAAATATTTTAACTCTAATCTCCACAACATGATGAAAACATGTCATCAGGATATAGATGGGTGTTCAAACTTCTAACGATCTTTGAGCACACAAAATATGACTAGTGAAAGTGTTATTACTTTTGTATATCGACAAACATATGCATTTTAGTCGGTATATGGATGAAATTTTGCATTGTGGTAACTAGAAAAACACATGTTTAAACTCTTGTCTATATATGGATGAAATATCAAATTTTCATCGTTAGAGCGACAAACATACCTTCCTAACGAGAAGTGTAACTTTTATTGAAATATGGCTCTCATATGTTGTTATAGCTATGTAGGGATAAGGTTCATTGGACATATGATGAAATTCACAGAGTATGAAAAAAAGATGATTGAAAGAGTAGTAATTTTCGACGGTACAATTAATTTAACTCATATTGTCCTAATAGTTTTTCAAATTTTGACCCCATATGTATTAGTGGGGGGATACAACCTCCTTCTAGTTGGTGCTAGTAAAACATGGGATTGGTGTTTCATTTTGAGTTGGATCTCAAGAATTAAATGTAATCCTTAATAAAAATAAAAGGAATAGTTGTGATTATTTCCAAGTTGGGTTTTTCACGTTAAATTTTGGATATTGTATCTTTGTGTTGATAGTTTTTTTTAATTTGATAAAATTAATATTTAAGTGGTTTTAAATTGTTGAAAAATGATAATACTGATTTACCCCACCTCTCAGTATTAAAAATTATTCCAACAATTGGTATCAAAGCGGGTTCCTTCATCACAGTCTAATGACTGAAAGGAAGATTCTAAGAAAACACAATGGCTCAATAAGAAAGGATGTCCTCAACAAAGATCCACTATTCTCATCGTATGGCATAAGAATGAGAATTTACCTAATGGAACTAGGATGTGATATTTGGATATCTGTGAATTTACCAAAACTCCTCCTTCATACACAACTATAAAGAAACCATGCAATGATAATTAAAGAGTTGTAAAAGCAATTCTGGTTGGATTAGAAAATAATGTATTTGTCAAAGTCATGCATTGTAAATCAACAAAAGATATTTGTAACAAACTAAAAAACATCTATGAAGGAGATTCCAAAGTCAAGAAAGGAATTATACAAATGTACAGAGGATAGTTTGAAATCTTGAAGAGGAAAGAAGGAGAAAACATTGTAGAGTATCATCTAAGATTAGATGAAATTATCAACACAATCAGAGGACTGGGAGAAGAATTGGAAGAAAAAATAGTAGTCCAAAAGGTACTAATATAACTCCCAATGAGATATGATCCCAAAGTATCTACCTTGGAATATCGAGAGCATATTTAAAAACTCGTAATGGATGAACTACATGGGATTATCATAGCCTATGAAATTAGAACAGGACAAGAAAAACCTTCAAAAGGTGAAACAACCTTCAAAGTCTCAAAAGGAACAAAAAAATATGAACTTGTATCGAATGAAAGGAACTGAGACATATCTAATGAGGAAGAACAAAAATTCATTAATAAACTTAAGAAAGGATATGACAAATACAAATGGAAGTTACCTCTTAAATGCTTCAACTATGGTAAAATAGGAAAAATATAGTGATGATGAAGAAGCCTACAACTAGAAAGAAAATAAAAAGGGTATATCCCAATAAAAATAGAAATTTTATAATAAAAAGACAAATTTTATTCTAAAGAAGACAATAGCTCATTCAGCATGAGTAAAGATGAAAATACAAAGGTTCTATTTATGGGAATAAAAACTCAAACTGACACTACTTAAGATAATAATTATGGAAATGAAGATAATCCAAAAGTTGAAGCATAATTTTATCTCGAAGGAGAACTCATTAGTTCCCTTGAAGAACTAAGAAGATGTAGAAGGAAAAACAAATCATTAAAATAACATTTTTTAGATTATAAGGAAGAATAAAAATCAAGAGAAGAAGTAGTTTAAAAAAGAATCAAGAAAATAGAACCAATCATTGTTGATTTGAAACCTCAACTACAAGAAGCTAAAAGAATTGAAGAAGTCTTAAGTAAATGACTTAATGACAAGGAACAAAACTATGAAACATTATTGTTTGAAATAGTTATTCTAAGAAGAAAACTTGAAAAAGGAATTGACCTTTCAATATTTGAAAGTAGCTCAAAAATCTTGGATGACATCCTTAACATTCAAAGATCATCACATAATAAGGTTGTACTGGGTTATGACCACAAGGAAACTAATAAAGGCTCAGTATCTGGAATACAAAAAAATGATAAAAATATCAAGACTTATGCATATTCCCTTCAAAGCTCCTTCAAAAGAGAAAAGAACTAGATACAGACAAACTCTACTCAATAGACATCTACACTCTCTCCAAAAAGAAATGAGTACAGAAGAAATACTACTCCAAGAATAACTCCCCCCAAAAGGTATCAACAAATCTTTCTTGGATATTGTTTTTCTTGTCATAATTTTGGGCACAAAACATTTGAATGTAAAGATTATAGAAATAACTATCACAAAAGTGTTCAAGGATATGGCCATCAGAACAAAAATTCTAGTAGCAACCAAGGAGTAGAAACTATAAACAAAAATTCTAGTAGCAACCAAGGAGTAGAAACTATAATTCATTTTATCCACCACTAGATTATAAACATAAAAATGTTACAATGTACTTTGGTCATAAAGCTAGTAATTGAAATTATTAGAATCTACCTTGATGACAAATACTTCAAAATTTCTGAAGGAAGAACATAAGGAGATATGGAAAGAAAAATAAAAGGAAGCAGAATGTAAGGAAGAATTGTACGACAAAGATAAAATAAGTCAATGGTATGTCGACAATGGGTGTTCAAAAAATATGACAAGAGATCAAAACAAGTTCCTCTATCTAGAAAAGGAAAATAAAGGAAAGGTTATATTTGGAGATGATGTCTCTACCAAAATACTTGGTAACGAGACAATCAGTCTAGGAAGTGACAGAACTAAAGAAAAAAATGTGCTATTACTTGAAAATTTAAAACCTGGTCTCCTTAGTGTGAGCCAAACATGTGATCAAGGACACATTATCATTTTTTACTCTAAAAAATGTGATATTAGAAAAGAAGACTTGAAAATTAGTAGCTACTACAACAAGGACACCGAACGATGTTTATATCTTAAATACAAAAAAAGAAGAAAAATGTTGCATGGGTCAAAAAAATGAAAATTTGCTATGACATAGAAGAATGGGACATATAAATTTTGATAATTTGGTAAAATTAAGTAACAAGGGAGATGTGAGAGGTATGCCAAAAATTATTAAACCTTCAAATCTTGTTTGTAAGCACTGTCAACATGAGAAGTAGGGAAAAGTAAGATTCAATATGAAAGAGTATTCTACCTCGAAACCATTAGAACTAGTTCATACTTAACTATGTGGGCCAAAAAGAACAAAAAGTATATAAGAACAATATTATTTTATTTTTTTCATTGATGACTATGCTAGAATGCCTTGGGTGTGCTTTCTTCAAGAGAAATCAAAATATTTTGAAAAATGTAAATCTTTCAAAGAACTGGAAGAAAATGAGTCTAGTCTCAAAATTAAGTTTCTCAAGTCAGAAAATGGAGGGGAATTTACTTCCGAAAAATTCAATGCGTTTTGTGAAACTCATGGAATGAAAAGACACTTTTCTTCTTTGAGGACTTCTCAAAAAAATGGAGTTGTTGAAAGGAAAAATCGAATTGTTCAAGAAGCACCCAAAAATATGCTAAATGAAGCGAAGCTATCTGATATATATTGAAGAGAAGCAATGTATACATATATATATACATACTTAACAGAGGACAACCTAGAGTTAACCATGAAAAAACACCATATGAGTTATGGTATGGAAGGCCAACATCAGTTAAGCACTTTAAAGTGTTTGGGAGCAAGTGCTACCTAAAGAAAGATGATTATAACGTAGGAAAAAATTATTCCAGAATTGATGAAGGCATATTTCTTGGTTACTCATCCACCAAAAAGGCCTATAGATGTAATAATCTAAGGCTACACAAGAATGTGGAAACTAAAAATGTAAAAGTGGATGATCTAAAAACAAATGGGACCAAATCTTAAGTTCAACCACAAATTGATGAAAGAATAAGAGATGATGATGATGATGAAATTATAGGTATACAAGAGAAAGAATCACAACTTGAAGAATAAAATGATGAAGAATAATCACAAGAAAATGTATAAGAAGAGTCACCAAAACAAGTTACAAAAACACCATCAAGGAAAGTACAAAGAGATCATCCAAAAAGTCTAATCCTTGGTAATAAAAGTGCTAGAGTTGAAACAAGAATAAATCTAATGTACAAATCAGAACAAGCCTTACTATACTTAATAGAACCCAAAACATTTCTATATGCTAGTAAATATGAATATTTGATCAACGACATGAATGAAGAGAAGGATCTAATAGAGAAAAAATAGAACTCGAAACTTGTCCCAAGTGAAAAAAAATAAATGTGGTAGGTTCAATTAGATCTTTAAAAATACATTTAATGAATACAATCAAGTTATAAGAAATAAAGAAATATTAGTGTGCAAAGGGTATGCACAAGTAGAATGGTGTAACATCCTTCTCTTGTGTGCACTGAGATAACCTATTATTTGAGGAAACATGCATGCAAGTGATCTGGGTTATTATACTATTGTTCATTTTGATTATGATTATGAGATATTGTGGATTTGATGATATGTTATTTTGTTGTATTTACTTAGAAATGAGATATTGTTTGGGTCCTCCTGAGTGTGCAGGACTTTGGAAATTGAAGATACAGCGACATCGATGAAACCCCTTGGACTCCAGATCGAGTTAGGGAGTGGACTATTGGGGTTTGAATGATATTGATATGACATATGCACATATGATTACATGTTATGATGATTGATTATTGTTGTTGACATGATTCATTAATGGATGTAAGATGACGATAGCTTGCCGACCAGATTCACATGTGGAGTAGAGGGGTCACACTTGACAACTAGGGACATTGAGGGAGAGGTGTGGCAGTAGCCCTACGACAGCCTACTAGCACTCCCATCGTGGCTCGAACTGTAGGTTAATGATTACCTAGCTCGAGAACACCCACAATGTCGTGAGGGAGGACTGTGACAGTCACTCACAGTGATTTTAAAGGGCACGTAATAAGGAAGGGCCCTTATTCCTTAGAGGCCCTTGGTCTCCCACAAGATCACCTGGCGGAGTATTGACTCCAGGGGTTTGACATCTACCAAAGTTAGTCAAGAGGCGAGTGGCACCCTTGGAGAACATAGTGTGTCCTGAAGGGCACATCGCAGAAGGAAAACAGAAAGAGGCGAGTGGCACCCTTGGAGAACGTAGTGCGTCCTGAAGGGCACATCACACAAATAAAACATAAAGAGGCGACACATAGTGCATCCTGAAGGGCATGTCGTGATTTTAACTAGCAAGTGAATAAATCTAGTGCGTAGAAAACTATGCCTCCTTAGGATCTAGATGACCTTCAAATGAATGAAGTGATAAGTAAGATTTAAAAAAATAATTCCTAATAAAAAAAAAAATCACCTAACCTAGTAAAATTTAAACCTAGGTCTAAGTAGAACATGTGGTCAAAAAAAATAAAAATAAACCTATAACTAGAAGGGGGGTAAGAAATTCAAACTTATTTATTAAAGTCAAAATTATAATGGAGGATTAAATTTTTAAAAAGGGGTAATGGTTGTTTTTATCTACACTTGAAAAATAATTTTTAATTAAAAGGGAAAAAGTGTAAATGGTTTTTTTATATACACTTGCTAAATTAGTTTTTAATTAAAAGGGAAAAAGGGTAAATGGTTGTTTTATCTACACTTGCTAAATTAAGTTTTAATTAAAAGGGGAAAAGGGTAAATGGTTGTTTTATCTACACTTGCTAAATAAGCATGCAAATTAAACACATTACAACCCAAAACAGATTACAACAGTTGGAAGTAACAATTACAAGTAGGTGAGATCTTCACCATTTTTTCAGTAGTTTAGTAGTTTTGTTAGTCAACCGAAGTTTTGTAAGTCACACGTTTACTGAAAAGCAAGTGTAAGCAGGAAGCTATAAATGGCGTCAATCCTTATCTTTCTAGAGTTCAGTTAAGTGGTTAAAGAGTCAGTCACAATTATGATGCACAGTAATGTTGAGTCAGTCTTAGTTTCTGTAGGATGTCTCAGTGGAAGTCCATATAATTTTGATTCTTTTAGTTAATGAGATGATGGAGAGTAATGTAGAGAAGAGACAGAGAGGTAGAAGATTAACAACAAATTAAGAGTTGAAGAAGTCTCAACACAAGCTCTGTGTATGTAAAGTGAGTATAAGAAGCCATTGGAGCCGAATCTAATCTTAGTTATTGTATTATGTAACCGTGCACAATGATCCAAAGTTTAGTAATATCAAAGTAATTCATATTTGGAATTTATGTGCTAAGCCTAGCAGTTTGTAATTCCACATTTTTAAATTGTTCTTTAAAGCATTTTATATTACAACGTATAACATCTCGTTTATTTTTTGAACTGCGTGACAAGTCCATAGAGTTAAAAAACAAACCTTCTCGCATGCAGTAATTTTTCATTGCACTGCACACGGTTTCCTTGCGCACTGTGGATCCAAAAAAGTTAAAAATGGCTTCTACCTCAAATATGCAACCTACCACTTTTACACAAAAAAATTATGAGATGTGGTCCTTGACCATGAAGGCACTGTTCCAAGGTCAATATGTATGGGATATAGTCGAGAATGGCTATGTGGAACCGGTAGATTAGGCAACATACAATTCCCTCACACAATCTGAGAAGGATGTCTTGATTGATCAAAGAAAGAAGGATGGAAAGGCATTGTTTTACATACATCAAGCCATGCATGAGAGAATAGTTCTAAGAGTTGCATCAGAAAAGAAATCCAAGGAGGCATGGGACATATTACAAAACTCTTATTAAGGTATGGACAAAGTAAAGACTTCAAGATTACAAATTCTTAGAAGAGATTATGAAACTTTGTCAATGAAAGATACAATAGATTCCTTTTATACCCATGTCATTGGCCTCATAAATCAGATTAAGTCTAATGTTGAAACCATAGAAAAAAAAATTTGTTGAGAAGGTACTTAGAAGTCTTCCTCCTAATTTTGATACCCTTGTTGTGACTCTAGAAGAAATAAAATACTTGAGTAAGTTTAGTTTAGATGAACTACAAGCTTCCCTCATTAATCATGAACAAAGATTGAATAGGTCAAGTATATCATTAGAGAATGAATTCTCACGCAGTCATATATAAGCCATGGAAGAGGAAGAGGGAGAGATAACTCTAGAGGTAGAGGAAGAAACTTTGTTAAAGGTGGACCTTGTAGCAGTCCTAGAAATACTGGTGGAAGAGGTCAAAACCCATGTACCAGTTAGTCAAGCTGTCAAAGAACTAACAAATCAAAGATTCAGTGTCATTACTGTAAAAAGTATAGGAATTATGCATATGAGTGCAGAAAGACACAATATAAT
>SNQJ01S0008150.1:193729-206721 GCA_010110895.2 Picea sitchensis
ATGTAGATCATGCCTTATCTACATGTTGACATCAATAATTGGTGATTCGTGATTGACATTAATGTTGGTATTGCCATCAATGCCAAAGGGGGAGATTGTTGGATCATGTTGTCATTGATGTCAATGGTTTTATTGATTGATGTTATTGATTGATTTCAAGTGATGTATTGCTTGATAGTCTTGATTAATTGATGATTGATGAACAATGTAAATGAATTATTCTTGATGAGAATGATAGATGTCAAAGTGGAAACCAATTTATAAAGATGGATCATTGATATGATGCACAGATGAAGATGGATCAATGAGTTGTCATTGATACATGATGATGCATAGTTTGTTTGATGAAAAGATGACTCATTATTGTCTTATCCTGATTGATAAGGTGCACAAATGGATGAACTCCAAAGTGGTCCCCTTATGGTGAAAGCCCTTACGGGAATACGCTTTTTGGAATGAGTTATCCTAGAAGAATGACATGAAGATCATTGAAGTGATTGGTGAAACTATCCTATATGGATAGTGCTTGTCATGCCATTTCTGATGGTATGTGGAATGTCACATAACTATTCACGGTTTGATAGTTATGGCCTTATGAAGTTGGAGGACCCACATATGAAGGCTTGAAGCCCCCAAGGTCAAAGAAGTAAAAGTGCTTCAAAACAAGAAATCATTATTTAAATGATAAAGTAAGGTGACAAAATCAAGAGGGATTATTTAAATAATAAAGAGAAGTGACCAAATCAAGAAGGAATATTTAAATGATAAAGTATTGGAGAAATTTCTATTCATGGAAAGTGGTTAACCCTAAAATATGGAAAATAGGTTAAGTGACTTAGAAATGGGTTAAGTAACCTAAAATGGGTTAAGTGACCTAGAGGATGAAAATATAAATAAGATAGCTATGGTCTCTTGTAGATCATCCTTTTTGTGGATCAATGGAGAGCTTCTAGTGAGATTATCTTGTGGAGTATTGTTGGAGAGATTCTTGTGAGAGCATATTTGGTGTGGATCTCTTGAGCATGATTGAAGATCTATTATGAGGAAGAGAGACAGAAGAGGACTTCATGGATGCATCAAAGTTTCGGCAATGTTGGAGATCTTGACGACAAAGTTCTTGAAACTTCAGAAACCCTAGTGTCTGAGGTATACGCGGGATGTCTGTGCTTAGGGTGAGTATACATTAAGGTATACGCAGGATGTTTGAAGACACAGAGCATATGGTGGATAAAATGATGAAGAATTGTGTTTGAGCAGGTGCTAAGCTCTTGAATGATTAGGCAGGTTCCATATATGCATTCTATGGCCTAAAATCTATCACTGAGACATTGGTATGATTACATTATTGTCTTTAGGAATACTATTATTTGATGTGATGGGAATGCTTAGGCCATTCTTTTGTATGGATTCTATGATGTGGTTCAGTTTGGTTGATTTGGTTGATGGAGTGATCAGTACTCTTGTGATTCAATGGTGACATGATTGCTATGGTATACTAGATGCTTATAAATGTTTGAGATAGAATTCATATTGGTCTATTGTGGAGCATGCGAAAGCTATTGGAAAGCTTGGAGATGTCGTGACTGACTGTGGGTCAATTTGGACAGTGGAAGACAGAAGAGAAAGTGATTGCAGGTTGCAGAGGATCTGAGCATGTAAAAGAAAGAAAAACCCTAGTTTCTTAGAAGAATACACATGTTGCATTATACACTAGCCACATACACACGTAGGCTGTAGTGAGCCAGGGCACGTACACACGCTAGCTTCACTACTGACAGGTCATGTACCTGTTAACAGATTGATATATGTTGAGGATTGTTGCCTCATCTGAGTTGGTGCTGAGGGTGTAAGCTGAGTCTTACATTATATAGTTGGTGCTCTTGTAGAGTTATACTCTATTCAATTGTTATTGATAAACCCCAGATTGTTGTCCAGAATAAAAAGAAAAATTGTACATACATCTTGTGTTCTTTGTGTTCCTTGTGGTGATGACTTATCGATGATATGTGTTTCTGATATATGCTACTGATATATGTTCACATCTAGCTGGTTATAAATGAAAGTAATGGATAATGAATAAATGTTGAAGGTTAACTAATGAGTTTTGTGTAAGGAAGTTTTGGGAAAAAGAGCCCCACACTAATTCACCCCCCTCTAATTGTGGTAGGTGTGTCCGACAGGATGATTCCTCACTATGGAATTTCAGACTTGGACATTTGAACTTTGGAGGTCTGAAAATGCTACACATAAAGGATATGGTAAAAGGTTTTCCATTGATTGAAAAACCAGAAAGGATATGTGAAGGTTGCATATTTGGCAAGAAGCACAGATAATCATTTCTAGTTGGAAATTCTTACAGAGAAAAAGCTCCACTGGAAATAGTACACTCAGACATTTGTGGACCAATGCAAATAACATCCATAGGAGGCAGTACATATTTTCTAACATTCATTGATGATTTATCAAGAAAGACATGAATTTATTTCCTAATGCATAAATCTAACACATTGGGTTGTTTTCAACAGTTTAAATCAATCGTGGAGAAACAAAGTGGCGACTACATCAAGTGTCTAAGAACTGATAGAAGAGGATAATACATTTCAAGATAATTTCATAACTTTTGTAAAGTTCATGGAATCTACAAGAAATTTACCGCGTGATAGACACCGCAATAGAATGATGTCGCAGAGAGACATAACATAACCATCATGGAGATGGCGTGCAATATGTTGGTAGCCAAAAATTTGTCAAAGGAGTATTGGACTGAGGCCGTAGCAATTGCAGTATACATATTGAAGATATTTCCAACAAAGAGTGTGAAGAACAGAGTTCCTCAAGAAGCCTCAATAGGATCAAAGCACAATGTGGCACATTTAAAAGTTTTTGGTTGTGTCACATACGCACATGTTCCCGATGAGCTTAGAAGGAAGCTGGACAACAAAGGAAAACAATGAATATTTGTTGGGTATTCTGAAGAAACAAAAGGATACAAGCTATATGACCGTGTCACAACAAAAGTCATAATCAACCGCGATGTTCAATTTGTGAAGAATGAAGCATGGGATGGAACAATAGAAAAAAAAGTTACGATAATTAATGCTATTATGCATGATGATACTGAATAAGAAGTGGTTCAAACATTGTGTACAAGTCATTTCTGAGTTCCTTCTACACCTGACACTGCGACGCAAATCACAACACATAATACTCCAGAATGAACAACAGGTGTGTAGTATACACCTAGAGCACAACAAACACCAACAAGCAGTCTGAGAAGTTATACATCTCCATATCCAACATTAGCAAGTATATTACCAAGAAAGACAAGAAGTCTACGCAACATATATAATGAAGACACAACAAATTCATTTTCATTTTTTTCTTTGTTTTCACAAATAGATGATCCATTAATATTTGAAGAAGATGTCAAAGATAATGTATGGGCACAAGCCACGTATGAAGAAATCAGACGAATAAAGAATAATTAGACATGGAAATTGGTATATGTACCTCAAGATAAGGATGTGATTACTGTGAAGTGGATTTATAAAATGAAGAAAGATGTAGAAGAAAATGAACACAAGTACAAGGAAGGATTAGTTGCAAGAGGCTTTACACAACAACCCAAAATTGATTTTAATGAAGCATTTGGACTAGTTGTGCACATGGACACAATAAGAACCATGTTAGCAATTGTCGCATAGTACAAGTGGTAAGTTTATCACATGGATGTAAAGTAATCATTTTTTAACAGAAACTTAGAAGAAGAAGTATTTGTGGAACAACCACAAGGTTATGGGGTTCCAGTACAAGAAGACAAAGGGTACAGATTGAAGAAAACATTATATGGATTAAAGCAAGCTCCGAGAGCTTGGTACAGCCGCAAAGATTCCTATCTCATAGAGAATGGATTTCAGAGAATTGAAAATGAACCAACATTGTATGTCAAAGAAAATCAGCAAGGTAACATGTTAATTGTTTGCTTATATGTAGATGATTTGATATTTACATGTGATTTTTGCATAGAAGAATTCAAGTGAGTCATGAAGGTTGAATTTAAAATGACTGATTTGGGGCTAATGAGATATTTTTAGGGAATAGAAGTGAAGCAGTCCAAAACTGGTATATTTATCTCACAGTCTAAGTATGCACATGAAATATTGAAAAGATTCAATATGATGAATTCAAAATAATCACCAACACTTGTCATAACAAGATTGAAGTTAAGAAAGGAAGATAAAGGGTTCAAGGTGTTTCCCATAGTGTTTAAAATAGTGGTAGGAAGTCTTATGTATCTCACAACTACAAGACCTGATATTATGTATGGAGTGAGATTAATTTCAAGGTTCATGGAAATTCCTAAAGAATCACATTGGAAGGAAAGAAAAAGAATCCTTAGATATGTGAATGGAACAAAATATTTTGGCATTAAGTAGTCCACTTCAGAAGATTTCAAACTCATTGGATACACTGACAATGATTGTGGAGACAACATAGATGACAAAAAAAGTACCTATGGGTACACATTTCATTTTGGAACAGGTATGGTATCATGGGCATCAAGGAAGAAACCAATAGTGATTCTTTCTTCAACAGAGGCAGAGTGTGTCGCAACTACAAGCGCAACTTGTCAAGCAGTTTGGATGAGATTCAAATATTAAAAGATTTGTTGCATGAACAACATGAACCAAGAAAAGTATTAGATGACAACAATTCAGCCATCATGTTATGAAAGAATCATATGTTTCACAGGAAAACCAAGCATATTCATACAAGGTATCAGTTTATCAGAGAATTGGTGAATAACAATGAGATTTGTTTAGAGTTTTGCAGTTCAAAAGAAAAAGACATTTTCACAAAGGCTTTAACATGAGATGCGTTTTAGCATCTATGCAGTAGTTTGGGAGTCTGTGCAGTAATAGATGAGTGACACTAAAATGCAAACTCAAATTTTTGATGAAAAAATTCTTTTGTAATTCAACCTACTTATAATTAAAGGGGAGTGTTGGAAATAACAATTACAAGTCGGTGAGATCTTCACGCCTCCGTCAATTTGTCTGTTAGTCATTTTGTCAGTGGTTTTGTGAGTAGGTAAAATGTGAGTCAGTGAGTCTTACAGTGTGCAACTGCAAATTCGCACTTTTACTCAAAATTCAGCTGCCAAGGAGGAAGCTATAGATGGAGYCGATCCTTATCTTTCTCGAGTTCACTTAAGTGGTTGAAGAGTTAGTCACATTTATGATGCGCAAATGCAAAGAAGAGGCATAGATGCAGAATATTAACAACAACAAATGAAGAGTTGAAGAAGTCTAAGAACAATCTCTGTAGAAGAAGCCATTGGAGCCGAAGCTCATTTATATTAGCCGTTCGCAGTGCGCCGAAGTTTATTAATATCAAAGCAATTCCTATTTTGAGTTTATGTGCTAAGAATAGCAATTTTTCATTCCACATTTATAAATTTTTCTTTAAAGCATTTTATATTACATCGCGTAACATTTCGTGTAGTATGTGAATTGTGCAAAATTTCGTGCAGTATGTGAATTGCGCGACAAGTCGAGAGAGTTCATAGAGGAAGCTTGTGGCACACAATATTTTGTCACTGCACTGCACACAATTTCCTTGCACGTTGCGGATCCAAGTTTTTACCAATGCACACTGGATGCAAGAACAACCAAAAAATTGAAATCTTGATCTTTTCTATAGTGGCATCACCTCAGGATGGATCAATGCATTTATCTTTGTTTCCATATATTTTTGTAAGATTCAAATGCCAGAACTAAATTTCCCTTCTTTACCTTGTGATCATTACCTATAGAAAACAAAGCATTGTTGAGATACAAATAACATGAATACTAATTTGGAAAAGAGACTTATTGATTAAATATAAAAAATGGATAAAAAACTCAAAAAATGAAGTAGACTTATGTGTTTTCAATGCTAGAACAATAAGTGTAGCTGTTGCAACTATCACAGATTATTTCTGCTAGCTTATTGTAAGACTTAGTTAAGGCACCTCCAACTGCTTGCAAGGCTTAGTTTAGGCTTTTTTCGCCATTGATTTTCTTTTCCAAATGTTTATAAGCTCTGCAATTACACTCAAAACCTGCAATAGATTCTGATTCCAGAGTAGCTAATTTTTAATACAAAATATCTCATCATTCAAATCCCTATCTCAGTCCACATGATAAACGAATCCAGACATTACCTTCAATCAATGCAACCATTTCTATAGACTTACATTTGAAGTGTCCTCAATTAAGCTGCATTTTCCACATGATTTTGTACACATTCACACCTCAAATCAACATGCCACTGAAAATTCCATAATGATCGTGGCTAGGCTAGTGTCGGCATATATGAAACAATACCTGGTAACTCCACCTGTTAAATATAATGTAACCTCAACAGTCTGACTGTACACTGCTAGTTGTCCTGGCCAGCTGTACTTTCTTTTCTTGATTTGCTTGAGCCTATTTAGCTCAGCTATTTTCCTTTTGCACAGTACTTCTTCATTAAATCTTCTCATTGTACTTTCTCCTTAAATTCTCAATATACTGAATACTATTTTTGTTCTATTCTTTCTTTCTGCATTTCTTTCTTCACAATTTATCATGGTATCAGAGCTTTAGCAGTAAGCCTCTTCACATAGGCTGGAGAGCAACACGATCCTCACAGCGCATAGCTTAAATCGACATCCATAGCATGGGACATAGGTTTTTCATAAGGCTTGGAGAGTTGTTCACCATCCACTCAAAAGATCGTCGCAGGAAACTCCCACGAGGAAGCAGAGTGCCATACGCTCAAAAGATCGAGGAATTAGAGATTGCAGAAGGAGAAAGTTTAAAGATTCGTGAACAATTTTAGATTCGTCAAAGATTCACGAAGAAGAGCTACAAGAGGTAAGAACATTTGAAGAATTCAAAGAAATTCATTCAAATTAGTGAAGGATTGTTGAAGAAGGCAGAATCGTTTAAAGAATTTCGGGAATTCTCTCAAATCCGTCAAAGATTGTTGTAGAGAACAGAATGCTTCAAAGAATTCATGTAATTCTTTCAAATCTGTGAAAGATTCACGAATTTTCTTCCATAGGAGAGAATCTTTGCAAGAATAGCAAAGAACTCATGAAAGCAGCCAAGAACGAGCAATCGCAGCCATAAGATCCGTCCTGCGATCAGATCTGAGGCAAAAATTCAGTTCAGAAGGGACGAGGAGAGCGTAGAAAAGGCGAAAGAATTACAACCATTGGATTTTGCACAGAGGACCGATAGTCATCAGATCTGTGAGAAAGTGCACGAGGCTTAGTCCTCTGGAGCGCACATGAGAAATTTTTGACTTGTGAAGTCACGAAATCGTTAGGACTATCCATCAAGGGACACATGACAAGATCTTGGCATTTTGCTGACTCACAGGGTGTAAAGGTCAAAAGACTGTCGTGAGAATTCGCGAATCGTGAAATCCCGATTCATTCTAGACCATTGGATCGAGAAAGATCACAAGCCATCAATCTAACACTATCGCAAAATCGGGAATCAGGAGTTGGACGAGCAAAGGAGACTACACTCCAAACCCCGATACGTGAAATCCCGAAATCATCTAGGCCATCAATCAAAAAGGACACATGGCAACAGATCCAAGCACCATTAAAATTTTGACATTTCAGAGTTCGGGATATTAGAGGTCTTGTTGACGAAGGTCGGGACACTCCACGATGAAAGTCCCAAAATCCTGAAAAGATCACAGCCGTCCATTCGTTGGGACACGTGGCAGAGATCGAGGAAACCATCGGTATTTCGGCTATCGGGGTTTCAAGTTGATAGAGGATTTGTGTCACTGGGGGTCACAAGTCACGAAATCACGAAACGCAGGAGGACCGTCCATCTTGAGGAGATGCGTGGCAACAATCCAGGTTTTTAAGAGATTTTCCGAAAGGAGAAGGACACTTTTCCATTTCCACATTTCGTGTATCGGTATTTTGAGAGTCTAGAGGATAGGAGGTCGGGTGCTTTGCATCGTAAAACACTGAAATAGGACTGTGGTCATAAGGGAAGTGGTCACATGGACAGAAGGTATAGCCTTGGGGCTAATTGTTGTTAAATCCATTTCGGCGAATCGACATTTCAGAGATCGAAAGGAGGAAGGGTCAAGGACTCTTGACATCGAGAAACAGGAAGTCTCAAATTGTGAAACCCCGAAAAGTGTCTGGAAGAAAAAGAGCAGGGATATTTTCGGCGTTTCGGCATACCGAGGATCCCGCAGATAGAGGATCGGGCCACTTCGCATCGCGAAGTCCCGAAACGTGAAATCGTGAAAAGACGTTTGAGAAGGAAAGGCACCAAGATATTTCAAGATTCAGCATTTCGGCCATCCAGGAGACAATAAGTCAGGCAACTCAACATTGAAAGTCCCAAAACGTGAAATCTTGAAAAGGCATTTGAATACACGCCAGGATACTTCAGATTTTGGCAAATTGAGGGACAGAGAACCAGCGAAGGCATCGCTATTCTCTGAATCACGAAAATCCAGTAGCTCTTTAACATTTAGGCGCGTGGTCATATTGAACGGAAACTAAGGGCCAATCCAAGGCCTTAATCTCTCTTTGGCGTTTCGACGACCAGAAGTTGGAGAGACAAGAGTTTGGAGGACTCATATAATGAAGTCCCAAAGTCAGAATCATGAAGTCAAAACTCGTGAAATCTAGAATCGAAGAGTTCCAAAGTCACTGGAAGAATTTAGCAGACCTGGTTTCAACGCAAGAAACAGGTAAACACAAAATTTTTCCAACATTTTTTCTTTCTATTTTGTCAAATTTTTTAAAGATGGCTACGTCTAGCAATTTAGGACCAACTCAAGGTCCGATTCTTCTTGGAAAGAATTATGAGTTTTGGTCTCTTCGAATGAAATATTTCTTGCAAGCACAAGAGTGTTGGGATCCAGTGGATCTTGGATATGTGGAACCAGATCCAGCAGACCTTTTCACCATGACAAACCAACAGAGAACTGCTTAGGAAACACAGAGGAACAGAGAGAATAAAGCCAAATTCTGGATTCAAAATTCAGTGGATGACTCGATTTTCTAAAAAATCACAGGCGTTAGAACTTCAAAATAGACCTGGGACATCCTTAAATCAGCCTACCAAGGCAATGACAGGGTCAAAATAGTCAAACTGCAGACCTTGAGGACACAATTCGAGACTTTAAGAATGACAAAGTCTGAAAATGTGGATCAGTTTATGACCAGAGTCATGGGAATCGTGAACCAGATCAGATTGATTGGTGAAGCCATCACTGATCAATGCATAGTTGAGAAAGTCCTGAGAAGTTTACCAAAGAAATTTGAAATGGTTATTACAACAATCCTTGAATCCAAGGATCTGTCATGTTTTTCAATAGATAAATTAATCGGCTCCCTAGTGACACATGAGACCAGACTGCATCTCACAGATGAGTCACTCGCCAATGCCTTCAAAACTCAATTCTCCTTCAGTAGAGGGAGAGGCAAAGGTCACCAAGGACGAGGGAGTATTACAAGTGACCAACACTTGAATGAACATAACAAACAACAGAGCCAACATCAAAATTTCCAAGGTCACAGACAACAACACCAGAATCAAAATTTCCAGCCTCAAAGAGGCAGAGGGAGAAGATCAAATGACAAATCAAGCATACAATGCTATTACTACAAAAAATATGGGCACTATGAATCTGAATGACTGAAGAAGCAAGCAGATCATCTTTCAGGCAGAGCACATGTGTCAAATAATATGGGAGAAACCTCAAAAGGTATGTTTCTCTCATGTCACAAGTTTGAAGAACNCCAAGGTCACAGACAACAACACCAGAATCAAAATTTCCAGCCTCAAAGAGGCAGAGGGAGAAGATCAAATGACAAATCAAGCATACAATGCTATTACTACAAAAAATATGGGCACTATGAATCTGAATGACTGAAGAAGCAAGAAGATCATCTTTCAGGCAGAGCACATGTGTCAAATAATATGGGAGAAACCTCAAAAGGTATGTTTCTCTCATGTCACAAGTTTGAAGAACAACCTAAAGATCTCTGGTTGTTGGACAGTGGATGCAACAATCACATGACATGTAACAAAGATTTACTTTCATGCATTGATTCTTCAATCTCATCTGATATTACACTTGGAAATGATTCCTTAGTCAAAATTCAAGGAAAAGGAACTATACTTATTCTTACTAAACAAAATGAAAAGAAAGACATAAACAATGTCTATCATGTTCCAGATCTGAAACATAATCTGCTAAGTGTAGGATAACTCATTGAACATGGCTATAAGGTACTCTTTGAGGGAGAATCTTGCAAGATATGTGACAAAACCCCCAGCAAAAAATTGATTTCTGAAATCCACATGACTCAGAATATGATATTTCCCCTTACACTCCGAACTGCAAATCTGATTCAACCATATGCACAAAGTGCATCCACCCTGAATGAAACAATGGTTTGGCATACAAGATTTGGACATCTACCCTTTAAGAGTCGCAGTCTTCTTCAGAAACAGTCCATGGTCAAAGGTCTTCCCATCTTCAAAGAAAAAAATTCCCCATGTGAGTCTTGCATTTGGAAAACATAAGAGAACTAGTTTTCCACAGTCATCCAATCAAACCAAACAACATCTCAAACTAGTTCACACTGACCTTTGTGGACCAATGCAAACAAAGTATATAGGTGGTAGCTTTTACTTTCTAACATTTATTGATGATTTTAGCGGGAAAATCTAGATCTATTTTCCCAGACACAAGTCTAAAACTTTTCCAAAATTCAGGGAATTCAAAGCAGAAGCTGAAAAACAGAGTGGTAAATATATAAAAGTTCTCAGGTTCGATGGAGGAGGAGAATACAACTCCAATGAATTTGCAAATTTCTGCAAATCCCAAGGAATTATCATGCAAACAACAACCAGGTATACTCCACAACAGAATGGAGTGGCTGAAAGGAAAAATCAGACAATAATGAATATGGCAAGAACACTTCTCAAAGAGAAAAGTTTGTCAAATATTTTTTGGGCTAAAGAAATAGCATGCTTAGTTTATCTCTTGAATAGATCTCCAACCACAAGTCTAAAGTTGAAAGTCCCTCAAGAAACATGGAGTGGGACAAAGCTAAATGTTGCACATTTAAGGGCATCCGGATGCATAGAATACACTCACATACCTTCTGAATTAAGGAAGAAACTGGACGATAGAAGTGAGAAATGTATCTTTACTGGATATAGTGAAACATCTAAAGCCTAAGGCTTTACAATCCAATCTCCAAGAAACTAATTCTCAACAGAGATGTAAAATTTTTGGAAAATCAATTCTGGAATGAATTAGAAAATCAACAATTGGACAGTCAAAATCCATTGTTGCCAAGTTCTGAAAACACAAAAAATTCAGGACAACAAATACCTCTACCTGTTCTTCCAATATTGCAGGTACAAGGACGATCTGAAAATTCTCAGGATAACTCAACTTCAAGCAGAGACTCATCCTCTGAAATTCAAAATCAGAGAACTCGAAGTTTGAGAGAAATTCATCAGCAGTTGGATGACTTTGAACAACACAACCTTTTTTCTTTAATGTCATGTCAACCTACATCTTTTAAGGAAGCCGCTGAGGAGCCACATTGGGTTCAAGCCATGAACCACGAAATTGACTCCATTGAGAAGAACAAGACATGGGATCTTGTTGATTTGCCAAGTCATAAGAAAAGTATTGGTGTCAAGTGGGTTTATACAACTAAACTGAATGAAAAAGGGCAGGTCGAAAAACACAAGGCAAGACTTGTTGCCAAAGGATCTGCCAAAGGATGCGTGACCATAGTGGGATCAATATCCACCATTGATCTATTGATTTTACAAGATCAATGATCTTGAGTGATTGTGGGCTCACAACTCGCTCGCGCTTTAATTTCCTCCCTTATCCCCGCAATGTGAAGATGCTCGTTCGTAGCAGGATAGATATCCATCGTTGATCTATTGATCTGAAAAGATCAACAATCATGAGCGATTGCGGGCTCACAACCTCCAAAAACTTTAATTTCATTTCCGATCCCCGCAATACCTACCCACCATCGATATCTCTCAAATGAGATATAATGGTCCCGACTTAATCTTTACTTGATCTGACGGTTGATCTTGCTTTCGCTCATATCTTATGGCTTAAAAAAAATTCTCTTTACCTGCGGGCTTGTCATCCTTTCTGAGCTTGATTAACAACTCAAATATGTTCACAGGGCAGACCTTATAGCTGATCTTGCTTCTCCTTTGTTTCTTCTGCAAACTTTCATCTGAAGAAAGAATTTCGCAAAGCTTTCATGAATTCTTTAAATGTTCTCGAAATATTTAATTGTTCTATGCTTTCTGGAGTTCTGCTTCCTCGTGCTTGTTTTCTGCAACAATCTTTTGAGCGTATGTGGACTACAAATTTCTCTCCAATCTCTGTGAAGAATCTTGCATCCTGTGCTCTCATTTGCAAGACAATGTAGACTCTCTGCTCTTCTTCTTCTGATTAGGTTGCTCTTTAGCAACTGTGAAGAGGCTTACATCCTAAGCTCTGATACCATGACAAAATGAGAAGCAAACAAGATAATATAGAGAAGATGAAATTTGAAAACAAGAATGAGCAGAGTGCACATCATCGAGTATATTCATTAAGGGAAAATAGAAGAGTTAAATAAGCTCGAGCAAATCAAGAAACAAAACAAGAGATCCTAACCAAATCGTACAATCGACCATGACATCTGGCAGTGTATAGTCACATACTATTGAGGTTACTAATATAATTAACACAAACAAACTACCTTGAATCTATACACCTCCAGTTGTCACGTGAAGCACTCCCCCTTGTATCAATACATCTCTATCTATGTGTACTCCCCCTTGTATTTATACACCTCCAATTGTGTCAACCGGGAATAACATGTCAACCAAAACTCCTTGTATTTATACACCTCCAGCTATCACGTTAAGTGCTCCCCC
>SNQJ01S0008150.1:225356-238969 GCA_010110895.2 Picea sitchensis
ACTCCCAAGGTTAATCTTCTATTCTTCTGTTGAGCTATCTTTTACTCCTTTATCCTTTTCCTTTCTTAAGTCAACTTAAAAATATAACTTTTAACTTCTTTACTTTTCCCCCCCTCAGTGTGAGACTATGACCTAGTGGGGGTGCCCAGACCACTGAGTCTCCTCATCACCTCTCTAAGAGGTGGGGGACATTACACATTATCCGTCCTCAACACCTTAATTCTTTTCTCTATTTGATTCTCAACAAGAGCCTTAAACGCTTTAAATCGTCAAAGACTTCAGATTTGAACTTGAGGAAATATATACAATTATTTCTCAAGAATTCATCTATAAATGAGACATAATACACATATTTTCCCAATGATGGGACCGACACAGAACCAAAAACATCACTGTG
This sequence comes from Picea sitchensis, assembly GCA_010110895.2. Taxonomy (NCBI): domain Eukaryota; kingdom Viridiplantae; phylum Streptophyta; class Pinopsida; order Pinales; family Pinaceae; genus Picea; species Picea sitchensis. Next base: position 225,754 of record SNQJ01S0008150.1, read on the forward strand.
AACTAGTTGTAAAATTCCTTCTACCCTCGTTGCACCCAGAGGAAAATCTTACCTGATTCTGCTTCTCATATACACAATGTTCACAGAAATCGAAATCCAGAGAGCAAATAGACATACCTTCAACCATACCTTTACCGTTTAGTAGTAAAAAACCCTTCTCTTCGATATGCCCCAGTCTTTGATGCCACACCATAACCTTTTATCTAGAGACTATAGAAGTTCTTTCTTATTCAAATCCAATATCAGGAACAATGGAACTATTACACCCATCACTAATAGTGCTTCCTTGCATCTTATACATAGTTCCAAACCAAACTCCTTTCAACAACACCATTTATCCTCGAACGATCCTACAGGTTTCCTTTTCAAATATTGTTTTTACCCTATGCATCGTCCATTTTTATTATAAAAAACAAATTTCTGGCCAAACCTGGGATGTGTAAAACACCAGTAAGTGTTATAATCCTTCCATCTATGAGTCTCAACTTGAATTTCCCTCGTCCTGTGATTTTCATTTTCAAATCATCACCTAAGAAAACATTACCTTCGTCATACCTTTCATATTCATAGAACCACTCCTTGTGGGGAGTCATATGAAAGGATGCACCTGAGTCAACCAACCATGCCTCATGATGTGCGTGTGTGCTTGAAGAATCTAGGTACACATCCCCTCCTTTTTCCATGGAGGTCTTTTCATATATAGAAGTAGATTCTTCAAATCCCTTCTTTTTCTGAACTTTGGATCTACACTGCTTCTTGTAGTGCCCTTCTTTTCCACATATCTAACATACATTTACAAACTTTATGGGAGATTTAGATCTACCCTTAGATTTAGATCTCCCATTTGATAACTTAGATCTATTTCTTTCCTCGAAGCGTCCTCTGTCCTTCCATATTATTCTGCCTCATCTCCTTCGACAACAAGAATGATACCACTTCATCAAACTTCAATGAAGTTGTATTACTACCTATGGCCACAACCAGACTATCCCACGAATTTTGTAAATAACACAATCAATTGATACAATTATCTTGATCTGGAATTTTAATCTCAATAGATACTAATTGACTCAGAACAGTATTGAAAGTGTTCAAATTCTCTGCCACTGAGTCTCCATATATCATCCTTAGATTATACAACTTCTTTCTCAAGAATATTTTATTTACTAGGGACTTAGACTCATACAACTTCGTCAACTTATCCCATAAATCCTTGGTTGTAGCTTCCTCTGAGACATTCAGTAATACTGAATCTAAGAGACAGAATCTAATTGTGCTCTTCACCTTCTGATCCAACTTTTTCCAGTCATTTTCTGAAGTTCTTCTAGGTGCAGTACCTAGATCTACCAAGATCCACTGATCTCTATCCACCAACAAATCTTCCATCTTGAGCTTCCAAAGCTCAAAACTTTTCCCATTAAACTTCTCGATCCCCATTTTTGAATTGCTAGTCATTTCTTTTCACCTAAAAAATCAATACACTGGATCTCCCACTATAACAAGGATTATCACAGACACGAGCCAAACCCTTGGCCATAAAGGCATCCCCCTGAAGCCAACAAATTTCTGATACCAAATGTAGATTTTAACCTAGTACAATATTTACTGCAAACATATTTTCAGTAAAAGAACATAAAAGATACAATGGAAAATACAAACATGAAACAGATATTTTTCCCTTGGAAACCCAAACTAGGAAAACCAACATATTCTATATTCCTTCATAGTGATACATTGTTTACAATACAATATACATATAGGAGCCAGCGACATTGAAAACCCTAACCCAATGGCCTAGATTAGTCAAAAACCCTAATTCCTTAACCGGAAATATAAAACCATAGGCAAACACCATGTGCCGAAAAACCTCCCAACAATGGACATGAAAATCGAGGCAACACAAAAAAATAAAGCAAAAATGTGACACGTTTCTCGAGGAAAAACAATTCTCAGGGGAGCTGACCCCCAACCCCCATGCGGAGGGATTTTTCCCCCCTGCATCCCCCAAGGGGGGGCCTAGTACCCCCCCTCAAACCCCCCTTTTGAGTACTATGTGTGCAAAGAATATAACACATACCCAACAAGAGGCAACGAGACCCTTCGTTCTGAGGATCATCAATGCTGGAGTGGCTCACATCATGCAAAGATTTATGACTCTAATCCATAGGATCGACAAACCTTCATCTCTTTCTCAAAAGAGGTTGGGAGAGTAATGTTTTCAAGGTATAATGCTTTAAACACTTAGAGTGTGGCTAGTAATGATCTCAAAACCCAATGCAATTGTGTAGTCAGAAGAAAGGATAATTTCTCAATTTGTTTTTTTGTTGGTGAAGTGTTGGACTGATATCTTATGAGTGGAGTCCTTTCCTTTGATTCTAAGGTTGTAGGGTTGCGTTTTCGAGAGGGCTAAAGTAAACCCAAGTGGCATAAGTGTATAAAAAAGGCACAAGAGACTATTAGCTTGAACTTAGGAGGAAAAACCAAGTTAGATGATATAATGGGGATGGGGGACCAGGCACTAGTAGGCTTATTTCTTGGGAAGAGAATGAAAATTTAGGAATTGAAGGCTTCGACAAAGCTCAAATTTGAACCTTTGGTAGGATGCTTCCCATGAACCATGATATTGGTCAAAGGTTGGATACTTTGGTTATGTGTGGGTTCCTAATTAGTATGTTTGGGTTCTTGGGAGATATACGCAACATAATCTCCATTTTCTTGAACTTTGTGGTGTACTCTTTCATACTTTTCCCTTGCTTCTACTTGAAGTTATGCCAATAGATTTTTTGGTCATCTACACACCCATTCAGGTAGAATTGGGATTTATGAGGGTTTTAAACACCTCCCACAGATTTATGAGGGTTTTAAACACCTCCCAATTAGTTACTGGTGGATAACCCTCTATCTTAAGTGTCTCAGTGTGGCTTTCCCACTATGTTAGTGCATGGCCCTCTAGTTTAAGTCACAAAAACAATTTATTTTCTCTTCCTTCATATTGTGGACACTGAAACACACTTATAGTTGTTGCAACCAATGATTCAACTTAACATCATCAATATCACCCTGGCATGTCTTAATGTCCATTTTCACTTCCATTATAAATACAAGTTTTCTAGGAGTGATGACACTGGAACTTGGTTTCTCTTTATCAATCTCTTTTTTTGAATCATTTTATAGGTCTTCACTATCTCCTAGTTTCTCATCCGATCCAACTTCTGAGTTAGACCCACCAACCTCCCCATAAGGTCTCCACTTGTTCACTAGAGCCACCATGAGGAGGGTCATGTTGCGAGAGATATCAATGAGTTTTTCTTCCTACCTTGAAAATATCTCTTCTACTACATCCAGGGTTGTTATGGCAAAATTCATCTTCCATGGCTATGGTTTTGCAACTTCCTTCTTAAGCCAATTCCTAGATCTTGCAACTTGCTACGAAAACCCCAAATAAGACCGCTTTGATATGGATATGATCTATAAACTGTCATGGATATTCCACTGGAATAGTTTGTCACAACAGATCTTGTAGTATTCTAAAATATTTTATTATTCAATTTATTTCATTAGATCTCATATTTCTTATTACTAGCTTAATGCTTAAATATATGGAAATAATTGAATTCTAAAAATTAAAGAACAAGTAAATGAACACACAAATAACACAAATGAGCACATGATGTGACCTTGGAAAGTACCTAGAAGGTGAGACCTATCATTTACTATATTTTCTTTAGTTATGAAAATGAAAATATAAAGAAAGAGACACTCACTATGGAGTTGGCTTTGATACTATGTCCTGAATAGCTACTACAAAATCTTCTTCCTCCTCCATTATGCTCTCAAATCTCACTCCTAGATGCTATACTCAATTATGGAACAAGTACAATGTGAAGACAAGGGAGCCCCCCTCTCTTCCTAGTGGCACAGTATTTACAATAACCTAAAAGTTGTCTAAGGTTAGGGTTTTTGCAAGCATCAACCCTCAATTAATGTTAGGGTTTTGTACCCTTTAGAATCTTATTGAGAGTCCAATATGACTAGCCCCACATGTGTGGGGAATAGGGGTTGAGATGGCATCCATTTGGTACCATGGTGGTCAACAAGGAGACCTACCACTAAAATGTGAAACGTTCTCATCTTAACATAACATACTAAAACGGCTCATTTATTTTTCATATTTGGCTTAAAACATGTTTTATTAACTCAATCCTGGCGGTGTAGCTGGATTTTTGAGTATCAGTTGTGGAGGGAAAGAAAATTACAGAGACGGAAACAACATAACATGGGTCAGTGATGCTAATTACATAGACGTCTGGTAGACAGGAGAGACAGGGAACGAAATTCAACAAAGTTTCGATTCTTACTTGAATAATCTAAGGTTTTTACAAAAGCCTCTCCACTCAAGTGACTGTGGCCCGCGATGCGCCTTACCTGTTAAGATTACGATTTTTTGTTTGAAATTACAATGGATTCCAACAATTGCCAATCTTTTCTTACTCTATTGAAAGACTTGGTATGTTGCATGCACAAAACATAACAACCACAAATAGATACTCTCCAAATAATTTTGAAGGAATATTCGTTAGTTTTAGCACACTATTGAGTATTTGCTTGATCACAACTGCGTCCGAGATGGCATGTATGCATAGGCTAAGCCAGGAACAATGTTGATCATGGACAAAGACTTAATATTGGTGGAAATTCTACGGTTAGGTGATCATTTTGAACTTCATATGTTTTACTTATGAAATTTGTTTAGGTATTAGTTATAAATTTCTGGCTTCCAAAGCTAGTAACTTTATACAGCTTAATACATGAAAGAAATAGTAACTTTTCATTCATTCATCTAGATCGAAGAGATTTTAACATTTCTTATAAAGTCATAGGCGTGCCCTCATTGGAATCGATCGATTGATGATTCTACAAATATTACTACATATACAGGCCGCATTGCCACGTTTGGGTGGTTAACATGATTAATTCTATAGTGGGGCATGCGTTTCATTTGGGAACGTTTTTTTAATGGATTGAAGCATACCGGTGTGATAATGTTGGATAACAAGTTTGGCCTGTGTTACATGGTAATGCTGGATACTACTTTGGGCGATCCAACGGACATTGTCATCTTTCATTCCTGTGCAAACATTCCCGAATGCCAGAGAATATCCAGTACAATCGCCCATACAACAGAAATCGTGCATGCCTGAAGAGATTGAATTTTTTTTTCATATCATGTACAATGGGTTTCCAAACTCTCAAGTTTTTCTAAATAATAGTAAGCACTTATACTATCACTTTGATATCTCTGTTATAAATTATTTTGATCGATTTCATTAAGCATATGCTGAACGATTTCAATAAAATCTCTCAGTTTATCTGCAAATACATTTTTATCTTGGTTAGAGCTTCAGATTCTATGTATCAGGGCTTATAGAGGACCTTCTTTTACTGTAGGTAAATGTATTACTAGTTAATCATAATATAATTAATATACCAGGACTCATAAATATCTTACGAGTGACAGTATAGATTCAAATGAATAGAATTTTGATTATGCACCCATCCTCTCACAATTGCCCGCAAATTTTAAAGGCGAGGCTTCGTTTTAGACAAGTTTGAGCACACACTCAGTTTCACTCAGTGTTTTTGGTTGCATTCATCTGGCCTTCTATTTGTCATAAAAACATGCCATTTGAACTGGAGAAAACTCCATTCGAGTAGACAAATTCAAAGCTTATATGTCATACATAGCGCTTTGTTTAAAGGAAAGATACAAATATAAAGTTCTATCAAGATCTATCTATAAGCGTTTTATCTCTCCCTTGATCTGGTTTTAGTATAGCCATTGATAGCAATATGTACACGTTCGGTTCTTAATTGTATTTTATGTTTGGATCATTGTTATTAACATGGCTCTTTGGATAGCTTCGAAAGTTATACATACGTACTTGGAAATAACGGAGAAAGCGCCAAGTTGTAAGCACCAGTTATAAGCTTCAGTGGTGAGAGTCAGTTGTAGGCGTGTTAAGAGTCACTTCTTAGTTAAGAGTCTAGTTGTCTTTGGTTTGCATGTAACCAACTCGATCGAGTCTTTTCCTATATAAGGATGTAATCCGTCTTCATTGAATAAGTGAGAAGTGAGCGTAGTCTCACCGTATGTTTGTTTGGCATATTTTATCTTGGTATCAGAGCCACGGGGAGAGGGCCTGGATAGTGTGTAGAAATGTTTTTGGAGGGCGAGCCGTGAAGGTTATATTCTTTTTGCATGGGTGGAGGTTTTATTGATAAATCGTGAAGACATTTATTTTAAGAACATATCGATAAGAAGCATCGAGTGATGAGATGTATAGAAAATCCATTTCAGTTTTGATGTATCTGTGTAGAGCCCCACGATATTTCAGAACCAAATTTTGTTCGGAGTCTTTGATACCAAGCTTGGTGCGCAAGTTATGGAAGGTATTGGTGAACTTGGGAACTTCTTGGCCCCTCTCTTTCCGCATTGTGGTCCATCTTATGTATTGGTCCTCATAGTTACCAAGGGTAATATTGTTCCTCTACTGCATCCAAAGAAAAATCCCAAATGGGATCGACCCCATATATTCCATACTCCTTTGTGGAAATTTTCTCCTAGTAATTTTCCCACAAATTTTTTACATCGGGGATACCCTTAAGGAGTGCGAAGTTGATCTTTTCTTTGTTGAAAAAATTATGAACAAAGAAATAACCTTTTACCATATTTAGCCATTTTTCTAACGCATCTCCATCTATTTGTCCTTCAAATATGGGAATATCAAAATTAACTTGTACCTTGAAAGGAGAGGTGATTCCAAAGTGGTTGTTTGATGAATATGCACTTGTTTCTATCGACAGACGTTGAAGGATGTGAGAACAATTCTCCATCATTTCGTCCCTCTCTCACGTGAGAGCTTTCTCAAGCAACAGTTTTCTAGAATCGTCTTCTCCGTCGTTTTTATTTTCTTCTGCCATGGAGGGTTTCTTGGGTCTTCAAGAGAGTTTTTCTTCAAGAGAGACAAGCTCGAGACCCAACTTGGTATACTCGAACCTCGTCGGGGACTTGCACTGAAAAAAAAAACCGATCAAGACCAGCATCCTCTAATACCATTGATCTGGATTTTATGAGAAGAACGAAATGAATATAGATTATTAAAAGATTCTTAACAAAAAATAATAGAGATACAATAAAACTAGTTTTCTATTCAATAAGGAAATAAGCTGAAACTGTAAAATGCAGTGGAAAAGAAGCTTGACAGAATGCTGGTGGCTTATCTCTGAGAAGAGATGTGACGACTGTGCTCATTTGCAAGAAGATGATTTTACAATGAGGATCCAAAGGCCTTTTTATCATAAATAAAATCCAAAACCCTAACCCCGAAAGATGAAAAGCCAACAGTTTTGTGGACCCCGTTTTGGGTAGTTTGGTGTATCAACTTCCCGAGGGTGTAACTTTGGCATACAATCTTCATTTTGGGGCACACGATAGCTCATTGGAAAGTGATCATCGAGTATATTCATTTCGGGGGATCAATCAAATCCTTTACCCATTGTTGAGAAGCTCGATCCAAAAAAACCTTCATTTAGGCCCTCAAAATGGCCCCAAAAGTTAAAAACTGCTAAAAATAGTAAATTACCAAAATTGCCAGAAAAATGTTTTGAGCTAGCTAGAAAAGGTTGGTGGCCACTGATATCCACCTATATCAGACAAACCATAAACAGATTCAACAATAGAAATTGATAACGGAGTTCCACAAATCTTCCTACGTCTCTAGGCCTTTAACTGCAGTGTGGGAGGCTTCTTTAGTATTCCTCAAGGCTAAAAAATATGCTTCAAAATTACATCACTCAATTCTCTGACTGACTTATATAAAATCATCTTTGTCTCAGGAATCCGATGCAACATACGACACTAACAAAGGAAGAGAAGAAATCCTCGAATAAGTCTCATAAGCTCAACTACTCTTATGGATTTGTTGCCTAACTCTTGCTTGAAGAGTAACTTGTGGCTTGTTTCAAAACTACATAATGCTTGGTTTATATATTATTGGGGTTGGGCATCACATCCCAAATTCCTCCCAAGAGTTTTCCTCAATATGGGCTCAGGTCCTCCAAAATTGAGCAAAATACATTAAAATAAGCATAAAAACCATAAAACAATCCTCTTCCAAGGTCAAAAACCCATTTTTATAACATATGTGTCATGTGCCATTTTTTCATCGAATCATGGTCATATGGAGGGCCATGTGGCCGAGTGCTACTCCAATGGAACCACACCCCTGGTCATTAGGTCTCGATCGTGTGGAACGGTGCAAGAATCCCATGCCTTGGTCGGCGGCTAGCCCTCGCTGACTGGTTTCTATCCCCAAACTACCACAGATACCACAACAAAACAAAAATAGAAGGGAGGTTGTTAAGTTGTTGGCGTGCCTGGAGTTCGGGGGTTTGAGACCAATGGAGTGCAAACAAATTTCTTCCCAGGACTTATTGGCCCAATCTGGGGTGCCACATGGTGTCCTGTGATTGGGCCACATGTCACCACAATATTGGCTCGTACCAAACCCATTAGCGACATAGTCACCTATCATTCAGCCTGCACGGTCAACATTGTATGCTACATCACTGTCATGCGTCAAAGTGTCACTGGGCCATGTCATCCTACAGTCTTCCATGTCTTAGTCCGTACAGTCCAGTCACCTACCACATCAGCCCCCGAAAATGCCAAATCTGCATGACACGTTTCAGCCTCTGGTGTTGCCACATCAGCATGCTCACATCATCATGATGTCATGCTAACATCATCTACCACTTGTCATTCACGTCATATATGTACTTTTCATGTTTCATGTTAACATACTACTGACGTCAGCAATACAAACTATTGACTTTGACTCTTTGCATGTTTGGAAAAACTTCAGAACGCAATATCTTTGACATACGAAGTCCATTTTCGAAAAATAATATACTACCAAAATCGACACAATGAGCACTATGTGATGGCATTGGTTTGTTCAAAATTTGAGAACTTTTAATTTTTGGCCTTTTTGGATCCATTTGGATCACACCTCCCCACTTGGATGTTTTGTTGCTCCAAAAAGTTATTACATCATACATCAATCGACTAAAATAAACAATAAATAATCTAGGCTCAACAAAACATTAACTAGACTTTGTAAGTGATTTCATAGATCAAATCACTTTTATTACATCAAGTAGACTAGACATTGACTCGATGAAATATTTACACATGTGGCATAAAATCTGCCCAGTTCCAAGAAGATAACCCATCTCTTGCTGATGGAGTTTCACTGTCATTCTTCTGCTCTTCTACAACATCCTTATTCTTCTCTGGCACTTCAAGATTTTTGGATCGTCTCGACTCTGCATGCAACGTCCAACAACTATCTTCACAATGTCCATTCCTTAGAAAATGTGAGAAACAATTTCGTGTTGGGACAAATTTAATGAAGCCTTTCTTGGACTGAGTTGAATCCCCATTAGATTTTACCGACTCGTGTATTGGCTTTGTTGAATTCGTGTGTGGATTCTTCTTGACCTGTAGTCTTTCATCATCCTCTCTTGGTGTACTCCTTATCTCTGTGATATTTTTTATGTATACTTTTTGCTTCCACAATACTGCAACACAATGGTTATGACTGTCGCAATGTGTACATGGAATTATTGTTTTTATAAATTCCATGACCCTAGCATGTTCGTCATTAAAGGTAGGTGAAGGAGATTTATACTTTTCGACCATTTTACCTTTCTTTTGTGACTCATTGTTCACATCACTGCTAGCTTCAGCTTCTCGCTTGCCTTTACGAGTTCAAATCCATTTTGGTTTCATTTCAATATGTTCATCCCAACAATGGTCAACATCGTGTCCGAACTTCTAACAATGTGTACAAAAAACCACTAGATTTTTGTCATCAGCAGACTCTTCTTCGTATCTCAATCCTTCATAGAGTGGTCATTCTTGCACCTCGATAGGCTTAGATATTCCCTGGCCATGATGTCCATGACATTCTCCTTTCATGTAGCCAAACTTGGATAGCATCCTCATATGAATTACTTTGGTATTCCTTTCAAAAGTGGAAATATCTTGATCACCTAAATCCAGTTCCTGATTATCTATAGGAGAAGCTAGAGTATATTGAGTACTTTCCACTAGCGAGGAAAATATGCTTAGGGCCTCTCCTACTAAATACTCCTCAACTAGAGTAGCGAGATTATATGAATCCTCCTCATCTAATTTCCCATAGAATGGATGAATTTCATCATCCTTGACAGGATTTGGACTCCTAAAAGAAGGACATTTTTCAACTAGCCTTTTCTTCTATTGCTAACACCAATGTTCGTAGCCTTTCTTTGTCTTCTTCGAGGATTGGTACCAATATTCTCAACTCGACATTTTCTTGTTGAATATGTTGATCGATCCCCTCAAGTTCCTGTATTATATATCTCTTCAATATTTTCCCCATGCTTATTCACAATTCCTGCAATATAGTCAACCTGCTCTAATACCACTTGATCTTAAATCGGTGCTTAGTAATTTACACCTTGACTTTGATTTGAAAAATATTTTTTCTCACATTGCATGTGAATTATATGAGTGGTAAAAAAACTTAAAGAATGAAGAGAACTTGTAGGAAACACAAAGAGACAAACCATAAATAGATTGAACACCATAAATTGATAACAGAGTTCAAAAAATCTGCCTACGTCTCTAGGCCTTTAGCTGTAGTGTGGGAGGCTTCTTTATTATTCATATGACTAATTCAATAAATCATTTCTATGACTAATTCGGATATACTATGCTCTGTCTCAGGAACCCAATCCAAAATACGACACTAAGAAAGGTGGAGTAGAACTCCCAGAACAAGCCTCACAAGCTCAACTACTCTTCTCGCGTCGCTGGCTAACTCTTGCTTCAAGAGTCACTTGTGAATTGTTTCAAAACTACATAATGCTTGGTTTATATGGTATTGGGGTGAAGCATCACATCCCAAATTCCTCCCAAAAATTGGCATCAATATGGGCTCAAATCCATTAAAATCAATATAAAAACCATAAAAAAATCCTTTTCCAAGGTCAAAAACCTATTTTAGCTAAATATGTATGGCACACCCCTTTTTCTCCAACTCCCGATTGTATGGAGGACCAAGTGGATGAATTTTGGTCCGATGGCACCGCGGCCCTAGTCATTAGGTCCCATTCATTAAGCATCACATCCCAACTTCCTCCTAGAATTTGGCATCAATATGGGCTCAAATCCTCCAAAATTGGGCAAAATCCATTAAAATCAACATAAAAACCATAAAAAAATCCTTTTCCAAGGTCAAAAACCTATTTTAGCTAAATATGTATGGCACGCCCCTTTTTCGCCAGCTCTTGATTGTATGGAGGACCATGTTTCTGAATGTTGGTCCAATGGCACTGCAGCCCTAGTCATTAGGTCCCAATCATGTGGAATGATGCAAGAATCCCTTTCCTTGGTCGACAAATATCACCTGTCGACCGAGCACTATCCCCAAACTGTTGCCAATACCACAACAAAAAAAAAATAGAAGGGAGGGTGGTTAAACCCTGCCATTCCTCCCTTGTTTCTAGTGGGAGGTTGTTAGGTCGTTGGTGTGCCCAAAGGTCGGGGGGGTCGATCCATGCCTTACTGGCCTGATTTGGGGTGCCACAAGGCACCCTGTGATTGGGCCATGTGTCACCACAAGATTGGCTCATACCAAACCAGTCAGTGACACAGTCACCTACCACTCATCATGCACAGTCAACATCGTACGCTACATCACTTCCATGCGTCAACCTGTCATTGGGCCACATCATCATATGGACTACCATGTGTCAATCTATATAGTCTAGTCACCTGCCACATCAGAACACAAAAACACCAAATATGCATGACGATTTTCAACCTCTCGTGTTGCCACATCATCATGTTGAAGTCATATACCTCTTGTCATCCACGTCATATATGTACTTGTCACGTGGCTTGCTGACGTACTGTTGATGTCAACAATATAGATTGTTGACTTAGACTTTTTGCATGTTTGGTAAAACGTTCATAACACGGTATCTTCGCCATACGATGTCCATTTTCAAAAAAGACTATATTTTCAGAATTAGAATGACGAGCACTACGCGATGGTGTTGGTTTCATCCTAATCTGAGAAATTTGAATTTTTGGCCTTTTTGGATCCATTTGGATCACTCAATACACCAAATTTTAGAAATATCTTTCTACAATTGATAGAAAAGTTTAGAAGGTCACCAAATACAATACTTTTTTAAATATCTTGATTTATAGAAAATATGATGAACATAAGGGATAGAGGTATTACGGATAAATAATGTCTACACAAATTAATTATTAATTACCAAGAATCTCATCAATTGATTTAGATAATAGATCAATAGATCAAGGACTCTTTGATATATAATGCATATTCCTTTATATGATGTTATTTTCATTTATAACAATTTTATTTCTTCTTTGACTTTATGTCTTTATTACTTATGAAAAACATGCCATTTTTTCGGCTCAATAAGTTATGGATTTAAATATTACAAGTGTAGGTTATCTTCTCCAACAATAACAATAATATATAACAAGAAAGTAATTTTAAGGACTATGAATGTGTTGGATTCCAGTCTACTCCATGACAATGGTGCTAAAAGCAACAAAGTCTCGTGCTTTCACTCTAGATGAGTTGAAGGTTTCCATATAAAAATTTAGTGAGAAGATTGGAGAAGGGGGATTTGTGAAGGTTGCATGGGAGTTGCAACAACACAGAGTGTTGCAACATAACACAATAGATGCTACAAGTTGACAAGTTGTAGCGAAACAAAGAGCTACAACAAACAAATTTGCAGAAGAACATGGGAGTTACAACAATAAACTAAAACTCATATTACAATAAAAAGATAGCTTCAAAAAATCATTCCCTGCAACAGTAATTCAACCTAGTGCTTTTGTACTGAATATCAATAGCATGCCACACCAAATCATCACACCAGAAAATCAAATACTTTGTTACATAATTTTTTTTTGAAATAAATCAAGAACAACTTTAGTAAAATCAATTCAAACAAAGTACTTTGTATCAACATCAATAAATCTAAACATTTAACCTAAGTTTACAAACTCAAATTCAAACATGAGCGTAGCATAAAATCCCTTGTTAACAATCTCCAAAAA
>SNQJ01S0008150.1:246317-272338 GCA_010110895.2 Picea sitchensis
ACCATTCTAGCGAGTCTTTCACTCTGTATTTTTACAGTCTCTGTACATTTCTTTCATTAATAGAAATCGTGTATTACTGTATCTCTGTGTTTATGGTTGCATCTCTGATACATTTCTGTTATATTATTGGATATACGCAATATCTCTGTGTATTTCTTTATTATATCTCCGCTCTCATTTCGTGCCGAAAATAATCCGGATCAGTACACACGGGCTGTCTTGGGTCAACTAGCGTGTACACGTGAGGTAATGGAGCAGGGCGCATGGGCCTTTATAAAAGGGGTTTTTTAAGAAGAGTTGTTCAACAGTGTTTTGGAAAGGAAGGAATCTGAGATGGTCTGATGCCAGGTAAGAATGTATGGTGAAAATTAGGGTTATAACAGATGCCCCCTAATGTGTGAGGTCAGAAGAGGATATGATGGCCAAAATACATTAACAATCTTCATTGATGTTCCGAACAAGTGAGCCCAGAGACCAAAAATAAGGAAGTGTCATCTAAAAAATAATAATTTTCTCACTGAGGTGGGCATACCCATGCTTGGGATAAAATAAAATCATGGCTACCAATCGAATACACTATAGATCCATGTCATATAACTATATAAAGTGTATCTACAAGCAATACACAACGAAGCTACATCTCAAAATAAAAAATATATACATGTAGAGTATCCATCTTCTAGAAGTTGATAAGGCCTGATGGTTGGATATGAGGTCTTTAGAGCTCTAGCAACAAATTCAAAATATTCAAAACTTGGGTAGGAGTGTAATATGAGTGTACGAATTCAATACCCAGAGGTCTTCGATGGCTCGTTGGTCATGGACTAGAGAATCTTGATGATCAGAATGAAGGCTTCACTGATTTTGAACAAAGACTTGATTGGACTTTCGGGATGGTTGGGCATGAAGGCAAGAGACAAACTATAGAGGGGCCAACTGAGGCTTGGTAAAAACTTCCCTTGGACAATAGCATGACAAATGTTGAGACTCAGGCAACATGGCATTAACATAAGTTTATGAGGCAGGAGGCAATGCAGATTCTCCATATGTTTCGAAGAATAACCAAACGGAGGAGTAAACAACTCAGTGTAGTGGGAACAACTTCCTAAGGTCATATTAACCAAACGGAGGAGTAAACAACTCAGTGTAGTGGGAACAACTTCCTAAGGTCATATTAAATCCCAGGGTTTGATGAACAAATGGACAGATGTGCTTCATCCAAGGGAGACTCATTATGCTGCTAATAAAAAGAAAATACATTTCCCTTCCTCTTTTTTGGGTATATTTGATTTTTTTTTATCTTTTTCAATAATTTTGGAAAAAGAATAAAAGAATATTACGTTACAAAGGAGGAATGAGTGTCGCAAACATACAAGTTAAAAGAGATTACCTGAGAGTACTCTTCTAGGGATCTTAAGCCTCTACAGTATACCTTTGTTCATAAAGTTGAGCGTCTAGACCGAAAAAGGAGTAAACTATCGCTGGATAGATGTGACTTCAAATTTCAGTTTAATGATCGTGAAAGAAAACAAGATCACTCGACAATCTTTTCATGTTTAGAGGGTCTGAAAAGGGCTTAAAAGAAGACCTGTTATGTTTTGGGAGTCCCATGGGTGAGGTCAAGAGTCATGCAAATGGGTCTCCAATGTGTAATCAGGCAAAACAAAAATGACTCCCGAGCCTATAGTAATTAGTGACAACATAGACACCATAATGCAACCAGGATCTACCTAGCGCATCTATGTTCCAGTAAGCTCTACCACCAAATCGAGACACTTCTAAGGCAACAATGATGGTTCTGTGTTGCAACCTGATGAGATCGATCCCATGGCAAAGGGTTAAAGAGAACGAGATAAAAAAGTAGGGGTGGAAACCTAACCTATATGCTCAAGTTGACCATCTGAGGTTCTTCCCACGGACCATCAAAAGTGACCCAAAACTCCAAAAAATGTCCTGATACCCAATCGTAACCTTCCAAAGAAACTCCTTAATCACTCTAAATGGTTTTCAATTCAAAGAAAATGATAAGGGGGCCAAAAAAGTGACAAAAAAGGGCCAAAAAGTCTATAAATAGAAGCTGGCAACTCATTATCACTATTGTTGATTTAGAAATTGACTCTGGATCAAAAAACCCCCTTTGATAAAAGTGGTGATTCCAGGAGCTATAGTGGACGAAATGACCATCTGTCTGGACCAAGTATAAACTACCTCCTTTTTCTTTTTAATTCTTTATTTATGCATTTAATTTGGTTTCTTGGGGGGGCGTCGACCTTTAAAATGTTGGCCCTAGGTCCACACGGGCTTTCCTATGAAAACCCTTGTGTACACTCACTCTGTATGATGTTAGAGAATGCGTACACGCGACTATCGTCACAACAACCCATGTGGACCCTCCCATGAGTGCAAAAAGGTTTAAAAAGCAAGGCCTGTCCCTCTGAAAATTTTCCCATGTGCAAGATGTATGTGCAATGGAGAGAACGAGAGAATGAAGATATCAGTGCACTAGTTGGGGAAGGCCCTAACGTTGTGGTTGTGTTAATGCAATGTGGCTTGCTCAAGTTTTTTCTATGTCCTTTCGTGAGAGCACAACCTAGGCTATTGAATACCTTGGTTGAATACTGACACCCTGACGCAGAAGATTTAATGTTAGAGGGGCAGTCACTGGTGACTACTACAGAGGATATATAATTTTTGACTGGCCTCTCCAAGAGAGGGGAACCAGTCAATTTCCAGACATTTCCGTTAGGGCCTCATAATATATTGGAATTGATAGGACTTTATTGTGAGGCTATTACAGACCGATCGAGATAGTAGGTGCCAACAAGAAAGATCACCAAATTATCATTGCATATGATTGTGTTTCTTATTGGGTGTATGACTGGTTCTGTGGCTCTACATCAGGCATCCCATGCACAGATGAACTATGCAGTCCAGTGCTTAAATGCACATATATTTGACTGGAGCACTACACTCCTGGATTGTATGAAGAGGCAACTAACAGATTGTCGGTTGCGTATGTAGAGGAACTTCGAGTTCAGAATTATTCTATGCTCTTTCATCTTTGAAAGAGTTCCTAGTTTCAGTCCTCAAGTGGTGGTACGAGGACATTAGGCCTCTCTTCCTGTGGTTTGCAGATGGGCAATGTTGCTACCATGACAGGGTGGTGGAAGGACCAATGCGTCCTTTGATGACGACTTCTTTGCTTGGTTGTTGTGACAGATGCTGGGATTTATTTCTCGAGGGATCCTGAGATCCTTGTACCTCCAGGAGAGGAGTGAGGCAAGATGGGTAAGTTTGCATCATTTTTTTTTTTTTGAAACACATATAATTTTATGTTTTTTTTTTTTTTTGTATATATCATTTTTTTTATACTAGAGTATTTGACAGATACGTGTCTATTGTGTCCAGATGTGGGACCCTCATGACCTACAGATTATGCGAGGAACAAGTGTCATCCTCGACCAGGGGTCGCACCTGCCGCCACAGGGTGACCAACAATAGTAGGAGAGCTTCCAACTGGTGAGGTTGAGATGGTTTTGAGACAAGTTGAGCAAAATTTTACCTCACTCACTCGCACCATCCCTATGGCAAAGATTGAGGATCTTCCACCATCCATGCAACCTTATCTAGTGGGGGCACCACGGATGTGGGTACGACTATTTCGGCATTTGGAAAATTTTGTTGATTATTACAACAGATCCCATAGGCCCTAACTTTAGTTAGTCTAGAATTTGATAGCTCCACCTATATATATTTTTTGAGAGCATAAGCCCCATGACTCGTTACTGGTCATATTTTTTGAGGTGCTTCCGTCCACCTATGTACTCTAGTGCTTATGATATTATATATGGATTTTTATGTCTTTTTGTGTCTTATGGATCATATTTTCCTTTAAAAATGTATTTACATGTTTATGTGTATGTATTTTTATATGTGTTTGAGATGCGAGTCAAAAATTTTATTAGCTATAGTATCTATAACTTGGTTTAATCTCTTAGGAACATGAAAATATGTAATATAATCAAATCTTCGTTCTAAGAGATGTACCCTAAGGAATTGTCGGTGTAAAGTTGGATCATGAACATGGTAGACTCTATTTAACTGAGACACAACCAGCTGAGCATCTAAATAGACCCGGAGATTAGAGATACCAAATGACAGGGCGTCATGAAGCAAGTCAATAACTGCACTGTACTCGGTGACATTGTTTGTGGTTTCACCTAAGAATATACCTCCACAAGATAGTAACTAGCCTCAAGGTGTAAAAATTACCCAAGCTGCAGAGGAAAGCCTCTAAGTGTGTCGGCTAGCACTGTCTGCGTACCCAATGAACACCTATGATTCACTTGACATCTACCACAGTGACAAAATATAACATAAAAAATGACACGTCCATAATACTAAAAGAAACTAGAAAGTAATAGTACAAAGACTATACATATGTTACAAAAATTTACCCAAGGTGACCTACCTATGAGAAATACTTCTTGAGGTAGAGCCCATTTCTAGGCTCCACCAAAGCATTTCCCTCAAAGTCAACCAGATGATAAGTGCCTTTTCTTAGAACCTCTTTTATGATGAAAGGTCTGAACCACATGGGTTTGAATTTTCCTTCCCGTAGGGGGTATTTATCTTGGTCATAGACCAAGACAAGGTCGCCTTCAAAGAAAACTCGAGAACGAACAAACCGATCATACTGACACCTGACTTTATGTTTGTGAGCCTCGCTGGCTAGGGATGCATCACGATGTTTTTCATTGAGTCACTCAAGGTATAATAATCATTCTTCGAGTGCAGAAGTGTCTGGCAATAACTGTACTACCAATTTGAAGGACGGGATCTGAAATTCTATAGGCAAGATTGCTTCCAGCCCGTAAACGAGTTGAAAAGGTGAGAAATTGGTTGCAGTCTTAACAGACATTCGGTAAGCCCATAATGCCAAGTATAACATCAAATGCCAATTTGACTTGGATGATTTGATCGTTCGCTATAGGATGGTATTGAGATATTTATTTACAGCTTCCACCTGACCATTTTCTTGAGAGTAGTAGGGTGACAAATGTTCTTTCCACAACCCAAGATTTGATGTTAACCCGG
The DNA here is from genome assembly GCA_010110895.2 of Picea sitchensis. Taxonomy (NCBI): domain Eukaryota; kingdom Viridiplantae; phylum Streptophyta; class Pinopsida; order Pinales; family Pinaceae; genus Picea; species Picea sitchensis. The sequence continues at coordinate 251,415 of SNQJ01S0008150.1, forward strand.
TCATCATCTGGTTCTGAAAGTGACTGCCATGGTTAGTGATAATCTCTCTTAGGACGTCGAACCTTGCTATTATCTGGTTGAATAAAAAGAGAGTTGCAGTCTCCCCATCATCTTTAAACATTGACATAGGTTCGACCCACTTCGTGAAGTAGTCTACAAAAACAATGATATAGTGATGCCCCCTAGCTGAAGGAGGGTTGCATGTAGTGTAATCAATCCCCCACTTGGTGAAGGGACCAACTGTGATTATAGGAAACATGGGAGCGGGATGTGCCCTCATCTTCCAATAGAAGATCTGACATGGGTGGCACTTCTTGACTGATTTGATACAATCTTTGATTAGTGTCGGCCAAAAGTAACATGCTCATAAAATATTTTGGGCTATTTCCAACCCAGACAAATGACCTCCACATGCTCCGGTATGGAAATAGTTAAGCATGATAACTAATTCTTCATGAGTGAGACATCAACACGGGATGCAATCTACACCTCTTCAATACAACATATCGTCGAGTATGAGATAATTCTTGGCCTGGTGGTGTATACGACGATGCTCATCGTGAGAAGCTGAGGTGGGGCACTTCAAATTATAGAGATAGAAAAGTATATCTCTGTACCAAGGATCCAAAAATGTGATCAAAAACATATCTCCTCTGATAGGTGACTCTTCGGGAATAACATCACCTGACTCAATCAGAAGTTCCGAGATGAGTTCTGTGAAGACCAGAGACTTTTTGGATTTTTCTGAAATGAAAGCTAAGTTGAATTCCTGGAGGACGACTATCCATCTACTGATCTTTCTGCTTATTACCCTTCATGTCATCACATATTGAAATGGATTCACAATGGCAATGACGGTGGTCTTTCAAAAAAAAACATAATGACAAAACCATTGAACAACATGGAATACTGCCAACGCAAGTTTTTCGATATGAGAATAATTCAGTTCCGATCCGACTAGGCCTTGGTTCAAGTAATAGATCACATATTCTAAGATAAAATCATCTTCCTGAACTAAGACCATTTTGATGGTTGACTCTACTGCAACCAGGTATAATAAGAAATCTTTGTTATAGTTGGGTGGCCAAAGTAGAGGGGTAGTTGTGAGGGCATGTTTCAACACTTCGAAGGAGTGTTGAGCGACATCGTCCCAATAAAAAGGAATATCTTTCTTCAGTAAGCGCATAAATCCCTTTGTGATCTCGACATAGTTGGCGATGAAACTTCTTAAAAAATTCTCCTTGCCCTGTAGACTTTGAAGTTGAATGATTGTGCATGGGGGAGGCAACTGAACTATTTCCTCAACCTTGAGAGGATCGACCATGATCCCTGTTGTTGACACTATGAAACCTAACAAACGTCCTGACGTTATGCAAAAGTTGCACTTGTTTGGATTCAAGTGAATCTAGAAGTAGTGACATCACCCAAAGATAAGTCATAGGTGTGTGGGATGATCCCTTCTCTTGCGATATCGAGATGCTAAATCATATAAATAGGCCTCGAATATATGCTTGAGATCATGGAAAGCAAAATACATGGCCCACTGAAATGTCGCTCCATCATTTTTTAGACCAAAGGGAATCTTAGGATACATGAATGTACCCCATGGACAAATGAATGGAGTTTTGTGTTGGTCTTCGGGTTTGATTTGTATCTAATTATATCCCAAAAAAGCATCCATGAAAGAAAATGCCTCGCAACCTGCACATTCATCAATTATGTAGTCAATGAATGGTGTGGGAAAAATATATTTTGGACAGGCCTTGTTTAAGTCATGAAAGTCCATACATACCCGAATCATTCCCTGTTTCTTATTGACCGGCAAAGGATTTGACACACATTGGGTCAAATGGATAGGATAGATAAAATCAACTTTTAGAAATTTCTCAACTTCAACCTTAATGGCTACTACTTTCCTGGGATTAACTAGACAAAGCTTCTGTCGAACAGGCTTGGTATCTAGATAAGTTTTGATTTCATGTTCAACTATTTTTGGATCGAAGCTTGGCATTTCCTCCTAAGACCAGGCAAAAACGTTGTGGAATTCTTTAAATAGATCTGTGTATATTTGAATCTCTCTGGGGGAATAGTCATCTCCAACGAAAACATTCTCCACGACGCCAGGGATTCTGGAGATATTAATCGGTATGGTTTCAGCATACTTGCCTAATTACCCTTGGCATAAACCACATGTGTAGCTAAGGGATTAATAGAACAAGACCTATCTCTAGTCATATTCAAGGTGAATTCTCCTCCTTTGATTCTACTTAACTCTGGGAGGAATTATGATCTTTGATGGATATCATCCCAGTGTTTGTCTAGACTAGTCATTGCTTCAATTATTTCTTCGTCGGAGGGCAGGACTAAGTCTAACGAATCGGTATCAGCGAGAGAGCCTTGAGCCCAAATAGGCTCTAGAATTAGATCTAAATATTGTGCAGTAGTTGGATCTTTGTCGGCCAAAGCTTGTTGGACTAAAGAGTACACTACTCTGGCTACGAACAAGGGCATGGACATGCCAAGGTGCCCTGTCCCTTCCATCGTGGCTGATGGGGAAGGAAGTATCCACATATCATTGAAGTAAGTCATGCAAAACAACAAAACTTGGAAAATATCAACCTTATGGTGGTCAGATATGAACTTGACATCGCCTTGAGGGGGTGGGTAATTGAAGGTACCCATCAAAGATGGGCACAAACCAACCCCTACGTTGACTATGCCAAGTTGGGGATTATCAATCATCGGGACCATGGATACACCCAATGAAGGGTCGGGTCTGGAGAAGGATAATTGATCAATGGTCATGATTCAGCCCTCATGTGGAAACAACAAGACCCGAAAAACTGTAGAAACCATTGCTTGCATAGCATAAGTCCAACTCCTACCTAACAAGATATTGTAGCTGAGGGATGCATCGACTACTTCTACCTCAACGCACACAGTCTTCCCTCCTAGCTGCACGGGGAAAGAGGGAATTATGTGATGTGGTCAGAACGAATGACCATCGAAAGAAGTGAGAAGAGTAGGTGACGGAGACAAAACAGGTTGGCCAATGGCCTTCCAACATGCCAACGCCATGACGCATGTCGAGGTGCCCTCATCAACCACCGTGCGAAAAATGTTCTGAGTAAAAGTTTTCATGGGGTAAGACACTACTATATTAAATGCTACGTGGTAAGGCAGAAGAGGTTTTAATTTGGTTGTATCTAACATGATTGTACCTGGATTACAAGTCTTGGTAGATCCTAAAGCAGCTAACAAATCTTTCCTCTGGGAAGGGCAACTCTGGAGGACCTCCAAACCGGACATCGCACAAGGGGTTTGAGACAAATCCTCCACCACAGAATAGTTCTAGGTGGCCTTTGCATTTCGGTTGTGAGAAGCTTTCTTGAATGCACCTTTTGGGATGCATGTCATTGTTTCTCCCAAAGTCTTCTCAATCTGGAGAGGAAGATGTGGGATTTCATCTTCTTTTCCCTTCTCATAAGTGCTTGGTTTACTATATTCATGCACTCTAGTCAATATAAAAGCATCACCTTTCATCATATACACATTCACGGATGCAGGATTATTCGAAGACGAACAGGGTCCTTGACTGCCCCCTTCTGCACTTGTAGAGGCTTGGGTTAGGTTTTGCCCATGTTGAAATGGATTGGTTAACACAATAGGTTGTTACTATGTCACAAACTTTTGGGCCTCTGTAAGCCGAGGACATTGGTGGGTCAGGTGGTCTTTCGTGCACAGGTTGCATAGATACCTTGCCTTCCATTTCTCATTGTTTCCCCCGCCAGCATTATTAGTGGGTTTCTTATCCCCCTTACCCTTCTTTTGTCATTTTTTCTTTCCATCAAGATGTTGGGTGGCCTTTGGATTTGTCGATTGCACTGTGTGTACATCCGATGTTTGGGTAGGGGGAGGAGCCAAAACAGTAGGTTGGTAGGCTACTGTGTGTTGTATACACAATTGTTGCAATTGCTTCGTTAGTTGTTCAACGGCCTTTGTTTGTGTTGAACCAACAATACCATTGGCATGTGGTCCAGTTCTCTATCTAGTTTTATCAAGTATTGAGTGTGGTGCATCTGGCAAGATCTCATATAATAAACTGAACTGAGAGTAGATCAGCTCAAGCTGTTGAGCTCTCATGATAGAATCTTCTTTGGAAAACACTCCCGATATCGCGATGTCTTTGGATAACTGTGGGACCAAAGACTTAAGGAACCACTCTAGCAGGAATGATGGTGAGACTGGCACCTTAATTAAACTCTTCTGGTGTCTCCATTCTTGGATGTGATCAAAGATATGGTCCACTTTTATCTGTTTGAAATTGGCCAGCAATTTTGTGCCAGCGTCGTATCACAAAGGTAATTGGAAATGGTTTAGGAAATCCATTGCCAATTCACCGAAGGAAGAGTATCTTGAGCGGTCAAGCTCAATGTACCATTTCGTGGCACTCCCAATGAGAGTATGTTGAAACAATTGCAACTGTACGGAGTCGTCTTTCAATGAGTTAGATGAGCACCAAATATGGAAGGTGGTCACATGATCTCCTAGATCTTCGTTAGGCTTGGCCTCGAACTTTGGTATTTCTAAAGGAAACTTCGTCGGCATAGGGGGCCAACGTGGATCATGACAGATAGGGTCATTCAACAACCTTGTCAAGTCTGGCAAATGCAAGGTTTCCAAGAAAGGTAGTTTGGGTTGTTGGTGATAACCATGGAAAAAGGGACTTGGATTTTGACTAGCACCAGGTTGCCAAGAAAAGTTCATCTTTTAGCCTAGGTTCTGGTAAAAACCATGGCCATGACCAGCGTACGGATTCTTCATGTGAGGAGACATCATCGTCTAATTCCCAAAATATGGCATAGATGGTTGGGCGTGCATTACATTCAAAGGACATTGGGAAGGGTTGCCCCATTCTGATCCCATGGGCATAGGCATAGCACCTTGTCCGGGGTTCCATTGGTTGTGAAAAGAATTTCCCCAGATCAGCATTCCTGACAAGGGAATGGATCCCTGCCAAGAATTCCAAGGTCTTGCTACGGAAGAAGTTCCTGGGTTTGCTGCCTGTGTAAGAATAGTCCCCTCCATAGGTATAGATTGTCCGTAACTGGGGTTGCCCCCAGTCAGGAAAGCAACTAATGAGAAAGCATTGTTACCAAATGCACCGAACAAATAAAATGGTGTTGAACCTACGGACATATTATGAGAAGGTAGTCCTTGACTCTCTGCTCCAAATAATCTATGGTGTGTGGGTGGCCTGGCGGATTGCTGGTGGGTGACACTAAGTGAAGGGGACAAAGGACGTATATGACCTCCCCCATAAGGGAAATCATTAAAAGTAGATGAAGTGCCCCCCATGTGTCCTTGAAGAGGAGTGTTAGGGATCCCTACCCCCAGACCTAATGTCTATAAAGTGGAGTAGGAAAGTACAAGACTTGTACCTAAGCTAGGCATCCCGTATGAGAATGGAGGGTCTATCACACTCAGTGTAAAAGGGGCAGTGGTCGTTGTCATAGAAGGGATTGGACCACTTCTCGAGGTAGAGGTGGTCAAGACCATGGTGGCCCGGACCGGTGATGGTGGATTAGGAGGTGGAATATCCCCAGTGGTGAAAACCATAGTGGGAATTGAAGAATTTCCAGAAGACGTGGCAACATTTGTTTCCATTTCTATGTGTGACATTGTCTGGCACTCGTAAGGGTGAATCTGTACGATGATGGGTGCCAAAAGATTAGTTGTTGGAGTTTCAGATGGACCAAGAGATTTTTCTCCAAGGTCTAAAAATGTCATTTCCTTCGGATGTTGTTCGGGTACAGTTTCCTGTGACCCAGTCACTTCAAAAGACCCTTGTTGGTCTAGCTTTCGCATTAGTGGTGGCAGAGGTGGCTCTACTGTAACTGGTGATAGGCCCAAAAGACTTCGTGACCCACAGAGATTGTGATCCTCCACTATGTGAGAATATCAAATACACACTAGGGATTTCTATTCGTTCAAAAAACAACACACACTAAAAAGCTCCCTCCAAGATAAAACAAGAAAACACTAAACTAGATGGAAGAACAGTTACAACAACCAACACTATAGAAAATTACTGGTGCAAGTGCAACACGAACATGGAAGTACCCTCCGAGTATACTCTGCAAAGCGTGGCCTAATGTCTGTCCTAGGTACTGTGGTATAACCCCGTAGTCACCTCCGTATGTCTCTAAAACGATAGGCAACTAGGTTGCCAGTGCGTGAACAATCACCAGGTGGGTACAGTTGAAAGTTGGGTAGAACACAATGAGTAGGGTATCGAACCCAAAACCTGTCAAGGGTATCAAAGGAAAGTGGTTCGGAAGAAAACTGAGGACCTCGAATGGATTCGAGACCCATGAAACTCCGTGGCGAATGCAATCAATGGAATCCCAAGACAAGCCCTCTATATGTGTTATCCACTATGATTGGTCCAACTTTGGAGGGGTTATCTCCACTACCTTTCTGCATGCGACCTCGTGTTTAGCCCCTGTGTTAGAGGGGGGTCCCAGATAACTTTCACAATACTGGACTTTGACACTCCCCAACTCATACTCCAATGTTTGATTTAATGGCCTTGAAGAGTTTCCTCTCCAACATAATTCAAGGCCCTAACCCAAAACTAGTTGGTTGACCCTACAAACATAAAAAGTCTAGTGAATTTTAGATTTAGCATTAATTTTTATGGCTTGTCTTAAGTCAAAGGTTATGAAAGTGAAACTAGTTTTGTTTGAAAGACGAAAGAAAAATAAACAGAAAGTTGGAAACAAAATAACTCAAAGCCTGATTTCCCTCGACTACGAGCTACTTATGATCTAAGTAAACTGTCAAGAACTTATGAAAGCAAAGACTTTTCCTAGTTACTAATGCAAACCAACACTATTTAACCAAAGAAATAAATAAAATATTTTTTTTTATTTGAATGCTCACAAAGCAAAAAGGCAAATATCAACAAGTAAAAACCAAGAAAACTTTTGGCCTAAGCATACATCATAAAGAGTCGCTTTAAAAAAAAACACACAAGAAAATTAAAACTGGACTGTCACCCTTGTCTAAAAACCCTATAAGAATAAAATTTTGAGGAAAAAATTCTTAATCAAAAAGAAAGCTATTGTTGTGATCAAACCTAAGTTACTGACTACTATGACAGAGACCCAAAAACCTGAGGTATAACTCTTGTCAAAGGAAAGGATGATTGCCTCACCTTAAACAAAAATTTTCTCCATAGGCACATTGTTGATAGTTCAGCAGCAAGTGTGTGCATGCGAGATGTGTAAAGTCAGGGCGTGTGTACATGCATGCTGGCCTTATATAGGTCGCATGTATCTTTGAAACTCTAAGAAAAATGAAAGGCCAGGCAATCCATCCCAGGAAGAGACTATTGGTACTGAGAACCAGGATCTTTTGAAGACTCGGATAGTTAATTTAACAGAAAAAAGAAAACCATTCAAGGAAAACTTCATAGAACAAACCAATCTGAGGTGAAACCTATGTTATAGACTAAAAACAACCAAGACTAGAAAGAGTTCTAGAAAACCCCTGAGAAGGATTCTTTTTGATAGGGGAGAGGATGACTGCCTCTCTAAAAGAAAATTTTTGGAATCATACATGCGAATAACACTTCCTCATCTAGCGTGTACACGTGAGTTGTGGGAAGGTAGGGTGTGGGTACACGCATGTAGACCTTATACGAGCTACGTGTACCTTTGTGGGTCTCGAAAAAAAAAATGCAGTCAAGCACAGAAACAGAGATAACTGGTATGGAAGACCAAAATCTTTGTTAGCTTAGACCTCTGCAGAAACTTTGAAAACAAGAAATGAAACGAGTTCTTAAAAATACCCAAGAAAAAACATTCCTAGAAACCCTAGAGATCCCCAGTATGGTCGCCAATTCTATTGTGGGTGGGAAATCCCTCCTATGGACTAGCACTAAGGGTTTTATCATGCATGCAGAAATGACCTAAAGAGTCTTACTTTTTACCATCATCCCATGCCTAAACCCCATTAATCATATGTAAATACAAGGATCAAGAGATTAAGTTGATGTACCTTATTTTTTGTGTTTGATGTTGATCCCTTTTCATGCTTGGTCGTTCTTTAACTGCAACTCTCCTCCCAATGCTAACCTCCATTCACTAAAGAAAAACAAAGAACTCCACATGCATTTGATCTATGAACTAATGGATTAGAGATTTAATCAATCATACAATAAATATTCCAATAATGACAATCTCATATGGCAGGACGAGAAAATAAATTCTTATATTAACTTCACAATGACACCTAACAATGATAAAGTCATCCACTGCTCCTTGATCCTGGTCCTAGGCTCTTCTTCCACTATCTTCCAACTGCTTTTCTCTATACTTCTCTTTGCACAAGGATAGCTAAAGGTTGGGACAAAGGGAATGCTTAATTGGGTATAGTTTCTTTACTATGATTCTCCTCCTTTCAAATGGGACCCCTAACCCTTCTTTTATAGGATAAAAGAAGCTAGGTATTTGGTCGAGTGACTGGCCATGCATGGCCAAAAGGTTTAGTTAACTTACACAAAGTTGTGTGTTCTGTTTACAACTTTCCTTTTTTCGTGCTTTTGTAGGTACACGTGGGCTACCTTGGATCAGCTAGCATGTACATGTGGGCTGCCTTGGGTCAGCTAGCATGTACATGCGTGGAGTAATGGAGCAGGGCACATGGGCCTTTATAAAAGGGTTTTTTTAAGAAGAGTTGGTCAACAGTGTTTTGGCAAAGAAGGAATCTGAGATGGCCTGATGCCAGGTAAGCACGTCTGGTGCAAATTAGGGTTATAAAAAATATGCTTACACTTCTTATGGAAAACATGATTACGTGACATAGTAATGGCTGATTTATTATCACAGAAAATATGAATTGGTTCTTGTTGTTCATGCAACAACTCAGTCATAATCCTTCCCATCCACACAATCTGACATGTTTTTTTTGCCACTGCAACATACTCTGCCTCAACAAAAGATAAATTCATAATGCGCCACTTCTTTGATTCCCACGTTACTACTCCTAATTGATGTCGTGGACCCCCCTGCCTCAACAAGTTCCACACGACCTCCCGACCTTAGGATCCTTCTAAACCTTTCCCTGAGTCAGATTGACTCTTCGATTTTCACCACAGGGAATATCTCACACACACAAGGGTGTATCCATAGGTCCTTATGAGTTATACCTGCGTGATCAAACACAAGGCGCTAACTCTACCCACCTGATCAACAAATATGATCGGGACTTTTTCCGAAAAGGAATTTCAGATTTCACGACTTCGCGAATCCTGATGTAAGTTCCTTGACTCTTCAACCTCCGAAATCCAAAATGTCAACGAAGGTTGACTCCTTCAATGCGCCGAACATATGCCACTTGTTTCCCACTAATTTTGGCTTTTTGGGACTTGAGCGAACAACCAACAATCGTTCCTCTTCCTTTATGATTCCCCAAATTCTGAAATTTCTCCTTTGGCAAGATTGATGGCCTTTCGGGATTTTCGTCGACCCTCAACCTTTTGGGAATTTCTCCGAACCTTGAACACTCCTTTGACTTCCGCCGCACGTACCCTCTGACTGATACTTGGGACCCACCTTTCATCGTTTCTCTCTTCAATATTTTGGGAGTTGTGTTGACCATGCAACTCTACCTCTGGAGTCCCGAAACCCTGAAACCCGATTGGGGACCAACGGCTATTGTCCCTCAATGATGCAGGAGCATCATTAGTAGCAAGCAAGTGTGGAGGCAGAAGACAGCTGGGATGAATGCCATCACATTTTGGCACATGTCAAAAACGTTTAGAAATGTTTTTGAAAGTTTGGATGCACAGACATTAATGAAATAGTTAAGAATGCATACTTCCATATCGTAAACAGATCTTGAGAGATCCGCTCTCCTCTGTAGGATCTAGGGGCACTTATGCCATTTAATGAAAGTAGGTAGATTTAAATTCTAGATTAGACAGTTTTAGGAGCTGGAGGGAAAATGACTATAGACACCCTCATCTTTGTATCTTTGTATCAGATTGAATCAATCAGAGATGGTATGATTAAGCACATTAGCATAGAGGAGAAATAGAGAGTAGCAGAGAAGAATCCATGTACAAAGTTCTAAGATTAATATATGAAGCTTTGATTCAGACTCATGGTGTTCTAAATCTTTCTGTGTATACATGTTGAATGCTATGCTTATGGTTATTTTATTCTCTCTGTCATGCATTTGTTATTATGTTGTGTGTGTATGTACGAATTCATGTTAAGTGTTTGAATTCTGAGAGAGAGTAAGGGAATGAGTTTCAATTGTTTCTCTTCTTGAGAAAAAGTTCCTGCAAGGAGTGTAGTGAAGCGTCCGCAAGGAGTGTGTTGACAGAATTCAGAGTTCATCTCTAAAATCTCAGGAGGGATACCATTGTTCTCATTTCAACCAAAGTGAAAGACAAGCATAGAAGCTGTGAAAGGTGTGCATAGGCTAGTTGAGACCTTAGAACTTATAAACTAAGGTTGAGAGATTGAAGGATTGTTGTTCCAGAGTTTCACAGAGTTAAGAGATTCAAATATTTAGGAATATTTGAAGAAGTGTTGCAAGGAGTACATGCAAAGTCTTCTGAAGTCTCGAAGTCGCAAGGAAGCTCAGAAGGATTAGTGTTTTCAAAAACATTCGAAGAAAGTTTCAGGAAGATTGATCCCTTTGAAGTATTCAAGGAGGAGATTGAATGGTTGGAATTCTCCGAGGAGAACTCCCAAAATAGCGGGGACTGTAGGATCCGGGAAAGTTGCATGGGAGTTAAGTGTTTTATCGATCTATCCTTCGGAAGGTAGAGTCAACGTGGACCATCAATCGTGACCTATTCAGGCCGTCAAATCATTTCGGGAATTTGAAAGTTCGGAGTTTTGAAAGTCCTGAGGACGGGTGATCGGGACTCAGTAGGGAGGAAAGTCCAAAATCAGTGGCCGCAACAGAGTATTTGTCGGCAAATCAGGGTTTGGGAATTCCAGGGTCATGATGACATAAGGTTAGGGTCAAGAGTTTTAAACTCCTAGTACCCGAAAGCTCGAAAATAAAGAAGTTGTCGAAGGGTGGTTCAAGTTTCGAAAATCAGAAAAGGTGACAGGAGGCAGGAGTCTACGACAGGAGTATAGTACAACTCGAGGGGACAGTTGGAAAGCTAGGAACCCTCATGACAAGACTCACAAAATCCAAATAAGGTAGACCATTTTGGAAATTCAGCAATTCGGGTTCTAGAAGGTATAGGAGACAGAGAGTTCGAGAACAATCCTTACGAACTCTCGGTATGCAAAATCACACTAACCATTAGATCAAGGAGAAGAACCACAACCGTTGATTTTCCTTGGAAGTGGAACATTAGTGTTTCGGTGTTTCAGGATTTGGCATACCGAGAATCCTGTTGACAAAGGGACGAGACATAGTGCCAAGAAAAATCCCGTAGTCGTGAAGTGTAGTAGGGCCGAGGGTGGACTTTCGAGATTTCGGTAATTTGGGTTTTGGGACCCCAGGAGTCAAGAGGTAGAGTTGCACGTCATCGCAACTCCTGAAATCGCAAAGAGAGAAAATCCAAAATTAGTGGAAAGTTGAGTCGAGACTTTGGTATTTCAGGATTCGGAGGTTGAAGGGGAAAGGCACTCAACAATGGGATTTGCGAAATCGCGAAATATATTATCCAGAAAAGAAAAGGAAAAAAGTCCCAATGACAGTTGGGGTTTGATCATGGGGTTCATGCCAGTGAATGATCATGTAGACATAACTCAGGAGGGCCTGTGAATTATACTCAAAGAGAGTGAGTGAATAATTTTTTGAGAGGAAGGAAAAGAGTCAGTGAGATTCTAAGGGAAAAAGTTGAGAAGATCCTGTGCGGACCTCGACCTGAGGGTTGGGGGTCTACATCAGTTGTGGTATCAGAGCTTAGAAATATTTCTTTTCTTTCTGTAGCAGGGAAAAGAGGAAATTTGCAGCCATGCCACCAAGAAGAAGAGACAGGAAATCACCTGACCCACCAGAGGAAAGGGAAATTCCAAGAAGAAGAGATAGACAATTACCTAATCTGGAAAGGGAAAGAGAGATGCATGAATTATGTGCTAGGATTGATGCTATGGAAACATCATGGAGGTGCACAATTGATGTTGGGGATATCAGCGAATCTGAAAGTGAAAATGAAGCCAGAAATGAGGAAGTTGCATTCAAAGATGCTGCGGAAGAATGCCTGTTCAGGGTTGTTGCAAGGATAGGTGCTAGGGAAAAAATGGAGATTCCCATGTATGAGGGAAACCTGGATGTTGAGGAGCTTCGAGACTGGATTAGAGCTCTAGATAAATATTTTGACTATGAATATGTCGAGGAAGACAAGAAGTTCAAACATGTTGTCACAAGACTTAAAGGCCATGCAGCATTATGGTGGGATGAACTGCAGGCTAACAGACGCTGCAAAGGTAACCAAAAAATCAAGAGTTGGGATAGAATGGTTGCGAAGATGAAGGAAAAATTCATACCCAAGGATTATCAAATTACTTTGTTTCGGAGGAGGCATAACTTGAGATAGAAATTGATGACAATGAAAGAATACACTGAAGAGTTCTACAAGATAAACATCAGAGCAGGTCATCGGGAAAGTGATGATGAGAAGGCTGTCAGGTACATGAATGGTCTAAGATATGACATTTAGGATGAGATGAGCATGATGACCATCCGAACGGTGGAAGATGCTTATCAGATGGCTCTGAAAGCTTAAGAGAAGTTGAGTCGAAAGCAGGGTCAAAGAGGCCAAGGAAAAAGTCAAACCAAAGGCAAAACCATTGTCCAAGATAGGAATCAGAAACCTAAAGAAGAGTGGAAGAAACCTCAAACTCAAACTGAGAGAGGTGGAAGCTCACATAGAGGACAATATGCTTATAGAATTACTTTTCCTCCAACCAGAGGAAGAGGAAGAGGCATAGGTGGAGAAATAAAATGCTTTACCTGTGGAAAAAATGGACACAAATCTTATGAATGCCTAGATAAGAAGAAAGAAGGAGGTGAAACTCACATTTCTAAAGCTCAAGGATGGAATGTTGAGGTAGAATATGCTGAGGGCAGAAGATCACTGATGATGAGAAAATTTCTCTTAACACCAGAGAAGGAGGAGGAGAACCCAGCCCAAAGGAACAAACTTTTTCAAACTACTTGCAAGACCAAAGAGAGGGTATGCAAAGTCATCATGGATAGTGGTAGCACAGAAAATATTGTTTCTATAAAGATGGTAGAAAAGCTGGAGCTAGAGACTATTGAACATCCAAGCCCATATAGATTTTCGTGGCTACAAAAAGGACATCAAGTAAATGTCACTAAACAATGTTTAGTATAATTTAAAATAGGAGGGTATAAGGATGAAATATTATGTGATGTCATTCCCATGGATGTTTGTCATCTATTGCTAGGTAGACCATGGCAATATGACATGAATGTGATTCATGATGGGAGAAAGAACACATACACCTTGGAGAAGAATGGTAGAACTCACATGTTGTTTCCAATTAAGGATAAAGAAGTGAAACCAGAGGTAAGAAACACTGTACTTCTCATGAGTGGGAAGGAAATTCTTAAGGAGGTTAAGAAGAAGGAAGATACACAATTCATTATGGTTAGGAAGCCTAGAATAGTTTTAACCAGTACAAGAATGGATGATTTACCAGAGGAAATTTAGAAGTTGTTGGAAGAATTTGTTGATATAGTAGTGGATGAACTACCTCGTTCATTGCTGCCAATCAGAAGTATAAGTCATCACATTGATCTTATACTTGGATCTAGTTTACCAAACAAAGCAGTGTAGAGGTTGACGTCGCAGGAGAATGAAGAGCTCAAGAGACAGTTCCAGTACTTAATGGACAAAGGATTGGTTAGAGAGATCTTGAGCCCATGCGTTGTTCCAATAGTGCTCAGCCCAAAGAAAGATAGAGGCTAGAGGATGTGTACAGAATCGAGGGAAATCAACAAGATTACCATCATATATAGATTTCCTTTGCCAAGGATGGATGATTTGATGGATTGCCTGAGTGGAGAATTTTTTTTTTCAAATATTGATTTGAAGAGCGGATATCATCAAATTCGAATTAGAGAAGGTGATGAATGGAAGGCAGCCTTCAATACAAATGAAGGGCTGTATGAATGGCTTATTATGCCATTTGGCTTAACAAATGCACCTAGTACTTTCATGAGGTCGATGAATGAAGTCTTGAAGGAGTTTATAGGAAATTTCATCATTGTATATCTTGACGATATACTAATTTTCAGTAGAACAGAAATAGAGCACTTGAAGCATTTGGCTACAGTGATGAAAAGATTACAACAAGAGAAGTTGTTGATAAATATGAAGAAATCATCATTCATGAGGACAGAGCTCATTTATTTGGGGTTTGTTATCTCTGCAGATAAGCTGAAAATGGATCCAGATAAAGTGGAGGTGATTAAGAATTGGCCATCGCCGAAGAGTATATTTGAAGTTAGAAGCTTTCATGGACTGGTTAGTTTCTACAGGAAATTTATCAGAAATTTTAGTGGAATTAGTGCACCAATGATGGACACAGTGAAGAAAAGACATAAATCTTTTCACTGGACACAAGAAGAAGAGAAAAGTTTCAATCTATTGAAAAGGAAGATTAATGAACAACCAATTTTGGTGTTGCCAGATTTCAAAAAAACGTTTCAGGTCAAGTGTGATGCAAGGGGATTTGCAATTGAAGCAGTCTTGAGCCAAGACGATAGGCCAGTCGCATACTTCAGTGAGAAACTGAATGAAGCAAAAATTAAATATTCAACATATGACAAGGAATTCTATGCAGTTATACAAGTGTTGAAGAAGTGGAGGTACTATTTGGTTCCTAAAGAGTTTGTTTTGTACAGTGATAATCATGCTTTACAATTCATGACTCAATAAAAGAAGTTGAACCAAAGACATGTTAAATGGGTTGAATACATGCAGAATTTTACTTTTATAATTAAACATATTTATGGAACTGCTAACAAATTTGTTTATTCTTTGTGCAAGAAATGTTTTCTTATGTAGGAATTCAGAGTCAAAACATTGGGTTTTGAGAACCTCAAGGACATGTACAGAGATGACCAATATTTCAAAGAGGTGTATGAGGTGTCTGAGAATCCAATTCTCAGGGACAGAAGCTAGTGGACTGAATATATGATCCAGGATGGATTATTATTCAGAGGCAATCAATTATGTATTTCAAAATGCTCCATGAGGGAGAATCTGTTGAAAGAAAAACATAGTGGAGGATTGGTCGGACATTTCAGTCATGACAAAACGTTCTCGAAATTAAATAGGTCATATTTTTGGCCAAGGATGAGGACCGATGTCAAAAGATTTGTGGACAGATGTGGAATTTGTCAGCACACGAAGGGAAAAAGGCAGAACAGAGGGTTATACCAGCCGTTACCCATACCTGAGAGGCCATGGCATGCAGTGAGCATGGATTTTATATTGGGGCTGCCATGGACACAAAGAGGATTTGATTCGATCTTTGTGGTGGTAGACAGATTTTCAAAGATGGGACATTTCATACCATGTCAGAAAACCAGCAACACAACTCATATTATGAACCTGTTTTTCAAGGAAGTTGCCAGACTTCATGGCTTACCTGGAAGTATAGTTTTAGATCGAGACACCATGTTCGTAGGACATTTCTGGAGGACTTTATGGAAGAAGCTGGGGACAAATATGTCTTTTAGCTCAGCTTATCATCCTCAGATAGATGGATAGAAAAAAGTTGTAAACAAGAGCTTGGGAGTTTTTCTAAGGAGCCTAGTGACTGAACACCATAGTCAGTGGGATCAAACTCTTCCACAGGTAGAATTCGCTTACAATGATTCACACAATAGAAGCACAGGGTGGAGTCCATTTCAAATTGTTTATGGAATGTGGCCAACAGGGTTCTCTGAATTGAAAGATTCAGAACAGAATGAAACTAGAAGTGCTAGTCCAGAGGATTTTTCAGAAGCAATGAAGGAACTTCACAGCCAAGTGAGGGAATGTTTGCAGAATTTGAATCAAGAGTACAAGCGCAGAGCAGATCAACACAGGTGAGAACTTCAATTTGAAGTTGGCGATTTGATTCTTGCACATTTGAGAAAGGAAAGGTTCCCAAGTGGAACACATAACAAACTAAAAATGAAGAAGATTGGACCATGCAAGGTCATGAATAAATTTGGGGCAAATGCATATGAGATTGAATTACCCAATGGGATCAGAATTTCATCGATATTCAACATCTCTGATTTGTACCCTTATAGAGCTGAAGGAGACAATGAACAGACAGAGGTTCAATGGACTAAAGAAATGCATGTATCTGAAAAGCCACAGATGGAAAGTATACTTGACAAAATAGTCAGTATGAGGACCAGGAGAAAAGAGTATTTTGAATACTTGATCAAATGGAAGGGACATCCAGTTGAAGATGCCAGCTAGGAGAATGAAGAAAAAATTCAGAAGCATGGATAGATAATGCAAGAGCTCATGAACATGAGTCCATGAAAATTTTCAACGGAGGGAGTATGATGCAGAAGCATCATCAACAACAAGAAAGCGTGGAGGCAGAAGACAGTTGGGATGAACGCCATCACATTTTGGCACATGTCAAAAATGTTTTGAAATGTTTTTGAAAGTTTGGATGTGCAAACATTAATGAAATAGTTAAGAAGGCATACTTCCATATTGTAAAATGATCTTGAGTGAGCCTCTCTCGTCGGTAGGATGTACGGGCATTTATGCCAGTTAATGAAAGTAGGTAGATTTAAATTCTAGATTAAACAGTTTTAGGAGCTGGAGGGAAAATGACTATAGACACCCTCATCTTTGTATCTTTGTATCAAATTGAATCAATCACAGATGGTAGGATTAAGCACATTAGCATAGAGGAGAAACAAAGAGTAGCAAAGAAGAATCCATGTACAAAAGTTCTGAGAATAATATATGAAGCTTTGATTCAGACTCATGGTTTTCTAAAGCTTTCTATGTATACATGATGAATGCTATGCTTATGGTTATTTTATTCTCTCTGTCATGCATTTGTTATTATGTTGTGTTTGTGTGTATGATTTCATGTTAAGTGTTTTAATTCTGAGAGAGAGTAAGGGAATGAGTTTCAATTGTTTCTCTTCTTGAGAAAAAATTCCTGCAAGGAGTGTAGTGAAGCGTCTGCAAGGAGTGCGTTGAAAGAATTCAAAGTTCATCTTTGAAAGCTTAGGAGGGATACCATTGTTCTCATTTCAACCGAAGTACAAGACAAGCATAGAAGTTGTGCAAGGTATGTGTAGGTTGGTTGAGACCTTAGGACTTATAAACTAAGGTTGAGAGATTGAAGGATTGTTGTTACAGAGTTGCACAGAGTCAAGAGATTCAAATATTCAGGAATATTTGAAGAAGTGCTGCAAGGAGTTCATGCAGAAGTCTTCTGAAGACTCAAAGTTGCAAGGAAGCTCAGGATGAATAGTGTTTTTGAAAACATTCGAAGAAATTTTCAAGAAGATTGAGCCCTTTGAAGTATTCAAGGAGGAGATTGAATGGTTGGAATTCTCTGAGGAGAACTCCCGAAATAGCGGGGACCGTAGGTTCCAGGAAAGTTGCAGGGGATTTAAGTGTTAGATAGATCTATCCTTCATAATGCAGAGTCAACATGGACCGTCGATCATGACCTATTTAGGCCGTCAGATCATTTCAGGAATTTTGGAGTTCAGAGTTTCAGAAGTCCTGAGGATGGGTGATCGGGACACAGTAGGGAGGAAAGTCTGAAATCAGTGGCCATGATAGAGTACTTGTCGGTAAATCAAGGTTTGGGAATTTTGGGTTCATGATGAAATAAGGTTAGGGTCGAGAGTTTTAAACTCCCGATACCTGGAGGTCCAAACATAAAGAAGTTGTCGAAGGGTGGTTCAAGTTCTGAAAATCGAAAAAGGTGATAGGTGGCAAGAGTCCACGACAGGAGTATAGTACAGCTCGAGGGGACAGTTGGAAAGCTAGGAACCCTCATGATAGGACTCGGGAAATCCAAAGAAGGGAGACCATTTCGGTAATTTGGAAATTTAGCTTCCGGAAGGTATAGGAGACAGAGAGTTCGAGAACAAGCCTTACGAACTCTAGGTACACGAAATCGCACTAACCGTTGGATCAAGAGGAAGAACCACAACTGTTGATTTTCCTTGGAAGCGAAACATTAGTGTTTTGATGTTTCGAGATTCAGCATATCGAGAATCCTATTGACAAAGGGATGAGACATAGTGCCAAGAAAAATCCCGCAGTCATGAAGTGTAGTAGGGCCAAGGGTGGACTTTCATTATTTTGGTAATTCAGGTTTTGGGACCCCGGGAGTCAAGAGGTAGAGTTGCATGTCATCGCAACTCCTGAAATCGTGAAGAGTGAAAAGCCAAAATCAGTGGCAAGGTGAGTCGAGAGTTTGGTATTTAGGGATTCATAGGTTTAAGGGGAAATATGCTCAACAATGGGGTTTGCAAAATCACAAAATCCGGTATCTCGAAAAAGAAAAGGGAAAAATGTTGATTAAGGTTGGTTGTCATTGGTGTCAACCCTTGAAGAAAAACCCGTAGCAAAAAGGTTTGGGTAATGCACCCAATAGTCTTTGATGTAAATATGACTCATTATTTTTTTTTCATGGTTGATAAGAAGTAAATATGGATGAACTCCAAAGTGGTCGCCTTATGGTGAAAGCCCTCACGGGAAGATGCTTTTTGGAGTAAGAGAACCCATGCTTAATTGTGGAATAAAGAGACGAAGGAAAGTGAATTTTTCAGGGAAAATATTGTAGATGGATAGTTCTTGTCATGTTATTTCCGGTGGTATGTGGAACATCACATAATTCCTCATGGTTAGAGAGTTATGGCCATGAGAAGTTGGAGACTTCGGGTTTGGGTAATGGACCCAAGTTTGTTTGATGGGTAATAGTATCAGTTTTGATATATTTTTAGATAAATCTATTCTATATGGATAGTACATGTCATGCCATTTCTGGTAGTATGTATAATGTCACATAACTCCTCATGGTTTGAGAGTTATGGCCTTACGAAGTTGGAGGACCCTCATATGTCATCTAGAAACCCCAAAAGGTCAAAGTAATCAAAGTGGTTTAAGAGATTTTAAAAGGTAAATAATAAAGTGAAGTGATGAGTTTATTGTAATTCAAAGTGAATACAAAATAAATTATTTCAATAATATTTTTAATGGAGAAATTAGAAGTGGAGCCAACCCTAAAATAAGGAAAGTAGGGCCAAGTGACCTAGAAGATGTTTTTAAGGAAGCTACTTGGAGAGTATAAATAAGAGACAAGGCTCTCTCATTTGAAATATACTTAAGCATATTGATTATATATAGGTGTTTGAGGTATACAAATGATATCTAAGCCGAGATTCTTAGGAAAGTGAAGCAAAGAAGGCTGAAATGAAAGGAAGGATAAATTCTTTTGATGGTGCTTTCTAAGGTATGTTATTTTTAGGTCATCTCACCATGTTCGCTATAAATTTTTTTCTATAATGACTCAGATCCTAAAATTTCTATGAAAGTGAGAAACCATATCCAATTATCTATGGTTAAAAATTCAGCATTTGGGTCGTTGTATGTTGGGAGTTACACTTTGTGGAAAATAGGGTTCGTGGCCAATCCTGAAACTAGTCAAAATTAGGTGTTTCTGGTAAAAACATCATAACGTCTTCATAACAGATCCAAATTCAGTGAGACAAGTTGTGTTGGTTAGGGTAAAATTTGTAGTATTCTTTGCAATAGTTTTTTATCATTTCATCAAATATTTTGTGCGAGGAACTCTCTACAAGGTCGCTCTCTAGAATAAGCCAGAATTTGTCAAGGTATGTCATTTTTGCTATAAATCCTTTTCTGAAAGGTTCCAAGTAGTGCCACTTGGAGGAATGGAATAAAACACACTGAAGAACATTGTATATCAGTTTCATATATTTATACATTACAGGTTCAAAGTTATGATTACTGCAAGTTAGGGTTGTTGACTAATCCAAAACTAGGCATGTGAGACTAAAGAAAAGTCTGATGAAAATGATNTTAGACAAGTAGTTGATGAGTTGGCGCACATACATGAGGTGTATAGTTGATGATGTTGGTACATATTATTGAGTCGTAGTTGATGAGTAATTGACACATTATTGGTACATACTTGGCACAAGGTTGATGCACTTTTTTATGGTACATGTTGATTACAGGTTGATGCATGGTTGATGCTCTTTTTTGTGGTACAGGTTGATTACAGGTTGAGGTACAGGTTAATGCATGGTTTAGATTTATTGGTACAGGTTTACAGTGGTATATCTCACAATGATAGTGTGACAGTGGTTCCAGCATTCTACTTCTACTTCAGGGTGGCAGGACGGGGCAAGGACAGGTGTTTGTAGCCACCTTCCGTTTGTAGCTGGAAAACATTAGGGGTTGTAGCCTCCTTTTGGTTGTAGCTAGAGATTTGGGGAGTTGGAGCTTCCCTTAGGTTGTAGCCTGAGAAACTAGGGGGTTGTAGCCTCCTTCTAGTTGTAGCTAGAAAACAAAGGAAGTTGGTGCTTCCAATGAATGTAATTCTTCAATACATATAAGAAAAAACATTTCGTGGTTTTCTCCTGATTTGGGTTTCCACGTAAAATATTGGTGTACTGTGTATGTGTGTGATTGTTTATTCATTACTACTCATTATTGGATAATAATTATCCATTGATATAACATTTGAAGAAAAAGGATTATAATTATGCTATTACTGATTCACCCGCCCTCTCAGTAATCCAACAATTGGTATCAGAGCAGGTTCCTTCAGAAATAAGTTTAACCACTGAAAGGTAGATCATGGAGAGTACCAACTCGTATAAAAATGGAATACCAT
>SNQJ01S0008150.1:272348-283938 GCA_010110895.2 Picea sitchensis
ATAGTGCCAAATATTTACTATGAGGATTCAGATTCCCATGCCTCTCTTCCTCTTGCAGAAAAATACGTGTCAGTTCTTCAAACGTAGGAGGTTTTTCCCTTTGCTACAAGACCTGTTATGAACATATGATAGTCTTCTAGCATACCATTTAAGGTAATAGTCACTAGATCAGTATTGGAAACAATTTCCCCTATATTTACTAACTTGTCTTTCACCTCTTTAATGCGACCGAAAAATGAACTAATAGATTCATTTCCATCCATCTTAATGCCTAGCAATTTAGTTTTCAGGAACAAAATGCGATTTGTTTTGCTAGTTTCATACAATTCTTTAAGAACTGTCCATGTTGCAGTAGAAGTTGTAGCGTCTCTAATATGTGGAATTATGCTATCTTTAACAGACATGTGCAACAATACCTTTGACTTGTTTTCGCACTTCTCCCAATCTTGGATCTGTGCTATTGTCGCACCTATAGCCGCATCAGGTTTCAGTTCAGTTCCCTTCACAATGTTCCAGACAACATAGCCCTCCATGAGCGTCTGCATCTTGAATTTCTAGTTAATGAAGTTTGAGTCATCTGACTTGTTGGCGTCATTGAGGCAGGTCTCCACTAGAGGATTCACCATCTCTGCAAGTTATTCTTTGCAAGTGAATCACCAAAGATATGTATCTTTTTGTCGAATTTTCTCTTGTGCTGAGAAATCTGTTGCTCTGCCTTCGGATCCACTGGTCCAAATCTACCTTTGTTCTTAGCTTAGATCATGCATGCATGCACCTTAATATCCAAAATATCCTCCTTTTTTAAAATTTAATATCCCACATTAATTTTAAACTTCACACATGCATCCACCTTTAATAATAAAACTCCACCTTTATGATTTTCAAAGGTAATCATAAGAAAAAACTTCACTTTAATAAAAACAAAGTATACCTCACTTTAATAATAAAAGATTCACTTTAATAAAAGAGTCCTTCCTTCAACATCATGCATGCAAAGATTCACACACATGCAATCAAACTCCACACATTCACCCGATCACAAAAACTCACGCATGCATTCATGCATGCAAACCCCGCACGCACCAGCCTCACGCATTCAAAACCTTCACGCTTGCTCCCAAGCTCACACACTAGCCTCACGCATTCAAAACCTTCACGCTTGCTCCCAAGTTCACACACCAGCCTCACGCATTCAAAACCTTCAAGCTTGCTCCCAAGCTTACGCAGCACGCTCCTCCTCAAAATGATATGCAACCAGCTCATGCAAGTGATTTCATGCTTCACTGGCCTGTCGAGAGTCCGCACCTGTCAAACTCTGACACCAAGATAAAATATACGAACCAAACACACGGTGAGGCTACGCTCACTTCTCTATTATTCAATGAAGATGGATTACATCCTTATATAGGAAAAGACTCGATCGAGTCGATTACATGCAAACCAAAGACAACTAGACTCTTAACTAAGAACTGACTTTTAACACGCCTACAACTGACTCTCACAACTGAAGCTTATAACTGGTGCTTACAACTGGCGCTTACAACTGGTGCTTTCTCCATTATTTCCAAGTGTTTTATGATCACACCAAGAGTGGTTCTCGAGTCCATAGTTGAGGTTCATTAACATGTTAGTGGAATATGAGTGATATAAGTAGATTTTGTATAGTGGAAATGTTTCTTGAGGACTAAATATCGTTATGGGGGGAACAAGGCACTTAAATCATAAGTAGAACTTCATGAGTTCAAGAACCATCATTAGGGAAGAAAAATATTTGGGCCTTAAAATTTTCTAATTGGGATCGTTCTCCACAAAACCCATATTCTTTATTTTTGAGATTTTCCTTCATCTCCTCGCAATTGATCCCACAAAATTGCCTCTCTATTATCACATAGGTTTGAATTCAAATTTGAAATATTCATGGATATATGAAATGAACTCTGTCAACCCATGTGTGGATAAATTCATTACATGTGGCATGAATTTATTGAATTCAATATTGTGTCCACCTCATGTTGATTTGACATGGATCCAACTTGTGTACTTTGCCACTTGTACATGCATTGACTGCAACGTTGACTTGTCTCGTCCATTGGCCTAGAGGAATCTTGGATTGAACTCATAGGTGGATCAACTTCAAGTGTTGATTTGGCATCTTTTCTAAGTTGTGGTTCAATCCTTGAGTGTGCACAACCCTATAGAACAATGATTATTCTACATAAATAGTTTAGTGGCTACAAAACTGTATCTAGAGCAACTCATTAAAATAATAACTAATTAAATCAAATTTCATAAGGAAGAATAGAAATGAGCGTAGAAAAGACAATTTACCTTCAATACACATGTTCTATAGTTGAGCATGATATTTATGGCAAAGGGGATAAAATAAGATATAAATTGTTTCATAGGTATAAGCTTTGGATGAAAGTTTAGAATAGAAAAATGACAAAAAGAGTACGTTTTGAGGACTCAACAAGACAACCATCTAATAGTAGCCATGGATTTTCAATGTCTAAGTTAAAAGGACATATGAGAATTGATAGTTGTTGGTATTCATTAAATAACAATGGAGAACAAAATTTTGTGATCTAGATGGATGCAGGTGGCCTCTCACCTATTCCAAATAGTTCATTTTGGCAGTTTTCTAATTTGACAGTTTTTTCCTAGTTTTTGGGTCTGTGACTTCCGGGGAAGTTTTGAGGACCTAAACAACATTTTTAGGGCTAGCCACAATCAAACTGTAGAAATAGTTATAATATAATGAAAACATGTGTAGTTCTCTGATAGAACTTTCCAACGGGCTATCGTGAGCCTGAAACGAAGATCATATGCAAAAGTTATGACCCCTCGAAGTTGATGTACTAACTTACCCCAACATGACCGGCATGACTTTTGGCTTTTCATCTCCCAGGGTTAGGTTTTTGGATGTATATGGTTTTTTCATTCTTGTTTATTGTAAAAATTCCTTTAGAGCCTCATTGTAATCATATTACAGCGAATTAGCACAACCGTCACATCTCTTCTTAGAGATAAGCCACCACCATTCTAGCAAGATTGTTTTCCGTTGCATTTTATAGTTTCAACTTATTTCCTTATTGAATAGAAACCAATTTTACAATATCTTTGTTATTCTGTGTTAAAAATATTTTAATAATCTATACTCATTTTGTTTTTCTCATAAAATTTGGATCAGTGGTATGAGAACAATCTTCTCCTTTTCGTTCTTAATGCATGTCCCCAATGAGGTTAGGGTACAAAGAATTGGGTCTCGAGCTTGTTTCTCTTGATGAAAAAAGGTCTCTCACGCCCAAGAGACCTCTCATGGACGAAGAAAAGAAGGACGACGAGACCGGAGATCCTTTCAAAATCTTTCTTCAGGAAGCCCTAACATAATAGAGGAATGAGATGATGGATAGTTTTGCGCAAATGCTTCAGCGACTACTAACAGGAAACACATATTCCTCGATCGAAGGCGTCGCCCCTTCAAGGTACAAATTAACTTTGATATTCCTACATTTGAAGTTCAGATAGATGCAGATGCTATAGAAAAATGGTTGAATCTAATAGAAGGGTATTTTTCTGTCGATAAATTTTTGGATAGAGAAAATATTACTTTTGGTCTCCTCAAAGTTGTTCCCCGTGTCAAAGAATGGTGGGAAAATTTATGTGAGAAAAATGAAACAAGGGAAGCCTCATTATTTACAGTCGTGGCCACCTGGGAATCATTCAGGGATGTTATTAAGGAACAATACTACCTTGTCAGAAGTTATGATGACTTGTATACAAAATGGACCACACTGATGAAACAAGGGGACCAAGCAGTGCCACAGTTCACAAATATCTTCCATACCTTGCGCATCAAGTTGGGTATCAAAGATTCAGAGCAACATATGGTTATCAAGTATCACGGTGCTATGCATAGATACATCCAGAATGAAATGAATTTTCTAGACATCTCATCCTTGGGCGCAGTCTATCAATATGTTGTCAAAATCGAGCAGAAGCTTAAACAAAACACACGACACTTTGGCCCTAGAAACCCCTCACAGTAAAAGCCACGAAACGGTGGCCCCAGCCGATAGAAAAAGGTATAGAGAAAATATGGATAGTATCAGGACAACCAGTCCAAGCCACAAGAAAAGAAGGACACAAGAAAGACAAAGAAAGTTACCGGGAAGTGGTGCAACTTCCATAAGATCCCTTGGCATAACATTGTTGATTTCTGCTCGAAGCAGTCATTGGTGGCCAAAGTGAAAGCCTATGAATCGAATGTGGGTTATGAATCTGAGTTAGAAACATAAAGGGGAAGATATATCATTGACACAGAACCTAGTTCCACCGTTGCTACAACCAAGCTCCATCCCGATGAACTAGATGAGCTAGAAGAAGGAGAATGCCTTTTACATTCACATATGTGGGTAAAAGGCACCCCGTTGCACTTCATCACTGATGGTGGTAGCTAGAAGAACCTCATCTCAACGTAGGCTATCAAGTGGTTGGTCGTGCTGACAATGCCACACCCACAACCCTACACCATTGGATGGCTTCGCCAAGGAAACGATCTCCACGTCATCCAACAATGTCGACTATCGTATAACATCAAGCCCTTCAAAGACGAGGTATTGTCTAATGTTTCTCCTCTCGAAGTTTGTAATTTTCTTTTAGGTCAACCTTATTTATGGAAACATCATGTTTTGTATGAGTCTAGGCCTCATAGTGTTATTATTACTTTTAACAAGAAATTGTATAGGATACTCAAGGCAGTCCCAAATAGTGACATTTCCTTGATCTCTCTAAAGAAATGTAGGAAGTTCATCTCTTAGATCGGGAAATTTTTCTTCTTCATGATTCACTCTTAGAGTGAGAGAAATATCGCAGTCACAACTAGGGCCTTTGCGGATGACCTCTCCACACAACATAAGCAAGTGGATAAGGTCATGGAAGAATACTCAGATATCTTTTCCTCACCTACTGGGGTACCTCTGCACTTTCAGGTCAAGAATCCCATTGATCTGACCCCCAATGCACCGCTACCCAATGGGATACTCTACCGTCGCTCTTTATTGGAAAACGAGGAGATCAAGAGGTAGATCCAATAACTACTCCACAAGGGGCACATATGTCCCAACTTGTCGCCTTGTGGGAGCCCAATTGTGCTGGTGCAGAAGAAAGATGGGACCTAGCAAATCTACATTGATTATTGGGCCCTGAATAAAATTAGAGTCCTGAATTGGTACCGGATTCCTTGAATCAATGAACTCCTTGATCAGCACATGGGGGAAAATACTTTTGTAAGATTGATCTGAAGTATGGCTACCACCAGGTCCCAATATAATATACAGATGTATGGAAGACTGCCTTCAGGTAAAGAGAAGGTCTTTTTGAATGGTTGGTCATGCCCTTTGGTTTGAAAAATGCTCCAACAAATTTTATGAGGATGATGGATGATATCCCGCGACCTTCCACCAATACTTTTGTAGTGGTGTATTTGGATGACATCTTCATTAAACAATTGCGCGAAGCTGATTTGGGAAGCTCACTACAGTCGGGTGGCAGGACACTTTGGTGTCAAAAAGACAGTGGCAGTGCTACAGAAACACTTCTATTGGCCAAAACTTCAACATGATGTCGACAATTATATCAAGTCCTACATTGCCCATGTGACACAGACGTCGCCTCTATCTCGACAGATTCTCTATGCAACCTCCCAGTCTTAAGGATCGTTCAATCTATTTTATGAGCCGAAGAGGCTCTTTGGCTTCCCTGCTGGAATCTGCAATTATCAATCCACAGGTCCTTTCGGAAACTCCCTTGTGCAAATAGCACTGGGTGTGAGCTCCACCTTTCCCAAGTGACCATGGCACCTGTGACCAAGGGCCTAACCCAAAGTCCTTATCCCAATCTCATGACCTCGTGAGTTTGTGATTCAAAACTCCCAACTCTTCCTTCCAATCTTGCGATACCCAAAATGCCGATACCGGTATGGCTCCTCTTTGTCAGTGCTCTCTCTATGCGTGACCAATGGCTAGGATAAACACGAGCTCCTCTTGCAACTCACATCTTCGTGAGTTGTAGTGTCGAGCTCCCATGCTCTCATCCTGCGAATCCCCGAGACGTGAGAAATCAACAGAGCATTGACTCCCTTCTCCATGCGACACATGTCCACCTATCAATCATGCGGGCCCCACCTTGTGGTTCTGCCACGTATTCCCTCATGCTTGGCTTTCAACACTTCAAGGCTCCTGGTGTCGAGAAGAGGTTCTCTCAACCTCTGAACCTCCGAATGTGCGATACATGCGATGAGGCTCTGATCGAACAATCCTCCACGACCTGGATCCTACGGCTGTCTTCGATCCTCGTGACTTCGCCACTCATGACTTGGAGCAAACAATCCTTGGGCTCTCACCTTGCGAACCTCTGAGTTCACAAAGCCTGGACTCAAACTTCTTCAGCACTTTGCCGACCTTGCGATTGCTGCCACCTGTCGTCCTCATATGGACGGTCCTGATCTCTTCGCGCCTTTGCCACTCGCGAAGTTGAAGGACTTCCTTCTATGACCTTTGATGTTCGAATCCCCGATATGGGTGATCTCGTGACACGTGTCTTCTTTCCAATGGACGCCTCGGATTTCTTCGGGACTTCACTACTCGCGAAGTCAAGGTGGTCACCTTTGTGAGTCGCAGTGCCAGAATCTCCAAAACGGACGATTCTGTGATACGCGTGCTCTCACAGATGGATGGCTTAGATCTAATTCTCCCTTTCATGATTTCTAATGTTGAGGGCCCAGACTCTCGTCCTTTAGACTCCCGAACTCCCGAACGTCGAATTCTCGATACGATACTCCTTCAGGACTTTCTCTCTGCTTACGAGGGTTTAAACCTCAAGCTCCTCTCGACAGATCTGATGGCTATCGATTATTCTAAGTGAGATCCAACGGCTCAGAATCTATTCGGCTCTATGCACTCCTCCACTGCTTCCTGGACGTGAAATCTTGAATGGTCCAGATCTCTTCAGCTGAATCCGACAACAGTTGTGCTCCTCCTGAGCTTTTCTCAACTTCGACTTAGAAACTTTCTGAGTTTTGCAAAGACCCAAATCTTCACTGCTTCCAGAAAATGATTTCCGGGATCAGGCATTTTCTCCCTCTAGCTCAATGCACACCTTGCAGAGATCTCGGTAAGGAGAAAAGAAATTCCACCACGTTTCCTCGGCTCGATACACACCTTACAGATCTCTAAATGAAGAGAAACAATTGAGACTAAAGAAACAACTCACAGTTCTACCCACTTGCTTATAAAATAGAGAGTAGCTGGAAGATACACATAGTCCAAACACAACACCTTTTGGATCAATTTTTCCATTCTGTTCTATTCATGAAAATTCCCACAAGCTACAAAATACACAGAGATTACAGTCATTTCAGAACTGAGGGTTTCTTCTCTAACACAGTTCTCTCTTTGCTCCCCTTTCTCCCTGCTTCTCTTACTCTCCCCCCTACTCTAACTTCTTACAAGCTTTACATAACTCAAAATATCTCCTAGGGTCGCTTCTGGCTACTTCCCTACTCTAAACCTTATCCTACGCTATCCTATATCAATCGCTTTCTAGAGCCGAAGTGGGAGCTTCTGCTCTATTTTACAAATTCAAAAACTTGCTACAAAGGGAAAATCTGGTTCTGGTTCAAGCGTGCCTCTGAAAATGAATTTCGGCATTGGGTGGAGGTGGATCCCGAAATTAGTTGAATTGTCACATTTCGAAGTTTTGGGGAAACTCTCATGTGTCTGGTGGTCCCACCTCTACGGGCTTTCCAACGATGCTCCTGCATCACCGCACTATTGCCAAACCAACCACTGACAAATAGGGCTTGTACACGCCTCTACCTACTCGTGACAGGCTGTGGGAATCCATCTCAATGGACTACATGTCGGGCCTTCCATCCACCAAGAGGGGAAATGAATCTGTTTTTGTGGTTTTTGATCACTTTTCCAAGATTGTGATTTTGGCCACCTGCAAGACGAGAATCACAACAAAGGATACTCCCAAGATCTTGTTTGAACGAGTATGGGTACATTTTGGGATCCCACAAACCATTGTCTCAGATCATGACACTCAGTTCCTCAACATAGTCTGGTCAAGCCTCTGGTCACTACTCGACACTAAGATCACCAAATCCACTTCCTTCCACCGCGAGACAGATGGCAAAACTGAGGTAGTCAATCAGATGATCATGCATATCTTGTGCATGTTCAATTCCAAGAACCCCCACACATGGGATGAGAGTCTTCCCTATGTACAACATAGTCTAAAGCATCTATCAACCTTAGGGCTGGGTTCATAATTAGGGTGAATGTTTTACTTCATTTACCATCCATAGATCATAAGAAAATACTCGAAGTGTTTTCTTGAAAAAAAACTGATATTGATGTCAATAAATTCCTTAGTGCATATGGTGAACATTCACTCAAGTCTTCTAAATCACTTTTATATGCTGCATATTTGAACAAATTTTTTCATTCCTCCCCTCCTGTCACAAGGGGAAAGGAAAAAATAGGGAAAGATGAGCAAAAGAGACATAAACAAATATTTCTTTGGAATATCAAAGATCTTTGGATTATCTCTTTAAGGGAGAGATTGTACTTCAAACTACTTGAAAATAATGTTCTACTTTTGTATTCAGATAAGCAATTGGTTTATAAGAGTCTAGTCTTGTATGTAAAAATTTAGAAAAAAGTGTAGATGTAAGAGAAAGTAATGAAAATTTCCTTCCTTACCTTTTGATGAGAGGTGGAAATATTTGCAAGTAGTGGCCAACCTCTTTAATTTTTTTACTACTATGCTATCTAGTTTCAACACAACCTCTTTAAATTTTATACTCCTATACTATCTTTTGTGGATGCAACCTCTTTTAATAAAAATATAATCTTTCGATTCAAAAAAAAAAACACAATATCAATATGTCATCAAATATGTCACAATTTTCTCACATAATGTATTATTCAGGAGGCAAGCCTCAATGAACTTATCTTTTAATACACAATTATAAATAATAAAGGTAAACATAACAATAAACTTATCTTTCAATACAAAATTATAAATAATAATATAAGGAAACCCACTTTTAAGGAAAATTTGGTTTAACTATATATTCAAAGTAAAATTTGGTTTAATTATATATTCAAACTTATCTTTTAAGACATAATTATAAATAATAAAAATAAATGTAATAATGAACTTATTTTTTAATACAAAATTATAAATAATAATTTAAGGAAACCCACTTTTAGGGAAAATTTGGTTTAACTATATATTCAAAGTAAAATTTGGTTTAACTATATATTCAAAGTAGTGAATTAAATATGTTTTACTCTTTCACTTTAAAAAAATTCAATCTCATTAATTAAATTTTTATATAGTAAAAAACACAATATTATATAGCTAAATAGATTTATTATAAGTCACTTTAAAATGGTGCTAGTATAATAGTATTATAACTTATAACCTTAGCATACTTATCCTCATTTTGATGAACTTCATAGATCATAAATTTCTTCCAAGAAAAGTTAAAATGGTTATTCAAATAACATATTAATATTATGTCTTTAAATAATTTTATAAATTAGAAATTTTTTACACATTCTATTATTTATGAGATAAAACTTGGATGAATTTAATATTTAATAAGAAAATATAAAAAATAATAATAAAAGTAATGTAAAGAATTCAAGTTTTAGTGAAACATTTTCTTTGATTTTATGTAATGTATGTATTCATAAAATATAGATAATAATAATAAAAGTAATATAAGGAATTCAAGTTTTAGTGAAATATTTTCTTTGATTTTATGTAATGTATGTATTCATAGTAGTGAATTAAGAATTTTTTAGTCATAATTTTGAAAAGATCTCAAAAAATATAAATATTAAATACTTGTTCACTAAAAACATAATGAAATGGTTTTCCCTTTTCCCTCTTGTATATGCAAAAACTCAAATTATAGGTCTTTATTGCTGTTCTAATTCATTGATTTATAATGTAGCTCACTTCTCATTCCATAAAATTTGAATAGTGAGGTTCATTAATACATTTATAATAATTTTTCAAAATTTGGTCTATTAAAATTATATTGGAGTAACCAACTAATGTTATTTTCAAAATAATTTGTTTAAACAGTTTATGAGTAAATAATAAATACTAGATATAACTAAAGTGGGTTTTCCCTCTTACTTATTATATCTCAAAATCATTGAATTTTACTACTATATTGTTATTCTAATTGATAATAGTTTTTGTTTGTTAATTGGGACACTTAGACTTACTTTTATAAAATGTTTTTTTTTTTTTTAATTTTAGAATGATACCAAACTTTTCTCATAAAATACAATCAACATAGACACAATAGTTACTTTGTAAATAATTAAAAATGTTTATATAATATCAAACACAATATTATGTCATTAAATAGATTTAAATGGACTCACTCTAGAATTGTGTCAAGCTCCTACTAGTATAATCACTCAATACAATATTATATCGCTATAGACACAATAGTTACTTTGTAAATAATTAAAAATGTTTATATAATATCAAACACAATATTATGTCATTAAATAGATTTAAATGGACTCACTCTAGAATTGTGTCAACCTCCTACTAGTATAATCACTCAATACAATATTATATCGCTAAATAGATTTATTATAAGTCACTTTAAAATAGTGCTAGTATAATAGTATTACAACTTATAACCTTAGCATACTTATCCTCATTTTGATGAACTTCATAGATTAGAAATTTCTTCCAAGGAAAGTTAAAATGGTTATTCAAATAACATATTAATATTATGTACTTAAATAATTTTATTAATTAGAAATTTCTTACACATTCTATTATTATGAGACAAAACATGGTTGAATTTAATATTTATTAAGAAAATATAAAAAATAATAATAAAAGTAATGTAAGTAATTCAAGTTTTAGTGAAACATTTTTTTTTATTTTATGTAATGTATATATTCATAAAATATAGATAATAATAATAAAAGTAATATAAGGAATTCAAGTTTTAGTGAAATATTTTCTTTGATTTTATGTAATGTATGTATTCATAGTAATAAATTAAGAATTTTTTAGTCTTTATTTTGAAAAGATCTCAAAAAATTATAAATAGTAAACACTTGCTCACTAAAAATATAATGAACCAATTTTTCCTTTTCCCTCTTGTATATGCAAAAACTCAAATTATAAGTTTCTATTGCTGTTCTAATTCATTGATTTATAATATAGCTCACTTCTCATTCCATAAAATTTGAATAGAGAGGTTTATTAATACATTTATAATAATTTTTCAAAATTTGGTCTATTAAAATTATATTGGAGTAAGTAACTAGTGTTATTTTCAAAATAATTTGTTTAAACAGTTTATAAGTAAATAATAAAAACTAGATATAACTAAAGTGGGTTTTCCCTCCTACTTATTATATTTTAAAATCATTGAATTTTACTACTATATTGTTATTCTAATTGATAATAGTTTTTGTTTATTAATTGGGACACCTAGACTTACTTTTATAAAATGTTTTTTTTTTTTTTTTTT
>SNQJ01S0008150.1:283988-298440 GCA_010110895.2 Picea sitchensis
ATAAAATATAATCAACATAGACAAAATAGTTACTTTGTAAATAATTAAAATTGTTTATATAATATCAAACACAATATTATGTCATTAAATAGATTTAAAGGGACTCACTCTAGAATTGTGTCAACCTCCTACTAGTAAAATGACTCAATACAAACACAAACACACAAATTACTATGCCAAGTTATAACTAAAATGGTTAGTAATAATAATAGTAAACACAATATTAATGTCTTTATATGCAATAAATTTCTAGCCAAATCTATTATTCATGAACTCAATGAACTAATATGAAAATATGAAAATATAAATAATAATAATAATAATAAGAGAAATAATGTAAAGAGTCCAAGTTTTGGTTAATTGAGCAATATTTTACGCTCTTGTTTTGAAAGAACTCAATCTCATGAAAGATCTAAATTCTAAATCCACTATATTTTCAAAATTAATCAAATATGTGTTCTATAATGTTTCTACAAATTTGTAGTGGATTCTCATAGATCACTAGTTCTATATATGTGAAATATGGTGGGATAACATCACTGCCACTTGGACATGCCATGAATAATTGGATAGTCACTTTGTAGGAGATATAACTTTTACATATAGACTTTGTTTTTCAAAATAAAACTATCATTGAAAATATATTTATGTGTAAATAGTAGAAATACAAATTTAGTGCTTTAGTGCCAAAATTTTACTTCTTTAACCTTGATATCAATGATTTACCATTTTGTTCATTAGTGCAATTTTAAGGACTAGACCCAAACTGATAAGGGTATTTTCTTCCCCTAATGTTGAATTTCCCATTTTATTTAATATTTTCCATTCTATTCAATTTTATTCAAGCTTTCTCCTCCATGCAACTTGCTCATGCTCACAACACTAGCTTTATAACTTTGCCTTAAGAAAACTAAGAATGATAACTTTTCTCATGCTAACAACAACACTGGCTCATGCTCATAGCTTGCTTTATAACTTTTCCTTATAAAAACTAAGAATGATAACAACACTAGCTCATGCTCACAACTTGCTTTATAACTTTGTCTTATGAAAACTAAGAATGATAATATCATGAAGCAAAATCATCACCATAAAAATTATGATTAGAGTTACACAATCATCACCATGAAAATTATGATTAGACCCTACACAATCCAAATATTACGAGAAACACTCAAAGATGTTGATTAATGTATATGGGTTGCAAATCATTTATCAATTGAATGTCTTTAGATAGACCCTACACAATCCGAATATTATGAGAAACACCTAAAAATGTTAATTAATGTATATGGGTTGCAAATCCTTTATCAATTAAATGTCTTTAGATAATTTGTATGGAAGGAAAAAAAATTATTAATAAATAAAAATTATTATAATTTAGTAATCAATTGAAGATAAAGATAGTTATTACGATTTTCATATTATGGGTAGAAATAATTTGTTCATACTCTATTAAAACAAGTTACACTTTCATTCTTATTAAATGGACTTTATTAAAACAAATTACACTTTCTATACCAATGTCTCCGGAAATTAAAATAGAAGTGTTGTCCCAAGCCTCTTTCATTGATGATGGTGTAGCCAAACCATCAAGCTTACATTAAATTCGAATTGAATGCTTTAAGAAACTTAAAATTACATCGTTTAAAACTCTTGAGCTTATTATTTGCATAACAAGGAAAACACTTTAAGTGCTATATCCTTTCCTTCTTGAAATTTACGATTAAATTGCACACCGATCCAAATTGTTGGAGGATTAATCATTCCATCGCCCAAAAGATGGCTTATCTCTGGGGATCAAGTTGTGAAGAGGTGACATCCTTATCCATTCAATATTTGAAGCGTTATCACAACTTGATCTTGATCTTTATATGAAGAGTTATCACCGCCACACGGCTTGATCTCTATCTGCTCCGAGTGGCAAAGGGGCACGGCCGTCAAAATAATAAAGTTGATCAAATGTAGAAGGGTCGTGTTTTTGTTTCATTATGTAATCAAATTGAAATTGGGAAGGTCAATCTCATGTATATATATATGTAATTGAAAAACTAATTTATAATTAAAAAAATTAGAGTGTTAATAGAGGATTTTATGCTCTGCTCATGTTTGAATTTGAGTTTGTAAACTCATGTTAAATGTTACTATTTATTGATGTTCATACAAAGTACTTTGTTTGAACTAATTTTGCTGAAGCTGTCATTGAATTTATTTCAGAATTTTTTGTTGTAAAAAAGTATTTGATTTTGCTATGGGATGTTTTAGTGTAGCATGCTATTGAGATTCAATACAAACGTATTCGGTTGACTTAATGTTGCAGGGAATGATTTGGTAAAGATATTTAGGTGTTATAATTTGAGTTTTAGTTTGTTGTTGTAACTCCCTTGTTTTGCAGCAACTTTATTTGTTGTAGCTCCTTGTTTTGTTGCAACTTGTTAACTTGCAATATCTACTCTG
Organism: Picea sitchensis; assembly: GCA_010110895.2. Lineage (NCBI taxonomy): Eukaryota > Viridiplantae > Streptophyta > Pinopsida > Pinales > Pinaceae > Picea > Picea sitchensis. The sequence goes on from SNQJ01S0008150.1 coordinate 286,446, forward strand.
TTTTGCTGCAACACTTTGTGTTGCTGCAACTCCTTAGAACCTTTATTTTGGTATCAGAGTGTGGTATCTGATTTAACATGGTTGTGAGTATTAGTTCATCTGAGCCTCAGGTTCCTATGAAAGCTTATGATTCCTGGTATATTAGAATGAGAACAATTTTGCATTCTCAAGATCTATGGAGTTTTGTTATTGATGGTTATGCAGATCCAACTAAACAGGTAGAAGAATTGGCTCTTACTAATGTTGACTGTGATTTATTGAAGGAAAACAAAAATAAGGACAACAAAGCCCTTGGCCTTATCCAGAAAGGATTAAATAAATCAATTTTTACCATAGTGTCGAGCGCAGAATCTTCAAAGAAGGCTTGGGACATTCTTGAATCTTGCTATCAAGGTGCATCCAAGGTGAAGATTGTCAAGTTGCATAACTTGACAATATGAAGATGAAGGACAATGAAATTGTTGGTAATTGCATGACTCACGTCATGATTGTTGTAAATCAGAGAAAGCAGTATGGTGATGACATCGAGGACAAGAGAGTGATTAAGAAAGTTTTTAAAAGTTTGCCAAAGAAGTTTGAAGTTGTTCTTGTACCCATAGAGGAATATTGATGAGCTGACTAGTTCTCTTGTTTGACATGAATCTAGGATGTCTAGATATGATGAAGCACCATTGGAGAACACCTTCAAATCATAGTTGTAAGTTACTAGAGGTAGAGGGAGAGGAAAGTCTAGTAACCAAGGAAGAGGGGGTTGATTTTCTCGTCAAAGGGATAGCATAAATGAATCAGAACCAGAGGAGAAATCTTAGCGGAATCCTCTTAATTTGATGACCAGTAGAAATAGATCCTGGAAGTAAGGGAATCAGAGGTATGATAAATATAAAGTTCAATGTTATTACTGCAAGAAATTTAGTCATAACAAGTGTTGAAATAAGAAGGAAGATGTTGGATGTAGAAATCACATGATTGGAAATAAAGATTTGTTTTCCAATTTAGACACAAAGTTCGGCAATGATAGTAAGGTAAGAGTTAATGGTAAAGGTGTGATTGTTTTTTATACTATGTAAAGAAGGAAAATATATGATGTTTATTATGTACCTGGTTTGAAATGCAATCTGATGAGTGTTGAACAATTGATGGAGAAAAAGTACATAGTGTTATTCAAGAACAAGGTATGTGGAATTTATGATAAGTATCCAAGTAAACAATTGATTTCTAGGGTAGAGATGACAAAGAATATAATGTTTCCATTTATTATTAGAAATAAATCGACTCACTCTTTGAATGCTTATAAAGTTAAGAGTTTAGATGACTTATCGTTATGGAATTTGAGATATGTCCATTTACATCTTGGAGGTCTATATTTGTTGCAGAAGAACGAGATGGTAAAGGGGTTTCCCAGTATTCAAGAACCACCAAGCTCATGTGAGAGTTGCATACTTGGAAAGCATCACATGGAGAAGTTTGTTTTTGGAGTTTCGTATAGGGAAAAATCTCCATTGGAAATTGTATGCACAGATTTGTGTGGACCCATGCAAACACCTTCTTTAGATGGTAATGTTTATTTTTTGACATTTATGGATGATTTCAGTACAAACGATTGTGTGTATTTGTTGAAGAAAAAATATGAAAATGAGAGTGGTAAGTGTATTAAAGTCTTGAGATCAGAAAAGGGAGGTGAGTATATGTTAAATAACTTCATTGAGATTTGTGTTTTTCATGGAATTAAGAGACAATTTATTACTCGTTATAGTCCACAACAAAATGGAGTGGCTGAAAGGAAGAATCGAACCATCATGAACATGGCTCTGTATGCTGAAAGAGAATAACCTTCCAAATGAATATTGGGGAGATGTTGTTATTTGTTCAATTTATATTATGAACAGATTTTGACTAAGAGTGTGAAGAATCGTTCTCCCCAGGAAGCATGAAGTGGTAAGAGTTGTAGTGTTTTTCATTTAAGAATTTTTGGGTCTGTAGCTTACACACATTTACCTGAAAAGATGAGAAGAAATTTGGATGACAGAAGTGAGAAGTGTATCCTTGTTGGATACAGTGAAGAGTCTAAGGAATATAGACTCTATAATCCCATCACCAAGAAGTATTTAATCATCAGAGATATTGAGTTTAAAGGAGAAGAGGCTTGGGATGGAAGCATTGACAAAGTTGTTTCAGGGGGAGTTGAAGTATCCAATGGACATGATGATGGAGATGAGCATGTCATAAATGGTGGAAAGTTGATTCCACATGAAAATACACCTTCAAAAAGAACTCTTGTAAGGCCAACACCAGATGTCATCGCATCACAATTTAGAACACCCCGAACATATGAGTGTGGTGAGCCATCAAGTCCCAATGGACAAAAAATATGATCAAAGGTAAGTAATGAATAAAATCCTACTTTAGCTTCATTAAAGAACATATTTAAAGGTCAAAAGACTAAAAGTTTAAGAGAATTATATTACCAGAATGGTGAAATAGAATAGGTTTCAAATTTTGCATTGATTGCATATGATCCTATAAATTTTGATGAAGTTGCTAAAGATGTAGTTTAGCTAGAAGTCATGGATGAAGAGAGTGATTCCATTGAAATAAATAACACTTGGGATCTTGTTGATTTTCTTGAAGGTGAAAATAGTATTGGTGTTAAATGGATTTATAAAACTAATATGAATGCAGAAGGAGATGTTGAAAAACACAAGGAAAGACTTGTAGCTCAGGGGTTCAGTCAACAACCCAGTATTGATTATAATGAAACCTTTGCACATGTAGTCATACTTGAAACAATGAGGATGGTTTTAGCTATTGGAGCTCAGAATAAATGGAGCATGTCCCAGATAGATGTTAAGTCAACCTTTTTAAATGGATTTCTAGAAGAAGAGGTTTATGTGAAATAACCTCTAGGATATGAGATTGATGGACACAAAGTTAAGGTCTACAGTTAAAGAAAGCGTTGTATGGATTGAAACAAGCACCAAGAGTATGGTAAAACAATATTGATGAATATTTGAATGGTGAAGGATTCAACATGAGTACGAGTGAGCCAACTATGTATACAAAGGTAAATTAGGAAGGTAAAATCTTACTTGTTTATTTGTATGTTGATGATTTGATTTTCATTGAAGATATTTCAATAGATGATTTTAAGACATCCATGAAAATTGAGTTTGAAATGATCGATTTAGGGATGATGAAATATTTTCTTGGCATCAAAATAAATCAATCTAAAGATGATATTTTTATTTTTCAAACTAAGAATGAAAAGTACATATTGAAAAGGTTTAGGATGGTGAACTGTAAACCAGTTTTAACACCAATTGCAACTGGCACAAAAATCGGTAAGAAAGATGAGGGATCATGTGTTGATTCGAATCTGTATAAAAGACTGGTTGGAAGTCATATGTATTTGATAGCAACAATTCTTGATATAATGTTTTTTGTAATTTTCATTTCCATACTTATGGAGACTCTGAAGAGTACTCATTGTCAACAAGGAAAAAGGATCCTAAGATCTTTTTCGGGAACAACAAATTATGGCATCTGATACACATCAAATTCAAATTTTGATCTAATTGGATATACTGATAGTGATTTTGCAAGTTTTATTGATGATAGAAAGAGAACATCGAGATATATGTTCAATTTTGGATCAGTGATGCAGGAACATCACTCCAACCCGACTATGCGCCAGCTAGCCAACACATCAAGCGTGCATTCAATGGAAGGAGAGAGGCGCAACCCTCTCATTTTTCAAATTTTGAAAAATTGTATTAAATGTTGTAAGGTTGGTAGAGCCAAAAACCATGCATGTGCGTAGGCTTTAGATAAATTTTGCCTTAAATGTAATTGAATGTAAATTAATGAGAGTTGGTGAGATGGAGGGAAGAGCTCGAGGAGCCCCTCTTTGTAAAAATATCTTCTTTGAATCTACATTTAGTTCAGGCAGAGAAGAATAGAAAGAATAGGGAGAAGAGAGGAAGCTGTGACTTTGTTGCAGTCCGAGCTCACATTGTAAAGAGGCATTTCATATTAATACAATCATAGTAGTTTTTCCTACATGTTGTTGTTTATGTGTTTGTGAGTTCATGAATGAATGTCTTTATGTGTTGATGATATGTTGTAGATGTATGTTAGATGTGCATTTGTAGGGATAGATAGATTTTCCTATTTGATAGTTCTTTGATTTTAGGTTTGGATTCTTTGTGGTTTCATGCAAGAGTGCATGACAGAGTACTGCGGTCTCTGAAAACCAGTGCAGGAGTGCACTTCTGAATTCTATGAAATTTTAGACAAAGACGTGCCAGGAGGGCGTACTAGCTAAAGTCATTTCAAGGAGGAAGCCTCAAGGTTGTTGAGCACCTTGAAGGAGAAACTATGCAAAAGAGAGCATAGAGAGGAGAAGCAAAATTGTTGAGAATTTTTTAAAGGCTCTACCAGGAGGTCATTGAGAAAATGCACATGATGCATTAAGGAGAACTCTACTTTGAGTTCGGTAAGAATATAGAGTCACTGCGGATTCTGGAAAACTTTTCCAGGTGGGCATTGAATTGGTGCAAGTGTGCACAGGAGGAACTCTTGTTTGAGTTTAGAGAGAAGAGAAGTGTCACAGGAGGAGACATTCACAGGGTTACTAAGCACCCTGCAGGCTCAGTAAAGCGTGCTTGAGAAGGAAGTTTCCAAAGGGCACTTACATCCCTTCAAGGAGAGAAAGGGATAGAGACACTTTGAGGTCAGAGCCACAAATAAGATCAGAAGAGATGGCACCATTTCATGCAAAGGTTCTACAAGAGGTTGCAGAGTTCGAAGGAACCTTTGAGGTTCAGATAAATAAATCTCAGGAGGAGGAATGCCTCTTAGAATACAGGCAGGAGCCAAGGTTACAGGCTTCACAATAGAGATAAAGGCCAAGGCCTTTTGGAGCAAGAAATCTTCTAAGGGAAAGGAAGAAGGGCATGCTCATGGTAGAGCATAGCTACCGTTAGATCAACTGGAGAGGCAAGATCTGGGTCATTGAAGTCTATGTCTAGAAACATGTAGAAAAGTGCACAAGGAAGATAAACAGATATGGGCTGTCAGATCTAGTGTAAAGGATCGATAGCCATCGGATCATGAGGGAGGCGCATGGAGTTTAATCTCTGGCAAGCCAAAAATAAGAGTAGAATGGACGTTCATAATTCTCTTTGGAGAACTCGCGAAATCATGAGGATCGTAGGATCAAAGGAATCTGCAACATGGTTAGAGGCGGATGAACCCATCACCTTAGGATTCAGAATCAACCTGAGTTGTTGATCGTGCTTTGTTAAGCCATTGGATCATTTTCGTGAATTCGGGAATTGTGAGGTTGGAGTGTAGACCAAATCCTTGGTTGCTCCAAGTCTTGAATCATGAAAGGGGTAATAAGGGAAGAAACGAATGGTGGAGATGCTTTGTGGAGAAGTGTGAAATGTCGTGAGCCATTAGATCTCCCAGATCAGAGAGAAGGTTAAAGGGAGTGTCTTTTGGTACTCAAAGCTTAGGAGGAGGAGCGACCATTGGATGAGAAGCAACAAGAGCCGTTGATTCCCCTTTGGAGTGGAGTTTCGGCATTTCAGCATTTTGGGGTTCAGCATTTCGGCAATTCCGATGGCAAGGAGCCGATGGCAATTCTGAAAACCCCGAAGTCATGAAATGTGACATGTATTTGGTGTAAGGCTGTGGTCATGGAGGAAGCAGTCACATGGACCGAGATCTGGTTAGGGGCTAATCATCATTGAGCCCATTTCGGGATTTCAGCATTTCGGGGTTCGGGAAGTAGAGGAGGCTGTGATTTTGAAATCTAGTGTTTCAAACACTCGGTTCGTGAAATCGTGAAAGATACAGAGCTATTGGATCGTGGAAGATATCAACCATAGATCACATGGAAGGTGAGGCTTTGGGAATTCGGGAATCAGAGTTTCAAAAGGTATGGAAACTATCTACTATGGATTTTTGTGAGTCGTGAAATCTTGAAGAGTGAAAGGAAAAATTCCCGAAAGGTTTAGGGACAATAGATGTTGGGCCCTAATCGGGTTTTGGGGTTTCGGGACTCAAGGGGTAGAGTTGCATGGTCAACACAACTCCCGAAATCACGAAGAGAGAAACGTCGAAAGGTGGGTCCCAAGTATCAGTCAGAGGGTACATGCGGCATAAGTCAAAGGAGTGGTCAAGGTTCGTAGAAATTCCTGAAAGGTTGAGGGTCAGCGAAAATCCCGAAAGGCCATCGATCTTGCCAAAGGAGAAATTTCAGAACTTGGGGAATCATAAGGGAAGAGGAATGATTGTTGGTTGTTCGCTCAAGTCTCGAAAAGCTGAAATTAGTGGGCAAGAAGTGGTGTGTGTTCGATGCATTAAAGGAGTCAACCTTCATTGACATTTTGGGTTTTGGAGGTTGAAGAGTCAAGGAACTTACATCAGGATTCGCGAAGTCACGAAATCCGAAATTTCTTTTTGGAAAAAGTCCCAATCATATTTGTTGATCAGGTAGGTAGAGTTAGTGCCTTATGTTTGATCACACATGTATAACTTGTAAGGACCTGTGGATACACACTTGTGTGTGTGAGATATTCATTGTGGGGAAAATCAAAGAGTCAATCTGACTCAGAGAAAGGTTTAGAACGATCCTAAGACCGGGAGGTCGCATGGAACCTGTTGAGAAAGGGGGGTCCACAACATCAATTGTTGGTATTAGAGCTTGATTTTGTCTGTATATTGCAGGCAGAGGGAGCTAGAGGAAAAGGAAGACAGAGTGTTGAAGCTTTGTGATGATTGTTGCAAGGTGCACAATAGTCAATTGATAGTCAGGAGGACTGTAGGAAAGGCTGGAAGAAATCATGGTTGCAGAGTGATAGTAACAAGTTTGCTAGGAGAGCAGACAAGAACAGGAAGATGGCTACTGAAGGCAATGGATGCGGTGGAAATAAGAACCACCAACAGCAGAGAAAAGATGAGATGGATGAAGATCTCACTGAGATAAGGGCGAGAATGGAAGATCTTGCACTATAGATGTAGCATGATGCAAATCCGCATTGGGTATATGAATGGCCCATAAAGAGAAGGGTAAAGTGGCCAGTTCAGTATTTATTGGCCCAAATGTAGTGGAGACTGCTGAAGGAATGGCTGAGGTGTGTTAGAAGCCTCGGTGATAGAGAAGGAGTGGTTCACACTTGTGAACCAGAGACTGGGAGGAATCTCAGTGAAGATAAGGATGAGAAGAGATCATTGGAGGATCTCAAAGACTGCCAGGAGGGCCAAACAAAAAATTCAGGTTGCCAGAGGGGCAATGAGATGAGATCACTAGAGAATCTCATAGACTGCCAAGTGGGAAATAGAAAATTCCCAATATTCCAAGTGGGAAGGGAGAAGGAGTTGAGACTATCTGAAAGTATCGGGAACTCAGAGGTGAGATCATATAAGTGAGCAGAGATGATGGAGAAGTAATATCAGAAATGCCTTCTGGTCATTGGGGGAATAGAGGTATTCCTTCCATATCACCCAACTGAGGCGAGAAATTATATGGCTGATACAGTAAAAATAGAGGGACAATTAGCTATGACTATCAAATAAGAAGAAGAAATGGGACAAACATCAGAACCTGACCCAGCTGAGGAAGAAGAGGATTCAACAGAAATGATCAAAATTTTCAGTCAAGAGGTTGAATAGGGGATAACTACAGCACTGGAAGTTGTAGCAGAAGAAGAGCATACAGATAAGATGCTTACTCCATGGGAGATGGAGTTGGATATGTTAGAGGATTGGTTGAACCATCTAGAGCCAATAGATGACTGCCATGAGCAGACAGTCATGCAGATGTTAGTAGAGGAGAATTTCGAGGAATTGCTCGAAAATTTCAGCCAGGGAGTTGAACAGTTGATGATGAATTCAATGCCAAGGCATGCAATAGTAGATGAAGCAAAATTCCAGTCTAGGAAGCAGATGGAGGAAGCTGGAGATGTGCTAGCAGGAGAGATGAAAATCAAGTTGTGAGAAGAGGAAGCTAAGAAGAGACTCAGTGATAAGACTGCAGAGCTGAATTTTGTAGCAGGGTGGAAAGTTGAGGCCACAAAGGAAGAAGAAGGCATGGGAGATCTAGTTGATCTACCCATTTCCAGGGAAAAAGTGCAATGGAGCAGGTTGCAAAAGAAGAGACAGACATGGGAGTAGCTGGATGAGATAATTAAGGAGATCAGAAGGTTGATGATCAGTTCAACAGAAGTGGTCAACAAAAGGAAGCTGAGCAGAGGAGAACTTTCCATAGTAGCAGGGCAGCAAAATCAATAGCAACAGTGAAGCGATGGAGCGAATGGACAACTCCAAGGAATTGTTTGGGATCCAGGTGGATTTCGATAGCCATGCTGGGAAGCTCATGCGTAGGAGCTCATGAATTTTTCACAGTAGAGGAGTATGATGCAGGAGCATCACTCCAACCCAACTACGCGCTAGCTAGCCAACACATCAAGAACGCATTCAATGGAAGGAGAAAGGCGCAACCCTCTCATTTTTCAAATTTTGAAAAATTGTATTAAATGTTGTAAGGTTGGTAGAGCCAAAAACCATGCATGTGCGTAGGCTTTAGATAAAGTTTTCCTTAAATGGTTGTAATACTGAGATCTAGATATGATTCGGACTAGGCAGCCATTCAATGTAATTGAATGTAAATTAATGAGAGTTAGTGAGATGGAGGGAAGAGCTCGAGGAGCCCCTCTTTGTAAAAAGATATTCTTTGAATCTCGATTTAGTTCAGGTGGAGAAGAACAGAAAGAATAGGGAGAAGAGAGGAAGTTGTGACTCTGTTGCAGTCCAAGCTCACATTGTAAATAGACATTTCATATTAATACAATCATAGCAGTTTTTCCTCCATGCTGTGTTCATGTGTTTGTGAGTTCATCAATGAATGTCTTTATGTCTTGATGATATGTTGTAGATGTATGTTATATGTGCATTTGCAGGGATAGATAGATTTTCCTATCTGAGAGTTCTTTGATTTTAGTTTTGGATTCTTTGTGGTTTCAGGAAAGAGTGCATGATAGAGTACTGCAGTCTCTGAAAACCAGTGCAGGAGTGCACTTATGAATTCTGTGGAATTTCAGACAAACAAGTGCTAGGAGGGCACACTAACTAAAGTCATTGACTCAAGGAGGAAGCCTGAAGGTTTCTGAACACCTTGAAGGAGAAAGTGTGCATAGGAGAGCGCAGAGAGGAGAAGTAGAATTGTTGAGAATTTTGTAAAGGCTCTTCTAGGAGGGCATTGATCAAATGCATAGGATGCATTAAGGAGAACTCTATTTCAAATTCAGTGAGAAGACAGAGTCACTAAGGATTCTAGAGAATTCTACCAGGTGGGCATTGAGTTGGTGCAAGTGTGCACAGGAGGAACTCTTGTTTGAGTTCAGAGAGAAGAGAAGTGTCACAGGAGGAGACACTCACAGGGTTACTGAACACAATGCAGGATCAACAAAGCGTGCTTGAGCAGGAAGTTACTAGAGGGAACTTACATCCATTCAAGTAGAGAAAGGGATAGAGACACTTTGAGGTTAGATCCACATATAAGCTCAGAAGAGATAGCACCATTTCATGCAAAGGTTCTGCAAGAGGTTGCAGAGTTTGAAGGAACCTTTAAGGTTCATAGAAATAAATCTCAGGAGGAGGAATGCCTCTTAGAATACGGGCAGGAGCCAAGGTTATAGGCTTCGCAGCAGAGATAAAGGCCAAGGCCTTTTGGAGCAAGAAATCTTCCAAGGGAAAGGAAGAAGGGCATGGTCAAGGTAGAGCACAACTGTTGTTAGATCAACTGAAGAGGTGAGATCTAGGTCGTTGAAGTCTACGTCTAGACACACAAAGGAAAGCGCATAAGGAAGATGAATAGATATGGGCCGTCAGATCTAGTGCAAAGGACCGATAGCCTTTAGATCTGGAGGGAGGTGCACAGAGTTTAATCTCTAGGAAGTTGTACATAAGAGTAGAACGAATGGTCATAATTCTCTGTGGAGAACTTGCAAAATCACGAGGACTGTAGGATCAAAGGAAGTTTTAACATGGTTAGAGGCGGATGAACCCATCACCTTAGTATTCAGAATCAATGCAAGCCGTTGATCACGCTTTTTTAATCCATTGGATCATTTTCATGAATTCGGGAATAGTGAGGTTGGAGTGAAGACCAAATCCTTGGTTGCTCCAAGTCCTGAATTGCCAAAGGAGTAACAAGGGCAGAAACGGACGGTGGAGATGCTTCGTGGAGAAGTGTGAAATGTCGTGAGCCATTAGATCTTGTAGATCAGAGAAAAGGTTAAAGGGAGTGTCTTTCGATACTCAAAGCTCAGGAGGAGGAGTGACCATTGGATGAGAAGCAACAGGAGCCGTTGATTCCCCTTTGGAGTGGAATTTCGGCATTTCAACATTTCGGGGTTCGGAATTTCGACAATTCCGGTGGCAAGGAGTCGAGGCACTTTGCATTGAAAACCCTAAAGTCGTTAAACATGACGTGTCTTTGGCATAGGGTTGTGGTCATAGAGGAAGTAGTCACATGGACCGAGATTTGGTCAGGGGATAATCGTCATTCAACTCATTTTGGCATTTTGGCATTTCGGGGTTCGAGAAGTAAAGGAGGCTGTGATTTTGGAATCGAGAGTTTCAAAAACCTGGTTCACGAAATCCTGAAAGATCCAGAGCCATCGGATCGAGGAAGATCTCAGCTATAGATCACATGGGAGGTGAGGCTTGGGGAATTCAGGAATTGGAGTTTCGAAAGGTAAGGAAACTCTCTGCTGTGTATTTTCATGAGTCATGAAATTCCAAAAAGAGAAAGGAAAAATTCCCGCAAGGTTGAGTGACACAAACCCTCAACCCTCAGGTCAAGTTCCACATAGGATCTTCTCAACTTCGACCCTTAGAATCTGACTGACTCTTTTCTTTCCTCTCGGGAAATTATTCACTCACTCTCTCTGAGTATAATTCACAGGCCCTCCTAAGTTATGCCCATGTGATCATTCACCGTCATGAACCCCGTGATCAAACCCCAACTGCCATTGAGACTTTTTTGTTGGATTATTGAGAGGGGTGATGAATCAGTAATAACGTAATTATAATATTTTTTCTTCAAATGTTATATCAATGTAGAATTATTATCCAATAATGAGCAGTAATAAATAAACAATCACACACATACACAGTACACCAGTGTTTTACGTGGGAACCCAAATCGAGAGAAAACCACATAATGCTTTTTCTTATATGTCTTGAAGAATTACATTCCTTGGAAGCACCAACTTCCTTTGTTTTCCAGCTGCAACTGGAAGGAGGCTCCAACCGCCTAGTTTCTCACGCTACAACCTGAGGAAAGCTCCAGCTCCCCAAATCTATGGCTACAACCAAAAGGAGGCTGCAACCCCCAATGTTCTCCGGCTACAACCGGAAGGTGGCTACAACCACCTGTCCTTGCTCCGTCCTGCCACCTTGAAGTAGAAGTAGAATGATGGAACCACTGTCACACTATCACTGTGAAATATACCACTGTAAACCTGTACCAATAAATTTGAACCATGCATCAACCATGCATCAACCTGTACCAATAAATTTGAACCATGCATCAACCATGCATCAACCTGTAACTCAACCTGTAATCAACCTATACCACAAAAAAGTGCATCAACCATGCACCAACCTGTAATCAACATGTACCATAAACAAGTGGATTAACCTTGTGCCAAGTATGTACCAATAATGTGTCAAATACTCATCAAATATGACTCATCAATATGTACCAACATCATCAACCATACACCTCATGTATGTGTGCCAACTCATCAACTACTTGTCTCAACCATGTACTCAACATGTACCTCAACCGAAATCCCTCATCAATTTCATCATACAAATCTAATTTGTATCTCTGTAATAGACCTAGTGTATATGATCACATTCCTACAAACCTTCCTTAACTTTAAAAACAAGAGACTAGCATTTTCATCAAACTTTTCTTTAG
>SNQJ01S0008151.1:6522-17323 GCA_010110895.2 Picea sitchensis
GTCAGAAGCCCTATGTGCTCATCTGCTACCACCTGCCCCATGATGCTCTCTCTCACACACCAATTCTCAACTGACTGCCTATGACAATCCCTCTCTCTCTCCGGCTGGATGCCGTAAAGGTACTCATGTCAGGTGGCCTCGACATAGGCACTCTCCATGCTCTCAACCACTGTCTATCTCTCCTCATGTGACTGCTGATCTGGTAAAGGTGCTCAATCATAACCATGGGATGTTGCAAAAGAGTGAAATATGCATACTCCCCTAAGTGTGTCTCCTCCTTGCAAGGCACTATACCCCTCTGAATGTCACCATACATCTTGGCATGACTCTGTGAACTATTCCCCATCACTGTATGCTCCGACATGCTCCTATCATCTCCCACAAACTCATGTTGCATCATGAATCCTGGGCGTACGACTGGATCAATCTCTATATGGAGATCAACCACTCCCAAGACACAAATGGAAGTGTCCCCCATAAACTGGTGCTCCTCTGCTAGATCATCAACACCCTCTGTCAACATGACTGACTGATACATCTGAGTGTCCACTAAGACAGATGAAGTGGATCTCTGATGGATCTCCTCAAGAGACTCGTCTGTCCTAGAATCTAATTCTTGAAGGGTAGTCTGTGTGCCTCTGAAGAACCCTCGAGTTCTCTCCAACTCCTGAGTGAGTCAGTCCATCTCCAACTCCTGTTCCCTCAGAGCCTCATGATACATCTCACCAACCCTTAGTAGATAATCCCTGTCTTTCAACAACTGCTGGTAGTCAATCCTCATCACAGATACTCTCTCCCGGAGAGTGTGGAAATCATCCATGGAAAATCCTCCATTTGAGCTACCCTGTGCCACTGATGCTCTCTAACAGTAATCTTCCATCACTGCATGCATGTCGTCAATACGTCTAGTGGCTACCCTGATCATAGCCTCTCTAATTGTCAACTGTGTTTCTAAGTGGTGTGACTCCTGATCATGGTCACATTGAGGTGCCATCTCAGACCCCTCACTGCTAGTGTCAGTCCTGCTAGTGCCAAATCTAGAATCCCCAAAAACACTCTTTGCATAAGATGACGTGCTAAACTGTCCACTATTTATTGTGCTGCTGGGTACTCCTGTATGCCACTGCATCCCATCACTAGATGCTATCTCCCCCTGAATCACACTGTATCCTGTATGAGCAGTCGTATCCTCCTGTGCACTCAACCTACTACTATCACCTGCACCTGGATCCCATAGAGATGTATCTAGAAATGTGCTATGGTCATCCTGACTGCTAAAATGTGCATCCTCATCAATGCAATCTGCTCAACTAATGGAGTCTCCAATAGTTGTGACTCAATCTCCTCAGGCTGATCTATATGTGTAAGGTCCCCTGTTTGTACTCCCTGTATCTCCTCCTGGATCTGTGGGTCTANCATAGTTCCTTGGCTGTAGATTCTCCCGAGACATTCAACAACACCGCATATTCCAAGAAGAGTCGAATAATACTCTTTGCTCTTTTGTCCAACTTCTCCCAATCTTCCTTCGACATGCCAGTAGGTCGTGTACTAGTAGTTTGTGTACTAGTAGGTTGTGTACTAGTCGACTGTGTGCTAGTAGGCTACGTACCAGTAGGCTGTGTACCAGGATCCACAACAATCCATTGTTCTTTGTCTACAAGAAGGTCCTCCATCTTGAGCTTCCATAGCTCAAAGTTTTTACCATTGAACTTATCTATCTCGATTCTAGAAGAGCTCGCCATTCCTCTTTCTACACTCAAATCACCACTACAAGAGCTCCCATTGAACCCAGGTTTATCACAGTCCCAAGATAAACTTGATCTATCAAGACCGAGTCAAACCCTTAGCAACAAAGGCGTCCCCCTGAAGCCAAAAACGAGCTCTGATACCACATGTAAGTTTTAAACCTGTGAAGTAAAACAATGCATATAGATTCTTAAGCAAAACATAAATTAATCAATGGCTCATACACATACTACAGAAAGATTTACACCGGAAACCCTTAACTGGGAGAAAACCAGCCTTCCTTGGTGCCGCACCTTTCAACTCTTCATTTATATTAATTTCACCATTTACCATATAATATATACAATGTTTTTAGGTATTCCATAGCTACCAAAACCCTAATCCCTTAATCCAGGATTAATTTATAAAACCGCTGAAAATAGCAAAATCTGCTAAAAATAGAAAAAAAAATGCCCAAAAAAGGAATCACCCTTGGGACCCCCCTAGGAAGCGCTCGATGCACACGACACAATGAGTGAAGTAATTTGGGATCGTCATATGCAGTTGTCGAATTTGACGCGCCCACACACACACATGCAAAGAATATAACACATACCCAACAATCTTACCCTAGATTTCTTGTGGAAGAAGGTCGTGTTCTTGTCTCCGGATTGTAACCAAAGGATTCTTGATTTTATCATCCATATTGTTTCTTCATCCCTCAAGGATTTAATATAATCTTGATGGCTTGCATGTTCCCTTTGAAGGAGTTTAGGCTGAACATCCATTGTCTCGAGTGCTTCTTGTATCTATTCTAATTTTTTTCTTTTTTTCCAGGACCTCCATGTGAAGAGGGCGAGAGAAGGTTTTTTCCTAGTACTTAATATCCAATTTTGTGATTTTAAGCTTATGCTCCCATATGTGCACTGAAGATCCTATGATCCATTGGCTCCAAGTTCTAGAGATTGGGGAGAAAAAGTCAGGCTTCTCCATCCAGATGGGATTGAATCGAAAAGGGGAAGGCCCCCGATTTGGATCTTTTTCGAAGGAAAGAGAGATGGGGCGATGATCAGAGCTAGCCCAGGGGAGAATTTTGGAGGTGAAAGAAGCTAGTTGGGTGAGGAAGGAACTACTAATCAGAAAATGATCCAGCCTAGCCACTTTGTAACCCGGTCCAACCCTTCTGTTATTCCAGGTTTAAATTCCTTTTGCGGGAGGGACATCAATAAGGTTGAAAGCATAAATTCAGTCTTCCATCTTTTCACAAAATTGATCAGGAACAATGGAGCCCCCTCTTTTTTATTTCAAAATCCTTGTGATGTTGAAGTCTCCTACTATTATAAGATTTTGAAGAGGGTCCCCTGTTGCTAGATTTAAAAGAGAGTTCCAACAATCTAATTTTTCCCAATAATTATTTGGCATGTAGATATTATCTATATGATAGATAATACTTGAAGGGATGTAAGTTATCTTGACCAGGATCGAATTTGAAGCCTGATGGATCTCTTCCAGTTGGAACATTTCTGAACTCCAGAGTGTTCATAGCCCTCCTGAAGTGCCTCTTGCACTTATGGCCCTACCTTTACTTTTTCTCCATATTCTTTGAAATTCTTGAATAACTTTAGATTCCCTTACTTTGGTCTCCTGGATCAAAAGGATTGAAGGCCTTTCTATGTGTAATAATTTTCCCAAATCTTCCTTTTATCTTTGTTTCCCATTCCTTTGTAATTCCAGGAGACAAATTTCATTATTTACCTATTGATTTCGTGCCCCCCCCTTTAGAGGGATGAGAGGATGCACCTTTGGCTGAGGAGGGTTGATTTTTGGCTGATTTTCCATCCTTTTTGAGGATCCATTCCAAATTTGTTTGGATGCCCAACTCCTTTTCTCGATCTGCTTCTGTTTCCCTTCTATTGCGATTGGATTTCCTTCCCACCTTCCTTGTTTTAATCGCCTGTGAGATTTCAGATTCAAAGTCTGCTCCTGAGCCTTTGAGATGTCGATCCTTGACTGTCTCAGGGATTTTTGAGGGAGATGGGTCTCCTTTTCCATGGGTGGAGTTACCTTTCCCTGGAACTTCAAAATTTTCTTGTTCTGGGCCCAATTTAACTATTTCCTCATGTTCATCCCGGAATTCCCTTGTTTCCTCTTGAGTTTCTTCTAAATTAACTAGCTCTGTATATTTATTTTGACTGGATTCGCGGGGTGAGCTTGAAATTGGAAAGGGAAGATGGGACAAGATTCTTACCTGACCTTGACCTGGGTGTTGAGTTGTTGCTTTCCCCATTTCCTTTTTATTTTTGGTTTTCTACCATTGATCTTGAGCACATTCTTCCTATTGAAGTTCTTCACAAAGTGCCCATATTTGTTGCAAGCCTTTCACTTGAAATGAAGTTGTTCATAGTCGACTTGTTGGATATATGAACAATTATCCAGAGTTATATGAATGGCCTCAGGTCGTCCTTTTTCCAGATATACTTCAACGTAGATCCTGGCACATGATTTCAATCCATCTCATGGTTCAACTCGATCTATGCATTTCCCCAGTGTATTGCCGATGTTTCTAAGTGTTTCATCATTCCAACAATGGAGAGGGAGGAAAGGGAAATGAACCCACACTGGCACTGCTGAGGGGATATCATTCTCTGGACTGAAATCATGAGTCCATTTATTCAAATACATTCCCCTTCCTCCCATGAAATATAGGTTGCTTTTGAAAATTAGATACCGATATGCTTTATTTTCAAANAAATGAACCCACACTGGCACTGCTGAGGGGATATCATTCTCTGGACTGAAATCATGAGTCCATTTATTCAAATACATTCCCCTTCCTCCCATGAAATATAGGTTGCTTTTGAAAATTAGATACCGATATGCTTTATTTTCAAACAGGAAGGCAAATAAACCCTTACCACAGAATGCTGCGAACATTTGGCCCTGAATATTTTTCTTCCAGTTTAATTCCAACCATTGATTCATGGCCTTGGGAGAGGACCATAGCCCATTAAATTGTCTTATGAGTTTATTTTCAGCCAAATGTCAGATGGGCGAGCACCTTTGGAATATCATCTATTTTTTAACAAATCACCAAGGGGGTTGCTTTGTCATTTTCTTGTAGGAGGAGATCAGATACTCGAAGGCCTCAATGTCAGGAGGAGGAGGAGGGGAGGGTGGGGGGCACCTCTCCCATCATCTGACTCTAACATAGATCGAGAGAATTCATTGCAGAGATCCAAAAACCCTAGCTACGAATCGCCTCGAGTATTCCCTTGGGAAATGGTGTTTCACAAAAGTTTCTCTTTTTCTTTTTGAACCACAATGCTAGAAATATTAAGTCATTTTTTTCTACATATTGCCATCATTTAAAAAAAAAATTGAATAGGAGAATATTACTTATTTAAAAAAGTTGTAGCTAATGCTTACTATGGTGTACAAAAGTGTTTCAATGGATTTGAGCCTTGAGTTAATAGGTTCATTGATTTTACAATAGACATCTTCCTGAAGACTACAAAAACTAGATTTGACATTCTCCTACATGTTGCCACCTTCACAAAATTTCCAAGTATACTTATGATTTTACAAATCATTTTAAAAAACTAGAGACTCAAATAGAAGCATGAAAACTATTGATCTCATCTTGTCCNGAAGACTACAAAAACTAGATTTGACATTCTCCTACATGTTGCCACCTTCACAAAATTTCCAAGTATACTTATGATTTTACAAATCATTTTAAAAAACTAGAGACTCAAATAGAAGCATGAAAACTATTGATCTCATCTTGTCCGAATTTCGATGAGGAGGAGTGTTGTTGCTCTATATCCATTGGTTCATTGAGATGTTGTACAATATATTTTTCTTTCAGCTCCACTTGTGCAAAGCTTTTTGGTTCTTTGTTGGATGGCATTGAGAGGGAGTCCTTGCGAAGATTCAACGCTAAGTTTCAAAGCATTCTGCATTCAAATTCTAGATTGTCGATTATCTTCTTTTGTTGCACCAACAAATTCAATATGTTTGCATGTTGGGTGATACAATAGAGATCATTATCTTGCACCTTGGAGTTAAACGAGAGCAATAAAACCCTTTTTTCCTTGATCTTCTCCTTGTGGCACCTGAGAATTCTATTAAAATCTATAATGTCCTTATTATCCATTATTGCAACAAGAAGCCTTGAACTTGCAACCAAAAATAGTTTCTAGGAAAAGCTTCCACAAATGAGATGGTCACCAAATCTCTCAGAAGAAAATCTACCATTCTAGAGGTGAAAAGGTCTGTCAATCCTGAAATGAATAAAAGACCAAACATTAGCTTGAGAGTGAAAACTAAAGACCCAATTAACTAGAAAATAAGACCATAGTTTTATTGCATGCTATATTCTTATAATATGCTTTATAATTTCTCATCTTTATTGATCTGCGTTAGGTATAATTTCAAGCTTATGGTAGAGTTTAAGTTGAAATCATTTAATGGTGTTTTGGTGAGCTTAAATTTAAATTATTATATTGTGAGATTAAAGTGAATTTAGGATATTGTGGGATAAGTGAATTATTGAATAATGAAATCCCTTAAATGTTAAGAGTTGTTTTTAAATTTAACATTAAATATTGGATGTAGTTATGGAAGCAATAAATTTAGTTATTTAAATAAATATGGGCATTGTTGACAAATTTCATCATTTAGTTATTAGGGCATATAAATACATTTTAACTAGTGGAGCTAATGGGGTAGTTAATAAAATTGTTAATAATAAATGGGAATGGGGGATTATATTACTTGTGTTCAGTAAGCTTTGGATGGATAGTAGTGTAAATTGGATGGATGTGAATTTGTATGGGTATTCTCTTGTATTTTTAAAAACTGAAATAACTTATAAGTGATATATTATTTGACCTTGGCTTTTAGCTTGATAAATAAATAAATAAATTATATATGCTACTTTTTTTGCTTTCGTTTACTCATTATGTTAAGTAAATTTGAGAGTTGTTACATCTTACTACATGGATAGAAGTAAATGGCCCCTAATAACCTTTCACAATGGAAATGTCACTGGCAGTGCGCCTGTCGATGACCATTTTTAGAGAGATTTATGCTATCATAAATAAATATGCATGGATTGTTTCAGGTGTAATTATATGGATGAGTACTCTTCACTTTATGGCTTTGAAACAACACTTATCAATGTAAGGCCAGAAGAGCCAAAATACAAAATAATGTTTTACACAAACTAAGTACATTATCTTGTCACTTAACAACAATAACAACATTGAGTACATCTTACAATAAATTTTGTAAATTTTGAGTTATTAACTCAACTTTGTCGAAATGTGTATTTAAAAACATAGAAATACAATTGAAACTTTATGCAACATAAAAATGTGAGACTAGGAAATATTTGAAACCATTTTATACATTATCAAAAATATCCATTTGATACATTAAAAATACTATTCAAATATAACGACTAGCTAATCAGAAATAACAAAAGTACAATGCCAAAGGTCACCCGGAACTTAAAAATTCATGAAGGCATTGGGTTAGGGTAAAGACCTACTCAAATTTCGTTGCTTTGCAAATATACATTTCATTCCACGAATTCAATGAGAAGTCATATCCTATCATATTGCTCCATAGTTGCCTCATCAAAACCTTCTTAATTTAACGTCAATCATAAATGTAGTAACTACAAGTTTGGGAAATATCATGTATGGGTATCACACTTCATAATTCAAGATGGTTTGAGATTATTCATAAAGGGACTTGTGAGGTAAGTTTGAATTCAAAGAAAAATCTCAAATGAGAAATATCATATTGGTAGTCCTTTAGGTTATTGAACTCCATGTTCCAGGCTAAAGAGCGCTGCTTCTTAGTTCATTTGACATTTGAAAAAAGATGATTTGTATATAACAATTAGAGGATATATTCTAGAGGCATCAAAACCAACATGCAAAAATTAATGTCAAAAAATCACAAATTCCATGTAGAGGAGGTGTTAGACTTACTTTGTGCGTTAGGAATTTATCATGTAAGGATTTGGGTGGTAATAGGGCCACTTTACACAAGATAATAAACTGAGATAAGTTTGGAGGTTGATTAAAGTGAATTTAATTAATGATTAATTACTTGTCAAGTTATGGTATGAGACACACCACCCTAGCTCCAGGTTGCCAACAGACACATGTCTCGTCATCAAACGTGTGGACATACAAGACACATAATTCCCAAGTGTTAGACACACTAGAATACATGCCCATGAACAAGGATACATGTCATAGTGTGTCTGACACTTAGGCATCGTGTGTCCTGATGCATCCAAAACTTGGGGCACCAAAAAAAATTAAAAAAAAAGTGTGTATATGTGAACATGTGAATAAATGTGTCCCGATGTGTGCTTGTAGTTATATTTTCCAAATGTTCAAAAATGTACATCTTTATGTCTAGTTTTTTATTTTTTTTAATCATGTGTGTGTTTTTTTTTTCTCTAGTGTGTCAAATTCTGGGAGTTTACGGATCACATGTCCATGTGTCCCAGAGTTAGGTGACTTAGCTTGTTACAAATTTTAATATTTCTCAATTTAGCTCACTAGTTACTTCAAAGAATTTATTAATACTTCCATCTATTTTGTAAAACTACTCAAATAGTCTAAAATTATAGTTAGTGCAAAATAATATTTGACCAGGCACATGTTTGTAGAATAGTCTTATACTTGCCAATGAGTTCTACATGCACGTGAAATGTGGACATATATATCTTATGCTTGGTGTTATTACATCTACCAGATCATCAATCATGGAAAATTTTAGGGGCTTAATTTCACCCATGGGCTAATTTTCCATGTTTTTTTTCCAAAAAATGATTCTTCGTTTTCCATTTTTTCTAAAAACAATTCTCCCAAATTATATAGGATAAAATTATTTTACTCTAAAAATTGCCAAAATTTTATAAAACTATGTAAAATCCTTAGAAATTTGAATATTTCTTCAAAAATATCACCAAACATTTATAGTTGGCATTTTACGAATTAATAAGATTTGTCAAGGTTTCTACACTTTACCATAAGTATGGATCCTTAAAAAATTCCCTATCGTTGGTTGTCATCAACTATACTTTTGTTTTGGTGACTTCATTTTACATGATGTGAGAATATCCTGTAATTAGTTTTAATTTTTATTGTCTTTGCAGGTCTATAGACTCCATTAGTTGAATAGATCTTCACAACTAGTTGCAAGTTTAATGTTGTCGATTAGAGGAGCATAAACAACCCCACAAACCATGGCCATAAATGGTGCATTGCAAACAACGTTGAACTTCCTTCAACTTCTTGGCATTATTTGTCTTTGGTCCATGGCGACATTTATTATCAAACTCTTCCCATCTCATCCATAGGAAATGCTCCATTGATTTGGTTTTGTCAAAAATGGGAGTCAATGTAAAGACTCCTTGTACAGTTATGTGTTTCCTCCATCTCTCGTAATCAGGGTATTGCTATGTGTTATCTAAGGAATTTAAGGTTAAGTCTATTTCTATATATATATATATATTGGATTGATCCAAACTTGTTTATTGAATAAACTTTACAAATTAGATAAGGAGTCAGATTACATAGGTTCTTTGGAGCTAGGCACTTAATTTTGTGTCCAACAATGGAATACTTCTATACAAAGTTGGTAAACATTCCTCCATAAGTATTTACAAGCCTTGTTTTTCCTTGTTTTATAATCAATCTAGAGTTTTATTTCTAGTATTTCTATGTGACAACGTATTTAACTCTCTTTGTAAGAAGGTAAAAAATTTACTCAAGATAACATCTAATCAATTAGTAAAGGTGGATTTGTCATTTTTTTTAGAAAAAATGGAAAACTGGAAATCTCTCTCTATCACAGACATATAAAGGTTACATAGATTAAAAGTGAGCATTTGGTTGAAGTGACTAATACAATGGATGAAGATGTCAATCAATCCTAGAACTGTAATTACTGCTTTGGTGCAAGTTCATTAAGGAGAAGGCTCAATAACAGGCCACTGGAACCCACAAAATTTGATTTTAAGTATTCTATAATTTTTTTAACAAAACCTTTATACCTCAATAGGATAAGGGGATTGTACCAAACAACTTGGATTTCTCATGTTTCTAGCAATGAACATTAATTTGAATGAAACCCATCAACTTGCATAGAGACAAATAAATGATTGGTGTCTAGATTGAGCATACACATAAACTAACATATCCATATACATTATAAATTTTCAAATAACATAGGTCAACTCAATTACATAGAGCACACACACATATAGGTCATTAAGGTTCTTCTTGTTGGATTACTGAGAGGGGGGTGAATTAGTAATAGAGCAATGCAATCCTTTTTAACCACAATATGCAAGTGTTATATCAATGTATCATTATCATCCAATAGTTGTAGAGTAAATAAACAATGAACAAATGAGCAATCACACACACACACACACACACAGTACACCAATGTTTTTACGTGGAAAAAGTGAGAGAAAACCACATAATGTTTTTTCTTATATTTCTTTAAGAATTACATTCATTGGAAGCACCGACTTCCTTTGTTTTCTAGCTGCAACTGGAAGGAGGCTCCAAGCCCCTAATTTCTCAGGCTACAACCTGAGGGAAGCTCCAACTCCCCAATTCTATGGCTACAACCAGAAGGAGGCTACAACCCCCTATGTTCTCTGGCTACAACCACTTGTCCTTGCCCCTTCCAACCGCCTTGAAATATAAGTAGAATGATGGAACCACTATCACACTGTCACTGTGAGATATACTGTTGTAAACCCATACCAATCAACCTGTACCATAAACATGTGAATCAACCATGCACCAACCTGTACCTCAATATGTAATCAACCTGTACCATAAACAAGTGCATCAACCATGCACCAACCTGTACCATGAACAAGTGCATCAACCATGCACCAAACCTGTACAAATAAGATGTCACAACAACATGTCTCATCAATCTTATCAACCAAATCAGATCTACTCACCAAGATCAATCACCAAGACAAATCTCAAATATGTGCATCAACCAAGCATAACACAACAACTCA
>SNQJ01S0008151.1:20257-32672 GCA_010110895.2 Picea sitchensis
TGGTGCTTCGTCGGTCATCAATGCAACCTGCCCAATCTGCATTTGTGTAGGAAATAAGTGATAGATCCTTTCCTTTTGGATAACATAATCCAAACTCTTATGTTCCTTTGAGATATCTGAAAATACTCTTCACTTTTAATACATGTGATTCCTTTGGTGCTGCTTGAAATCATGCCACTTGTCCAACTACCTGCGTTACATCTGGTCTGGATGCTGTCACATATAGTAAGCTACCAATCATTGACCTGTATTGCCTCTGGTCTGTAGACTTTGAATCATCATATTTTCTCAACTTGCAACTGGTTTTCATTGGAGTGGTAACTGGTTTTCAATTTTCCATTCTGAACCTCTTTAGCATTTCTTTGATATACTTAGTTTGAGAAATAAAAATTCTTTGGTTGCTTTGACGTATCTTGAGTTACCTTGATGTAGATGTTGTTGTCTGCGCTTCGTTTCCATAGTTTGTAGGGAGTTTTGTCATTGGCGTTTCTGAGCATTACTATGTTTTGAATGTGAACTGTTGTATGCACTACATGTGTCCAAAAAATATCCATCAATTAGCATTGTTCGAGCCATTTCCTGTGTAATTATAATCCACTATGATAATGGTCCTTTGTCTCTGAACCACTCTCTGAACCAATCTATGAATCCATGCTCTCGTCCACTGTCATATATCTGTCCAAACCTACTAAGTGTTCTTATGAATCTATCTCTGTCCATACTATCCAAGACTCTACTTGGGAAACTGTCCATAATGTTGACCCATTTATCACTATACTATCATGAAGTCTTGATTAATCTAAAAAACTGTACTTTTGCTAACCGATTTCTCTAAATCTGTCTTCTCAAACTTTGCAAGTTTCTCGAAGGATGGTTCTTTGGTCTATCACAACTATCACATAAACTCCCCCTGTCTAATATCCATATTACCCAAGAGTCTCTAAGTCGAATGGCTCAGAACAATTCCTGCTCTGATGTGTATTCATCATCATCTTCATTGGAAGATTCATCATCATCTTCATTGGTAGATTCATCATTGACATCAATCTACAATATCACACTCTAATGGTTGGCATCAATGAAAACCAACAATCCATACCAACTGTCCATCAACCTAATCCAACTATCTGACACTTCTAACTTCCAATGAAGTTTGGTATTCCTCCTATGAATTGGTTATCATAAGCTCATCTTCATCCCAAAACCAAATAAATTTTATCCAACAACATTCACCTTACCACATATTACGGAACAATTTTCCAATGTATGGAACTCATTTTGTGTTATGTATAACAAAAAAGAAAAGAAAGAATCACTGACTAAGACTATCATGAATAATAGCAATCAAAGCTCATTTTTTTCAATTTTTATAGATTTTGAAAGGTTGATGGAATCTCTCCACTTTCTCTTGCACTAATGATGTACCTGTTTAGTAAAAACAAAGAACGAAACTTCAACTTAAGAATATATTGAATGATTTATAACCTTTTATCTAATTAGAAACACAAGGCATAATTTGGATCAATTTTGCTTCCCACTTCTCACAACCATCTAAGAATAGTCACCATATAAAAATAGGAATTTGTTGGCAAGTCACTGATTATTTATGAATGAAAGGTAGGCCATTGTAGTGAATTCTCTTGAAAATGACCTAATCAAGTGGCCCACTTTACTAGTAATTGTAAATATATCTTAGGAAGGACAATGACCTAATGGAGTGTTATTCATTAAAACTTTTCATAATCTTTTGAAATACATCTTAAATGGATGCCTCATTATATGTAATGGTGATCTTATATCAGGTTACGAGATTACAAAATTTTTCGCCATAACTTGTACAATTCAAATTGCATATGTATATGTATTTATGACAAAATATAGCCAAGAATGAGTATCATCCTCTAACTAAAAATAGGCTAAGCCAAACAATGCATCACCTTCTCTAAACTTGTTAAGGATACCTACCTAAACTTTACCCTACTACCAAATAGTAATGATATAAAATCTAGGCACATAACTAAGAATGGGCATTATTTATTTAACAATTTCCATAATTTTTGTGTTCTTTATTTGTTTACTTCTGGGGAGTCAATTTGGACAAGTAAAATTCAAGCATTCCAAAACAATATTATCGTATAGGCATACCTAATTCAAGCGACACCAAATATATTCCCTTAATTTCCACGGGGAATTAGAAACATCCCTCATTAATGGGGGCATCCCCATAGAGAACAAGTCAATTTCCCTAATCCCCAAGAGATGACAAAATGCAGGGGATTGTACCTAGAGTGAAAATTTGTATTAGTTAAAAGAAAATGATGTCAATTAGGTAACATAAATAGACAAACATATAGAGCAAAGGAAATTCATTCTACTTGGTATGAGCTATCATCTACAAGTTACAATGAACAAGAAGAAAGTGGAATGGAGGGGAAATAGGGAAACAACATGAGGTCCAAGTCAAAGCCACAAAGAACTCTCCAAAAATAAAACTTTCATGTGATTACCCTTAGTTCTACTCTTATAGTATGTTGATGTTTTCTTCTCTTTACATTGCCTCATGTGTCGAGGTTTTTATGATTCTTGTTGTCAATGATATGACCATGTTGATGATCTGACCATACACTATAGTTAACTAGGGTTAACTTGGACTAACCTTAATTATAAATGATCGGGAAGCCCTTCGAGATCATACTATTTTGGCATGAAAAAAAGAGATCTAGATTTAGTAAGGGTTATTATGCTTGATCCAAAAATCCTTAGATGTCAATTAGTTCATAAGAAAATACTAAACATCCAAATAGATTCGAGAAATGAAGATCATTATGACTATTTACAAAATATTATGTGAAAACACTTATTTATTCATGAACGTAATTAACTGATAATAACTTGCATAAATAAGAATGTTGAACTGAAGTAAAATAAGATCAGCAATAATTCAAATGGTACATAATTTTTTTGTTAATGGAGCTATGTCCCCGATTCCCTTTTCAAACAGTGAGACCGCTCGATTAATACTCAAAATGCCAAAATTACAATGAATGGACTTACAAATGCCAAGTTTTTGAAGACACCCTTCAAGTATGCTACTCCAACCTAGAAACGTAGGTTACCATTAAATTACTCACAAAATTATGAGAAGAATGAGTATAAACTTGAATATGCTATGAATAGGTGCTTAAAGACCCCCTTTTACATGTATAACGAGACTATGGGTCTCATACATGAAAAATGGTAATAAGACTTTCATACATAGCATGTTTACACAAACCTACATCACCACTAGATTCCTCTTGAAATTCGGAGAAAAATGAGTATAAACACTCTATACTTCTCTCAAAGAACTCAATAGCATGCAAAGCGAGGAAAATCAAAACTAAGAACAACATTTGCACGCAAATCGAGACAAATATGCACTTGGCACGAAATTTTATGCATAACCTACTTCTTGGCACACATTACGATGTCTCATACTCTATGTCTTGTCTTGGACCGAGCGACAACTTAAATAGGGCGTAGGCCCAAACCATGGTACGTCCTTCGTGGGAAAAGTTAAAAGTCTTAACTTCCATTTCTGTAACAAATGGCGCCCTTGGCGCATTTGTTAGGGCGTTGGTACATGTGGGATGAGGTCACAGGTTCAAACCCATGGACCTCTTCTCCTTTGGCACGCGGTTGGTAACCATTTGTTATATTTGGCATATAGTTTGGTGTTTGTTATTGTCGGTGGTACATATTTATAAGCTCTCACGGACATTGGATACGATTAAATTGCATAGCATATAAACCATGGGTCGAGGGCTTATCCCTTGGTCCTTTCCTCACCTATTATACCTTTAAACAAACTTAAATAAATTTTATGCCATATACGATTAATTCCTAACCATGTGGTGTGATGGTAATTCGTTGGATTAGGATAGGAGAGACCCAGGTTCGATCCTCTAAGCTCACAACCATATTTTATTCCACCTTAACCATAACTGGCCAATGGGATACTACCACGTGGCAGTCACTCAGTGTTCTATCTGTCCTCCACCTATATGAACATACCATGTGTCATCACATGATTGGTCCATGTCATTGCTCGATCATCCATACAACCCTGTTGACTCAACCTGCTACTTGCCATGTGTCACGTCATGAGGTTGCCACGTCAACTTGTATGGATGTTCCATGTGTCACCCTTTTAATGGTGCCACATGTCACCCCCTTTTTTCCAATTTTCCTTGTGTTCTAGAAAACTTCAAATGGTCATAACTTTCTCATACGACATTTGTTTGAGGAGATTCATGCGTCATTGGAAATCTCTCGTCGAGCTCTACACAATGAAGTCATTTTCAAGAGAATTTGAGATGATCATTTTTTTTAGTGTTCTTGGATCCTCCTAGATCTCTTTGAGTGTTCTAGATCCTCCTAGACACACCTTCCCACTGAAGAACTTTTGGTCCTCCAAAAGTATGGAAATTTCAACAACTTAGCGATGATAACTCTTCTTCACT
Organism: Picea sitchensis; assembly: GCA_010110895.2. Taxonomy (NCBI): domain Eukaryota; kingdom Viridiplantae; phylum Streptophyta; class Pinopsida; order Pinales; family Pinaceae; genus Picea; species Picea sitchensis. Next base: position 24,760 of record SNQJ01S0008151.1, read on the forward strand.
CTTCCACCTTGGTAAAAAACATTTTATTCAACAACTTAGTGATGATAAAGCTCCTTCACTCTTCCATATTGCTGAAATATATTTGACTAATTCCCATCTTGGTCTTGATCTTCTGGATCTTCATCTTGGATATGTATTTGATCTCCTTCTTGAACTTCCAAAATCTCAAGAAAAATAATCTAGATCAGTGTACTTTTGTCTGCTTCTCTGGAACATGGCTCTGACTCTATCCCTTGGAAATAGCTCTGACTCTGTCTTTGGATCATGGCTCTAGCTCTTGGAAACATATCTAACTTTAGATTTGGCTCACTACTACTAGCTCTGGTTCTTGGCTATGGCTCTAGCTATGGCTCATAGCTACTAGCTCTGGTTACTAGCTATTCTAGTTTTTGGCTCACCGATTCCTTCATTATAGAAGTCTGCTCACTCACTCCTTCTTCAAAATATCCATATCTGAATCCTGAACTCAACATTCACTCCCATCTCCTTCTCTTCTGAAGATAGTCCATCTTGGAAATCATAAAACCAAGTCGAATGTCGATCCATGCCTCACCCATCTTGGCTTAACTGTTCTTGTACTGTTGATGTATCTATAGGAGTCTCTGAATGAATTTTATATTCATTTCCTCTCTCTTTCCCTGAAAGAAAAAACCCAAATATGTTTTCGACAAACATCTATGTCGTTTGACTTACTTTTGTACAAGGTATACATATTTACATGAACATGGCATACTATCTTCGAGATGTTTATAACATAAAGTTGGATTATTAAGAAATGAAGTGAGGATATTGTCGCCTCACTTGTCCAATATCATCCATACTTCTTTCTTGGATAATTAACACTTGACTCATCACAACGATAACGAATATTGAAACAACATTGTTGACCAAGTTAAACATTCCCTTAAATTCACAAACTTTTCCATTCATTGTTGCAGCTACTAACCATACTCCATTGATTAGTAACAAAATGAACAACAAAACTGAATATAAATATGCTAAAGAGAATGAAACATATTTTCCCTTCTTTATTGAAACAACATCCACCAAAGGACATGTTTTACTTTCAACCATAGGTTGTAACTCTAGATCCCGGATACTAGCATTAACTAGCATTTTCACCTGCCTGTAGTGAAAACTGTCAAATTCTTCTTCATATAATGAGTTCGCATAATGAACTCAATCCCATCCTTGAAAATATGATACTTATTATGTTCCCTGTAACTGAGCATTATCACAAATCCAACCCAAAGGATATGATCTCGAATGAGGCCTAGTTTCCAATACCAAATTTTTAACATCTTACTCTGAAATAAGATTTACTTGTGACCCACTATCAACAAGTGTAACAATCTTAGTGTGCTTTGCGATAAATTTTAAATGAAATAGTTATTTTATTTGTCTTCCATAAGGGATTACATTATCCTTTGAATAATAACGATATGAACTAGAACTAGCAACATAAAATATATCTTTAACGTCAATTGCTGCAATTTTAGAATCTGATCCAAGATCCTAAACTATGGTTGTGGCCTTCTGTTTACCCTTGTCCTTGAACTTATTTGGTAGCCTCTCTATATGCAACTTCCAACATGTTTCCTCCTCATGTCCTTTCTTCTTGCAATGAGAACATGTAGACTTCTCTTCTTCTTTTCCCTTCGATTGCTTCTCGAAGTTATGTGGCTTTACTTTGCCTTTACCACCAGTTTCCTTGGCCTTCTTTCGATCCTTGCAGATTTCTTCCACCATGGCCTTCATTTACATGAACGAAAAAAATAATGCCTCTTCAGTACCAAAAGGATTTGGATTAGAATAATCCATGTCTTTTGTTGAAGCCATTTCTTGCTTTTGAAATGCACGCCTCGAACCAATCTCAAGAATGTACTCTTCAAATGATCCTTCACCAATCTTGAGTTTTGTACCTCGTAAGCATTCACTTGCAAATATATGTCAAACCATCTCTGATACCACATGATCCAAAAATACTTAGATGTCAATTAGTTCATAAGAAGATACTAAACATCTAACCAGATTCAGGAAATGAAGATTTTTATGATTATTTGCAAAATGTTATGTGAAAACGCTTATTTATCCATGAACTTCATTAATTGATAATAAATTGCGGAAATAAGAATGTTGAACTGAAGTAAAACAAGATCACCAATAATTCAAATGACACATAAACAATTTGTTAACATAGCTATGTCTTCGGGTCCCTTTTCAAACAATGAGACCGCTCTATTAATGCTCAAATGCCAAAATTACAATGAATGGACTTACAAATGCCAAGTTTTTGAAGACACCCTTCAAGTATTCTACTCCAACCCATAAATAGAGGTTACAACTGAATTCCTCATGAAATTCTAAGAAGAATGAGTATAAACTTGACTATGTTCTGAATAGGTGCTTAAAGACCCCATTTTACACGTATAACGAGACTATGGGTCTCATATATGATAAATGGTAATAATAATTTCAAATAACACTTTTACACATAACTGACATAACCATTATCTTCCTCTCAGAATTCTAAGAAAAATGAGTATAAACACTCTATACTTCTCTCAAAGAACTCAATAGCACGTAAAACGAGGCAAATCAAAACTAAGAACACCTCTTGCACGCAAATTGAGACAAATATGCAATTGGCACGGAATTCTATGTAGAACCTGCTTCTTGTCATGCATTATGATGTCTTATACTCTGTGTCCTATCTCGGTCTGAGGGCCAACTTAAATAGGGCACATGCCCAAACCGTGGTCCGACCTTCGTGGGAAAAGTTAAAAGTATTAACTTCCATTTCCATAACAAATGGCGTCCTTGGCGTGTTGATTATGGAGTTGGTACATGTGGGAGGAGTTCATGGGTTCAAACTCGTGGACCTCTCCTCCTTTGGTGCATGGTTGGTAACCATTTGCTATATTTGGCATATAGTTTGGTGTTTGTTATTTTCAGTGGTATATATTTATAAGTTGTCGCAGACATTGGATATGGTTACATTGGATAGCATATAAACCATGTGTTGGGGGCTTATCCCTTGGCCCTTTTCCTGTCGATTATACCTTTAAACAAACTCAAATAAATTTGATGCCATATACGGTTAAGTCCTAACCATGTGGTGTGATGGTAAGTTGTTGGATTAGTATGGGAAAGACCCGGGTTCGATCCTCCGGGCTTGCAACCATATTTTATTCAACCTTAACCATAACATGCCCCGTGTCATCACATGACTAGTCCATGTCAYTGCTCGATCACCCGTACRGACCTGCTGACTCAGCCTGCTACTTGACACATGTCACATCATGAGGTTTCAATGTCAGTATGTATGACCTATATGGATGTGCCACGTGTCACCCCATTTTTTCCAATTTTCCCTCTTTTCTTGAAAACTTCAAACGGCCACAACTTTCTCACATGAAATCCTTTTGAAGTGATTCATGCATTGTTGGAAATATATCATTGATATATACACAATGAATTCATTTTCAAGAGCATTTGAGACTATCAATTTTTTAGCATTCTTGGATCCTCCTGGATCTCTTCCAGTGTTTGGGATCCTCCTGGATCAATGCCATTGTGTATATCTATACCTGACAATAGCATGATGCATAGTCAAAGTATTATCACCCATTTTAAACCCATTAAGGGAATGACATTCAATGTCTATCACTGTTGGATACTACTACATATTGAATCCCAAAAGGATATATCACTTAAGAAAAAAAAAACAAGAACAAATTTGAAAGACACATCAATTAATTCGATGTGAAAAAATATTGTGACAATTGCAAAAGCCTCACCTATAAAGATATGTGTTGTTGAGTCTGTGCTAAGACATCCTCCTTTGGTTTTGGATGAACACTACCATCAAATGAAAAAGAGATAGTCTCAATTAGACTTCCATAATTAAGCATGAAAAATAAGAGATGTAGGTTTAGTAAGGGTTATTATGCCATCATGTATATCTATACCTGGAAATAGCATGGTGCACGGTCAAATTTTTATCACCCATTTTAATCCCATTAAGGGCAACACATGCGATGCTTGTCACTGTTGGATCCTACTACATACTAACTCCCAAAATTGTGTTGTGTAAAAGTAATGAAGAAATAAATGATCCTGAATTATAAAGAAAGCTATTTTTTCCATGTGATACCAACACCAATAAGCATACATCTTTATTAGTTACAGGAAACTCTCCATAACATGTGTATTATTAGCAGAAACTGTGTAAATATTTGTTTTGATCTTGTTTATCAAGCTTTTTCTTCAACTTTGACTTCAAAATTATAGTGCACTAAACATTCTCTCATCTACCATTGACGACATGTAATTCTCTTTTAGTCATGGAATCAAAAGTATAATTGCATTAGAGGAATGTTGTTCTCGTGCTAATAGGTCTCCTATGATGAATGCATAGGAGCCTAGTGCATAGAATATTTTTATCTTTGCTCATTTCCATTTCTATGATCTATAAATTGTTGTGGATATTCCACTGGATAATTCGTCACAATAGATCTAATAAGGTACTGAAATCTTTATTGTTTTGGTTAATTTCCTTTAGATCTTGGATTCTTTATTTACTCGTTTTATGCTTAAAATTTATTATATAGTTGAAATGGGAAAAGTAGAGAACATAAATAAATACTCATACACCATCCAAAAATAAACACAAGATATAAACTGGGAAACCCAATATGGGATAAAACCCAGCTAGAAGGTGAGGTCGCTCTGGTCTCTTTTCTTCGAATGCAAGCACAAAGAAATGGGCACTCTTTGTGGAGTTCCCTTCGAAAATATGGATTGTATGGTTGTTATAGAATCTCTCCTCCTCTATTATTCTCTCCAAATACAATGCTCAATTATGGAACAACTACAATGCTAAATAATGGAACCCCTTCTCCTCCTAGCAGCCCAATATTTAACATCGCCCTATATCCATCTAGGGGTAGGGTTTTGACTTCCTCAACCCTCAATTGTGATAAGGTTTTGGAAATTATAGAATATTATTTAAATTTCATACATGGATAGCCCCATATCCATGAGTAATGGGTGCTGATGTGGCATTCACTCGTACCATGGTGGTCAACATGGTAGGTAAACTTGCGAGAGGCATAACTTTTTCATACGAGATCTGATTGGCACAATTTTTGCACTGTTGGAAAGGTCTCGATGTGTAGAATAAAATCAAGGGGTATTATATATAGATAATATAGTTTTGACCCCAAAAATTCCACTTGATTCCTACAAATGGCTCTAGAATGTTTCAAYCCCCAATTTTCCAAACTGGGACCTACCATTAAAATGACCCTGCAAGTTGATTCTTCCATTTTTTCCACTYTGAAAGCATCGAGATAAATGAAAAATAATATAATGATCCAATATGGATCATACCTCCCCATTTAAGGAGGATTTTGGTCCCCAAAATCTTTACTGAATGAGGAGGGGAAATGTTTCCTCTACATTCTCCCTAGAATACCATTTTTCTTTGCCTAGAAGTAGTCCTTGCAACCCAATCTTCCAAAGGTCATGATGCCCATACCATGTAGTCTTGTACCACTTCTACAAAACTGTGTGCTCTACTACCTCTACCTGAGCATCTGGTGCTAAGTCCTCTATGGAATGTAGGACCTTCTGATCCTCTTGATCCAACATGGAAAGCTCGTAGAGTTTGAGAATAGTCACATTAACTACTGAGTAAATGTGCATGTATGGGGGTAGACTCCGTCTGTAGGTGTTATCTCCCAACTTCTCCAATATATCGAAAGGTCCATACTGCAGAGCCTTGATATTCTTACCAGGACCCTATAGTATTTCCTTACTCACTTGTAACCATACTACGTCTCCCACTTTGAATGATTTCTTGGTTATGTGTTGATCATGTCTAGCCTTGTATTTTTCCTATAAATTCTTCAACATCTCTTGTACTTGCAAATGGATTTTCCTAATCTTCTCAACATTTTTTTCTGCTCTTAATGCATCCCCTATGAGGTCCTCCCTCACTTCTCCTTTCTCTCCATATACAACGTCCAAGGGTGAAGGTGAAAATATCCAAAGCAAGTTTCAAAAGGTGACTTACTAGTATAAGTGTGCACTGCTAAATTATAAGAGTGCTATATGTAGATTAAATTTTCATCCCAAGTCTTCGTCACATCTTCGGATGCTTCTGATTGTAACCACTCAAAATCTACACCAAAGTCCTGCTGAATACTTCTGTTTGTGGATGGGATGTTGTAGATATCTTCAACTTAGTGTCCATCTTCTCCCACAATGTAGTCCAAAATGTATCGATAAATTTGGTATCCATGTATGAGATGATCATCCTAGGTATCCCAAAGTGCACCCAAACATGTTCAAAGAATATGTTTACTACTTATTTTTCTTTGTTGGTCTTCTTACAAGGCATGAGAATGCACACCTTTCCAAACTTGTCAACTACCACAAATAGATAGTCATGTCATTTCTTGGTTGTTGGTAAACCTCCCACAAAATCCTTGGAAATGTTTTCCCAAGGTCGAGTGGGTACAAATAAGGTGTAACACCATGTTTTTCCCCATGACTGTAATTATGCTAAGACTTCATATAATGTGATTATGAATCTTGTAATTATGTTTTGATAAATGAAAAAAACCAAAAAACTGTCTGAGAGGGAAAAGCCTTGAGTACTAGCCATGATATCACATGTGGTAATTGATGAAGTGGATCAATGTGGTGGAGTTGAGGTGTTTTAGTGAAGAAAAAAGAGATCTTTCTTAGCAAGCCAACATATACTTGCAAGACATAAATCCATACATGCCAGCATACTTGAAACTGCATGGAGACACATGACTAGTTATGGTAAGCAAGATTGGTGCTTGAAAAAGTTATAACTGCGGACATAACTGATCTCTTCAAGAGGAAAGGGTCAACTAAAAAACCTAACAAAAGGACATCCATTGGATTTCCCCTTTGAATTTAGATCCATGACTAGAGGTTTCATTTGACATAAGTCATGGGAATCTAGAGGAGAATTTGGAAGAAGAGGCCAAAGGTGGAAAACATCACCCAGATGTGCAAGAGGAGGTACATAGAGACACGAGGGAAGAATTCACGCAGAGTAGAGAGAGAGAACATAGAAAAGAAAAGAGAAACAACTCACAACAACAAATGAGCAAGAAAAATAATGCATGTGTAGAGACGACCCAAGGAGAATAACCTAAGGAAGAACAAGTGAGTAGTAGACTCATAACATACGGTGAAATGAATAGAGGTGTTCACTTGCATAGATCTGAGTGAAAGAATAAATTGGAAAGTTGTTCTTGAAGAAAATAGAAAGCTTGTCCAAAAGATTAATGGTCACCCTGGAACAAAGAAGACCCAGATCTACTGGAGCAACAGAGGACTGCAGCTTGGTAGCTACTAGAAAGAAACCGACATTGGTAGGGGAAGGTCACCAAGGGATTGTGAAGCAGAGAAGGGACTCCCTTGTGGAGAGGAATTCCAGTTGGGGAGGATACCTGATAAACATGTGGAAGTCCCGAGCTCAGTAGGAAGAGGGAAATTTTTATTGTTGCAAGTGGAGGAAGGAGAGTAACCTTCTTGGATCATTTTAAATATGAGAACCTACTAAATCAATCCCCTTGTGATATGATCGCTTGGCATGGGGGTGGAATGTTGTAGGAAAGCACTATGTAGCATAGCCTAAGGTTGGGAGAAAAGGCATCCTTTCTCAGTCAGTTGGTTTTTGATATTCACTGAACAGATAAGTGTTTCAACTCAATATGTTTGATGTAAATTTAGTAATGTAAACCTGTTGTTTTATGATTTAAATGGAAAATTTGAATGCATCTAAGGAATGGTTGAATTCTTCCGTAAAATGGGTTATGTATGTTTTTTTTCACTAGTAATCAAATGAATCCAATATAACTAATTAA
>SNQJ01S0008151.1:39048-101407 GCA_010110895.2 Picea sitchensis
TATGAAGGCTACCAGATGCTAGATGGAGGTCTGCTGACTTACCGAAACAAGATATATATTCCAAGTTGTGACGACTTGAAGAGGTTCATAATGAGTGAATTTCACAAGAAACCATACACCGACCATCGGGGCTATCATAACATGGTCACGACCACCAGGAAACAATTCTATTGGCATGGATTAAAGAAAGACATAGCTAAATATTTAGCTAAATGTCTAGAATGCCAACAAGTTAAAGCATAACAACGACACCCAACATGATTATTACAACCTCTACCAATCCCAAAATGGAAATGGGAGACTATCTCCATGAATTTCATCACCCGGTTACCAACACAGGTCAGGCTGAATGACACCATCATGGTAATGGTGGATAAATTGAGCAAGTCCGCTCGTTTTATTCCCGTCAAATTGATTTTCAAGGCAATAGATATTGCCAACATATTCACAAAGGAGATATTCAGACTATATGACATGCCTAAGGAGATCGTGTCTGACAGAGACACAAAATTTACTTCAAACTTTTGGAAATACTTTATTGTTGGTCTAGAGACCAAATTATTGTTTAGCATAGACTATCATCCTTAAACCAATGGACAACCGGAAAGAGTGAACCAAATATTAGAATACATGCTAAGGATGCATGTAATGCATCAACCTAAAAAGTGGGAAGATTACCTGCCACTAGTGGAATTTGCCTACAACAACGGCTACCAAGAATCACTAAAGATGAGCCCTTTCGAAGTCCTCTATGGTAGGCCGTGCAACACTCCAGTCAATTGGAGTAATCTCGTGAAAAAATTATGATTGGAACCGACATGTTGAAATAAATGGAACAACAAGTGATTCAGATAAAGAAAAATATGAAAATCGCTCAGAATAGATAGAAAAGTTATGCCGACAGAAAGAGAACCCCCAGAGAATTCAAGACGGGAGACCATGTCTATCTCAGAGTTAGGCCCAAGAAGAGTTCCTTGAGTACGGGAGATTGTGCCAAGTTGGAACCTTGATGTTTTTTACCTTTTGAAGTTCTATATAGAGTGGGACTTGTACCCTATAGTCTAGCACTTCCTCCCACAATAAAAGCACATAATGTTTTCCATGTTTCATTGCTAAAGAAATATGTACCTGATTATAATCATATAATTGACTGGTTTGTGATTCAGGTGGAACCAGAGGGATAATTCCTACCAGAACCTCAATGCATACTAGATAGGAAGGAAACCCCACTCAGGAACTGAAACATTGCACAGGTCAAGGTGTAGTGGAAACACTTTGGCCTAGATGAGGCCACATGGGAAATGGAGGATGCCATGAGATAGGCATACCCATTTTTGTTCACTTCTGTACATATAGGACTTGTTAATATATAGAACATCGAGGACGTTGTTCCTTTAAGGGTGAGGGAATTGTGACACCATGTTTCCCCTAGTTTGTAAATATAACTATAAATGGCCAAAATACTATGGAAAACTTTATATGTGTGAATATTGATTCGATGGACCTTTGTTTGAAAGGTAAACGAATGTGAACCTAATTATTTACGAATAAAATGGACAAGTGTTGCATGACTAATGGAAGGGGGGTGTACTTAGAAAGACCACGAGTGATATACGAAGAGAGGGTGAAGGGGACCATAAATGGTTGCATTAACCTTCACCAAAATGGTGCTTACTGGATTTAATTGCTCAGTACTAGAACCATCCTTTGACCCGGAAATGAATTACAGTCAGGCTAGTGGGTGGGAAGACCTCCTAATGAGTTAGTGAGGGATGGGGTGTGTAAGAACTCATTCATAAGGCTTCCAAAATTGACCACTGACTAGGAATTCGGGCCACACGCGAGCCTGCTGAAAGAGGAAAGAAGGGAAGGTGTGGTGGGGAGAGAAAGAAACACGCCTGCGAAGAGTGCAGAGACGGGAAGTGAAACCCAGGGATTCAAGGAAGAATGGAAAAACTAATCATTTTGGGAACATGGAATAACAGAGAAGGTTATGATACAAGCTGATAAACGAGGCTAGTCCTCCTTTCTTGGTATCGTGTAAACCATTGCTAGGATCTCACGGGAAGAGGAGAGTAACCTCTATCCCTATTGTGGCTAAGTGATAACAAAAGGTTGTGTTGTAGAGCATCATGGTCTAGCTTGGGGGTGGCTAGTGGTAAATCCATTGGAGTGACTGAGCCTACGATTAGGTGGAAACGGGCACCCCTTCCAGTAGTCACTTCACCTTGTTCGATTCTGATAAGTCTTCTCTCGTCTTTAATTGTTGAAATGGAATGATGAATGATTTCTTGGTTGTTACACACACACACAAACACATATATATGCATGTATGAAAATCTCTACGTGAAATGGCTATGTTATGCGTATGCTTCCATCTCCTTGGGAACTCACACTTCCCACTGATAAACTGTATGCCTAGATTTACTCCGGAGGCTTCCCGGGTGTAAGTCGAAAAAAAATGGTTGAGATGGGAGATATCGTGTAGACATGAAACCATCTGTCTGAAGAGAATACTTTCTCTTGACCCCCTTGCCGTGTGAATTTCCAGAACCAAGTTCCTAACTCGTTTGAGGTGAGAACTCAGGAAAGTAGTGAAATGAAAATACCGAAAGGGAAAGGTTTTCCTTGTTCGGAGGACGGATGGATGAGATCCTTCTGGAAGGAGCCAAGGGATGTCATGGTCGTTGGCTATGAGAAAGAGCATGGGAGTTAACCCCTCTATCCTCTTGTATCCACGAGTTCAGAGTTCGCATATCGGGAAGGTTATGGGTTGGTGTGACCAAAACCTCTGAAACCCGAAGTCACGAAGTAATGTGGACCGTTGATCTATGGATTTCTTCAGGACCCACCTCGACCATTGTATTTGTGAGTTTAGATTTCACGCACAGGGAGAGAAAAAATCTCGTTCGTCAGATCTATGCGCGAAGGACCATTGCCATGAGATCTAGAGGAAAGTGCATGAGGTCTAACCCTTTGAAAGTGCATAGAGGAGTGGACTTTTGCGAAGTCCCGAAGTTAATCAGAACCGTCCATCGTCAGAGGACGTGAGGCAGCAGATCCGAGAGTTCAAGGATTCAGACCTTGAAATATTTGCAAGGAGAAGAGGTGAATACCTGAGGAGCCGGGATCCACGGAAATCCTAGCCGTTCATCGAGAATGAATGCGTGTCGAGAGATCAAAATTTCCTTGACTCGAAATTCGGGAAGTCAAGAGATAGGAGTCGTGAGAACTCGCGAAGTCCGAGTTCATGATTTGATCGCAGTCGTCGATCAAAAGGAGGGTGTGGACCATTGATTGTCCAATGTGATATCGAGGATCGAGAGAAGGAGAGTGAGCATCCCTCCAACTTCACGAAACACGAAGTCCAGATTCACGAAGGTTTGACTTAAGTCGTTGGGTCGCGGGAGATTTTGGATCATTGATATAACATCGGGAGTTCGGATTTCAGGATTCTGAGGAAAGGATATGGATTAATTTACACCTTCGCTATACGCAAAGTCCCGAAGCTCTTTAGGGTTGGGCCTCGAGTCATAACGAGGGGTCACATGGATGGAGATTAAGGAACGAAGCTAGCACTAGGATGGGCTCTTAGTTCGGGAGTCGGGTGTGTTAAGGTTGGCTTGTATGTGAATACTCGACGATAGGAGTCACGAAGTTCCCTTTTGTTAGGCTTGTGGTCACGAGTAGTGATAACGTGGAGGAGGCTTGTGCCTGGTGCTTGTTCGCATGGGAGAACTGTTACACATTAAAATTACTCACTCCAATGATGACCTATTGTCTTCATTACAAGTGTCTCATTTTGGCCGCAAGTGTCACAGGTGTCGTAAACATCATACAATCATCTTTCCTATGTTGTGTCTTGAATGAAATAAAAAAGAACACTTGAAAATACCCTCAGAGACTGGTTAAAGAAGGAGAAATCATTTGATGAAGAGTACAAATCTTTTGCAATGAAAAAAATCACTTAAAAATGAATTTTGAAGGGCAGTACTCTCCTACCCACTGTCAGGGAGTGCTAGCACTTCCTAACCTCCTTTGGGGGAGCGTTGTAGCACTATGTACACCCTTATGGGGGAGCGCTAGGATGTTTTGAGGAAATTTTGGGCAGTGCTCCCCTACCCATTGTCAGGGACCACTAGCGCTCCTTGACCTCTTTTGGGGGAGCGTTGCAACGCTCTGTGTACCATTTTGGGGGAGCACTGGCCTATTTGAAGGAGTCTTGGATTGTTGAAGAAAATCAGGGATAAATCCCCCTCATATTTGGAGTTAGTTGGATTTGAATATGAGGTCAAGGCTGGATCTTAGGGAGGATCCACAACTGATGGATAAATATCCTCAACCTATCCCAAGAATCTCTAAGGTGGTTGGGCCTCTCAAAGCTTATATAAGGAGGCCTCCCCATGGTGAAAGGTACATGAAGAAATAGAGAGATACCAAACTTATGATCTCATGAGAAGTGGTATTGAGAGACATGTAAGGCATCAAAATTATGATCTCATAATGAAGATAATCAGTGAAGCATAGTCATTCTATTTGCTGGATCCAAGCAACCATCTACTATTAATCGTATTGGGAGTGTTGGTGAGGTCAATAATACTACAACGAAGAATCCGAAACCCATAATCCCTTGCATTCTTTGTAAGGGTGACCACTTTCCGAGGGATTGCCCTAGTATTCCCAAAGTCTTAGAAGAAGACAACTTCCAAATTTCCTTGTATTTTATGCAGAGCTGATCATTATTCTCACCTTTGTCCTTGTATGGACAAGGCTTATTCTCTTTTGGAAAAGCTTCAACTTCCAACTGTTTATTGTAATATTTCCCCCAACCCATCGTTAGTTGATGGAATGGTCAATCCGGTTCCATCCCTGGTCAGTCCAGTTGATCAGGTGGTCAATCTAGTTTCATCATCGGTTGAACCACTAACCAAAGTAGCTGATCCAATTCCATCATCGATCAGCCCCACTTTTCATATGAAAAGTGAAACCCAAGTGGTCGATCCGGTTTCGCCATCGGTCGATCCTACTCCTCTCTTGAAGAGTGCCAAAGTGGTTTATCACATTCCTTCATTGGTCAGTCCGATTGATCATGTCGTCAATCTGGTCACGTCCTTAGTTGAACCAGTTGACAAAGTGGTCAATCTGATCCCATATTCGATCAATCCCACTCTCTCGTTAGAGAGTGCAACCCAAACGGTCGATCCCTTTCCACCCGTCGACCCCATTCTCCCCTTGGAGAATGAAAATCAAGTGGTCGATATGATCTTGTCATCAGTCGATCCTACTCTCCCGCTAGAGAGTAAACCCGATTCTGCCCACGTTTTTCTCGTTGATACATAATCTACCATGTTGGGGGGAATTACTCCTTCTCCTGCGAAACTCCATCCAAGTAATGAGGCCATCCTTTTTGATTGGGGTGCGCTAACTGGACCTCGTCTTCCCTCCCACATTCCTTTCAAGATTACAATAAAATTTTGTGGTCAGGACGTTCCTCATGCATTGATAGATGAAGGTTTGTTCGTTAGTATTTTATCCTTTATTGCTTGGAAATCTTTGGGTTATCCTCAGCTTGTGTCGATTACCCAGACTTTGTTCTCTTTTAACAGAAGAACCAGTCACCCTTTAGGGATCCTTCCTCAGTTTTCCATAACTTTGGGAGGGAAAACTGTCTTTGTTGATGTTATGGTAGTCCAGGACCCCTTGGATTTCGATTTACTCCTTGGGCGAGATTATGTCTATGCCATGAAATCTATTGTTTCCACTCTTTTTTGTGTGATATATTTCCCGCACGATGGAAGAATGGTGACTATTGATCAACTTTCATGCATCGGTCCTGACTTGATTACCAACCCAATGACCTCCCTAAACGGTTCTTATATGTAGTTGGTATCACCCCTGCCACAGGTCAATTATGTGGCATTGTATCCCATGACTTCAACTTCCGATGACTTAGATACAGTAGTTGACATGGTGATCTCTTCGGTAGGGCTATTGGAGCCCGATATCTCTACCCCTATCGAGGCCATCGATATGTATCCCTTCCAGAGTGCTTTTCTTCCATCAAGCACAGATCTCCTGGAAGCCATGACTGATGTTTGTCCCTTGACATGTATTCCTTTCGGAGAATTATCCTCTTGGAAGCCATGATCAAGTAGAGGTTACGAGCATAGTTTTATTTTCTGTAGAAAGCTCATTAAAAAATGAAACAGAGGTCACGAGCATAGTTTTCCTCTCTGTATCAAGCTCGTTAAAAAATGAAACAGAGGCCACGAGCATAGTTTTACTCTCTCTAGAAAGCTCATTAAAAAATGAAACAAAAATCTGGGGACTGGACCCGGAGTCTTGAGCATAGTTCTTTTCCCGTGGAAAGCTCATTAAAAAATGAAACAATCACCTCTCATACCAAGTTGAGTCTTTCATTAGGTCTCGTATTCAAACCTTCATTTCATCCACCCTTATCCTTTTTCTCCATGTAGTACAAAAATTGGTGACAACCTCAAAGTCAGTGAATGAATTGAAGCTTGGGGGGGTATATATCCAGCCTTTGCTTATCATTTTGGAGTTAAACCACTAGATTTTCAAGTTGGGAGAAGAGTACCAACCATCCATGGGTATCCCAACCTTTGGAAATTACGTTGGGAATTTACAAGCATTGTTTAATTTTGTTTCAAGCTTGTGTAAAAATGAAACCAATATCGAGCTTAGTCTTTGTTCTTTCTCGTGCTCATAAAAACATGAGAATGTAACCGAGTATACTTTTATCACTTTTTCGGACTCATAAAGGTTATACGAAAAAGGAACCCCCTGGAGTCTCCTTTAAGCTCTTTTCAGACTCTCTAAACATGAAAAGATTGTCGAGTGATCTTGCTTCCTTTCACACTCATTAAGAGGTTTGAAAGGACGTCTTTCGAGTAGTAGTTTATCTCTTTTTCGGCCTTGCAAGACTAAAATTACGAAGAATGACAACCCTGGAGTCGTCTTTAAGTTTTTTTCAGACTCTCTAAACATGAAAAATTATCGAGTTTACCTTCTCCGGACTCGTTAAACATTCATACATTGAAGGGCCCATATGGGACTGAACCCTTACTTCTTCCAGTTCGTTAAACAAAGGAAGAAGTACTTACCGAAGGTGAGTTATATCGAGCATGTGTTACCCTCCTTGATCTCGTTAAATCAAGAAGAGGTACTCGTCTATCTGGATGGGGGGGAAATTTGAAGGAAGCAAGCCAAGCAATTTTTGAAAACATTACAAGTCACTCTTACGGTCGCCCTTGAACATGACACTTTGTCTTTGCACACATTTTAATCTGCTGAACCTCTGCACTGAACCAATCCTCTGATTTTATTTACTCCTTTGGGTCACTCGATGAAAGTCACAATATCCACTACATCATCATGTTTTGTTCCATTTCATGTTTCTGTTGTTATGCATCAGTGTTAAAGGGAAGTATTTGCCTCCAGATTCAACCATCACAAATTTCATGTTTCAATACCCATGTTAGTCCAGGTTCATTTGATCCACCAATTTACATCTATGTTTCAAGTTTCATGTTGTTGATGGGGGATACATCAAGGCCCTCCTTCGGCGAGTCTGTTTCTATCGACTTCAACACATTATCTGTGAACTAGACTTAGAAACCAATTAGTACCTTGAGACCTGCATGCCTTAATGGCATGCCTCCTCGCATCCGACAGTGTGTTTACATCATTGAGCTCTGATCGGATGATTACATGAATGTTCGACTTCAACTCATTTATTCACATTCGATGGAATGTACTAGGGTACCTTGGGAATCATTGACATTAATGGTGATTTCCCTCGCGCTTGTTAACGGTTTACCTCATTGATTGGTAATCGAGTGGTTTCTGTCATGTTCGACATCAGGACATCTGTTCACATGGTTAGACTCGTACTTCATCGGGACTGGTAAGAAGACCCTGGGTTGAGTGATCACTCTGATATATACTTTTCTCAGGTTACGACAGAGTTTTTCTGGAATATTGACACATACTCTATCACATAGATCCACTTTGTATTGGTCTGTGGCTATGTCTTGTCGTCTCATAGATCCACTGTGTATTTTTCGTGGCTACGATCAGTTCATGTCATGGAAGTATAGATCCACATTGTATCTTTGGTGGCTATACCTTGCAAGTATTTATCACCCAAGCATAGGTATCCCTGCCTTGGGTTTGAAACACATCATAATATTTGTTTGATGGTTGTGTGAAACTTCTACCAGGTTCTCTGCGTCCATACCCTTGCTCGAAAAAGTCTGCAAAGTACTTCAGTCATCAGTTTTTGTCTTCTGACTTCACACTTTTGGGGGCAATCTGTTACACATCAAATTTACTCACTCCAATGATGACCTATTGTTGTCATTATAAGTGTCACAAGTGTCGCATTTTGGCCGCAAGTGTCATAAACATCATACGATCATCTTGCCTATGTTGTGTCTCGAACGAAATCACAAAGAACACTTGAAAACATCCTCAAAGAGTGGTTAAAGAAGGAGAAATCATTTGATGAAGAGTACAAAGATTTTTCCATGAAGAAAAGCACTTAAAAATGAATTTTGAAGGGCAACACTCCCCTACTATCAGAGAGTGGTATCGACGCGTCCTAGACTATTGATCTATTAGGATATGCCATGTGGGATCTCATTTGTTGGATATAATTGTGTGAATCGCTCCGAGGAGAAGGATTCAAGAACCTTAACTAGTGAACAATTATAAACCCCGAGCACACCTTGACTGCCATATGAAGTGAACGTGGATCATTCGATTTGATGGAATGTCTGTGGTCGGAGTGAGTGGGTCGAAGTGGTCCATGATTCTAGATTGGAGGCACTCCGATGGGGAGGGACTCCAAGAATGGAGGTGGACCGTAGATTGGTGTGAGGGTGAAATTTAATCTCATTTATAGATTATGTGGGTCCCATTGTTCAGCATGAAGAATGGGCATTGAAGCAGAAAGTAACTGCCAAGCAAGTAGAGGAGTCGATGCAATAAAAACCATTGTATTCGTGAGTCTAAGGATCATTTGATACTTGATAATGATCCATCAGAATGATGTCATTGGAAAGTATATCGACCTTGGTGATTGGGTATTTAGACGAGGATGGGTCTGAATAGCTACATATCATTGATCTAATGGCGAGAGGTAATTTTGACTATCTGATTGAGGGAATTAAGGTTCCCTGACTCCTTTACAAAATCCATGGAGGGATTTCACTCTAAATTGGTAAGATTTAATATAGTAGATGTTGTGATAAGAGAAGTCTTCACTTAAACAATTGATGAATCTGAATACTTACATTGAGGAAAGAGAGGAAAATCGAGCATCCCACTAGCCTAAGTGAACAACAGGGGGTCGAGTGTGTTACAAAGTGGTATTAGAGTAGAGTTCAAACTCTGGGCTTGCATGGGCCGCCAAGGTCACTTAAGACTGTTTAAGAACACTTTTTATTTTGCTAAGAATGCATGTTATGATGTTGATTTATGTAATGGATAACAATGTTTTGTTATTTTAGCACATAAGATAGTGGAAGTGAATGGTATAGCATAGCATGGAGGACACATCACACTTGAGAGATGAGGAATATGATGGTCGGAGGACCAGGGAGACCCCTCCAAATTTGGTATCTATTGTCATAATTTTGAAGGTAGACAATGAGAGGCTCATGAGAGCTCGAGATGAATAGGCAAATATAAAAGAAATGTTATTGCAGAGCTTGTATGAGATTCAAAAACATCTGCAACAAGGTCCTAGAAATGTAGATTTGCAACAATCAGAGAGATTGAAAACACCTTCAAATTCCCAAAAACACGGATTTTCCCACATCGATATAGGAAAGAGTTCTTCTAAGAAGAAACATTAGGATGCCAAGAAAATTTCTTCCAAGGAGTCATCCAGTAGGAAGATTTCTTCCAAGGATTTGTCCAACAATGTACTAGATCGAGTGTTCCTAAGAAGAAAAGGAAGAGACATTCACAGATTTCTTTGACTAAAGAATTCAAAAAGGCTAAACTACCTACCTTCAATGGGGAAATTAAGAAGGGAGAAGAAGCTAAGGCTTGTCTATTGGGTTTGAAGAAGTACTTTCGGGTACATAATTACTCTAAAAATATCAAGGCAAGGATTTCCATATTCAACCTAAATGGAGCATCTTCCATCTGGTGGTAGGATCTCAAGGAAATCAAAGGATTAAAGGAAAGCAAACTGACCTGGAAGCAGTTTGAGAAGTACTTCATAAAAACATACTTATCGAAGAAGTACTATGATGACAAGATCAAGGAATTCCATGAGCATAAGTTGGGGAAACTTACTATATATGCCTATCCCAAGGGATTTTCGGAGCTGTTGAGGTATGTTCCTTACCTCAAGAATGAGAAAGAAAGGGTACAACATTTTCTGAGTGGGTTGCCATAGTCCTATCAGGAAAAAAATGAATTTGATAAGCCCAATACATTGGAGGACACTATCAAAAAGGCTAAGTGTTTCTATGATAATTCTAAACATAAGAAGGAGCCTTTTATAGACTGGAAAAGAAAGGATAAGAGTGGATTATAGAATAAGAGATTTAAATCATTCCCTTATAAGAATCTAAATAAGGGTGCAAAGTTGGGTCAACCAAGTAGACGTGTGTATCAACATAACTTTCCATCTCAGAGTGGAAATAGGTCAACAGGGCATGAAAGAAAAATAGCATAGGAACCAAAGAAAGGACCTTTGAAATGCTGGGGTTGTGGAGAACCACATTTGTTGAGTGATTGTCCCCATAGGCAACATGACAAAAAAATAGTTTATCATGTTCAAGAGTCTACAACAGTCAATGATGTGGCTAGGAGTGTGCCAAGAATATATGCAACTATGGAGAATCGACAAGCAAACCACCAAGTTTTTGTAGTGGAGATGGAAGGTATAATTTCCAAACAACATGTTTCTATTTTGATTGACCCTGGATCTAACCTTAGTTATATTTCACCTCAAGTTGTTGAAGCATGTTCCATACACATAAATAAACGTGCAAGGACATGATTGATTTAGTTATCCACAAGGACAAAGATGAAGGTGGCAGAGGTGATAGAAGATTTTCCATTTACAATGAGTGGACTGCATAGTCAAGCAACCCTGAATATCCTACCTTTAGGATCGTATGACGCACTTCTAGGCATGGATTGGCTAGTTTCCCACAAGGAAAATTTGAATTGTTACGAGAAAACCTTGGAATGCGAAGATGAAGAGGGTAGTGAAATTTTTTTGCAAGGGATTTGGAAGCCAATTTCAGTTAGGAAAATATTGATATTGCATCTAAAGAAGTTTAGTCGAAAAGGGTGCCCCTTTTATGTGATAGAAGTGCTTAACTCAAGAGAAGGAAAGGAGATGAAGGTTGAATATCACCCTATGATATGGGAGTTTAGGGACGCGTTTCCAGAAGAGGTGCATGGAATTCCTCCAAAGATAGATCTTTATTTTTCAATAGATCTTGTGCTTGGAGCAGTACCAACATCAAAAGTACCCTACATGATAAGCATGCTAGAGATAGTGGAGCTAAAGGTACAGTTGAAAGAGATCTTGGATAAATTTTACGTCAGGATGAATGTGTCCCCATGGGGAGCACCAAATTTGTGTGTAAAGAAGAAGGATGATACACTACATCTATGCATTGACTACAAACAGTTAAACAAGATGATCATCAAGAATAAGTATATGTTACCTAGAATTGATGACCTTTTTTATCAGCTCAGGGGAGATACATTTTATCTAATATTGACTTGAGATATGGATATAATCAAGTCAAGATCAAGTATGAGGACATCCAAAATATGAATAGTGTTCTCAACTACCTTCATGTGCTTGATAAATAGTGTTCTCAACAAGTATTTGGATAAGTTTGTCTTAGTGTTTGTGGATGGTATATTGGTGTATTCCAAGACTATAGAAGAGAACGAGGAGAATTTAAGGATGGTGATAGAAGTGTTGAGAGAACACCAGTTATATTATGAGTTCATAAAGTGTGTTTTATTTTAGAAGGAAATCCAGTATTTCAACCACACCATCTCGACATAAGGAATGACAGTAGATCCCGAAAATATCAAGGTGATCATGGATTGGCCTACCCCTTGAAATGTAACAGAGGTGAAGTCTTTCATGGGATTAGATGGGTATTATAGAATGTTTACAAAATTGATTTTCCAAGATCGAGAATCCCATTACTTCATTACAGAGGAAGGGGAACAAATTTGTGTGGTCAACAGAATGTGAGGCCATCTTTCAGCAACAAAAGCACCTTTTCACCAATGATCCTATTTTGAAGATTGCAGACCCTGGAAAGGATTTATTAGTTTGCATGTATTCTTGCAAAGAGGGACTCGATGGAGTTTTTATGAAAGAAGGGAAAGTGATCTGTTACGAGTCATGAAAGTTAAATGAGCATGATATGGATCTCGGGGGATGATATCTTGATGGCTTGAATGCCGAGAGAGGAGGATCTTAGACGTGCCAATATTGCATGAAAAAAAAATATGGATAAAAACATGTAAATGAAGTACTCAAGAGGTGAGGCTCAAAGAGGAGCCTCACCTCTAAAACTAATTACTAGTAAATCACTCAGAGCTAATTAATCTCACAATGAACAATAGAAAATATGAGAAGCCAAAATGAGTAACTTGATATTATGAGAAGTATTTCTAAGCCTTTATATTGCATTACAAAATGGTCTAATGGACAAAGTAAAAAAAATCTCATTAAATGAGTCTCTATTATTAGTATAATAGATCTAACTACCCAACTAACTAAGTAGTGGAAAATAAAACCCGATACAATAATGGAAAGAGCTCATTAAATGAGTCTCTATTATTATAATAATAGATCTAAATACCCAACTAACTAAGTAGTGTGAAATAAAACCCAATACAATAATGGAGAGGTGGGACTATCTTTGACCCATATGGGAAACCTGTTAGCCAATTAATTAATGAGGAGGTGGGCATATCGTTCATCCACATGGACAATCTATTAAATTTATAGATTTACGACTTTGTATCCAAATTTAGACCATATACCCCCTAAAATTTAGATCATTCCTCCCCCTTAGAAAATGATGGTCCCCATCATTTCACCCATGCTAAAAAAAGAAACCCCATTATTGTACCATTATGATTACAATGTGAAAATACCCAATGAAGAGAAGGGTTTTGTGTGGTTGACCCATAACTGTGGGTTTGTGGTTGACCCATAACCTAGTTGACAATGGCATTGTACATGGGTAGAAAAATAAATAAATTTTAATAAAATCCCAAAAATAATATGGAAAAATCATGGCTTTGGGGGTTGTGAACATCCTTCTACAAATATATTCATAACTTCTGCTACAGGTGATGAAATTCAATTCCTTCAAAGACCCATTTGAGCTACTGAAGAGATATTTCCATCGACATATGGAAATTTTTCTAAGGTGCCCCATTGAGTGAGAAAAACTATGCTGGATTTTAAGGGCGTGCGGCCACGTTGGTTACAGACATGCGCTGATTCAAACAAAGATATCTCATAAACAAGACAACTAAATGAAATTCTGAAAAATACCAATTTTATATATTGAAGAGATATTTCTAGCCATATGTGGAACACCTTATGTAGTTTTCTGACCAGGGAGAAAAAGACCTTTGAATATGGTGGTACGTGCGACCTCCTTGGGTCAAATACATGTTGATATTCAATCGATGATATATCTCAAACCAGGAATTCAAATGAGATTCCGAGAAATACCCATTTGAGATATTGAAGAGATATTTCCAACCATATGTGGAACTACTTCTGCAGTTTCCCGAGAAAGGAGAAAAATCTCATTGAAGATGGTGGTACGTGCGGTCTCCTTGGGTCAAATACATGCTGAGATTCAATCAATGATATCTCTCAAACCAGGAAGCCAAATGAGATTCCGCGAAATACCCATTTGAGATATTGAAGTATATTTCCAATGAGATATGATAAAGCATCTGAAATGTTGTGTAGAGGTCACAATGCCTCTTTGAAGTTGGCTGAGTGTAGAGGCCACAAAGGATGCCAAGGGTTTGTAGAGCAGCATGGGTTGTTGTAGAGGTTGTGGAACCTCCATGGGTAGAATGTACACCCTGCAAATTTGTTGAAAATTTTGTAGACCAATGTATGTAGTGGATCCATGTATGGATGTAGTGAATCCATGTATGGTTCTCCTTGTAATGGTGAACGAAGATCCGAGGAAAAAAATCCTTGTAGTGTCTGTGGACCAACGGTGATGCTTACAATGTATGTCCTGACAAATGGATTACGATAGTACCAAAAGGATGTTGGTGATTGCTGCAAATGTTTGAACCTGAAACATGCTTCAAACCCTTGTCTCGATGGAGAGTGTACCTTCTCTGATACCACTGATTCGGATCTCGGGGGCTGAGATCTGGATGGCTTGAAAGCTGAGAGAGGAGGATCTTAGACGTGCCTATATTGCATGAAAAAAAAACATGGAAAAAAACATGTAAATGAAGTACTCGGGAGGTGAAACTCAAAGAGGAGCCTCACCTCTAAAATTAATTACTTGTAAATCACTCAGAGCTAATTAATCTCACAATGAACAATAGAAAATATGAGAGAAGCCAAAATGAGTAACTTGATATTATGAGAAATCTTGCTAGGCCTTTATATAGCATTACAAAATGGTATATTGGGTAAAGTCAAAAAGAGCTCATTAAATGAGTCGCTATTATTAGTATAATAGATCTAACTACCCAACTAACTAGTAAGTAGTGGAAAATAAAACCCGATACAATAATGGAAAGAGCTCATTAAATGAGTCTATATTATTATAATAATAGATCTAACTACCCAACTAACTAAGTAGTGGAAAATAAAACTCAATACAATAATAGAGAGGTGGGACTCTCTTTGACCCATATGGGCAACCTGTTAGCCCAATTAATTAATGAGGAGGTGGGCATCTCCTTGATCCACATGGACAATCTATTAACTTTATAGCTTTATGACTTTCATATCCAAATTTAGACCATATACCCCCTAAAATTCGGATCAGAGCATGAGCAAAGGTATGTCACCCATGATCTGGAGCTTGCAACAATTGTGCATGCATTGAATATGTGGAGACATTACCTACTTGGAAGGAGGTTTGTCCTGATGACAGATCATTATGGATTGAAGTATTTGTTCGACCAGCCAAGGATGGATGATAGACATGCCAAATGGATGGCATTGATTAGTGAGTTTGATTTTGAGATCAAACACATAAATGGAAAGGAAAACATAGTGGCAGACACACTCAGTCAGAGTGTCTAGGATACACACTTAGAAACAACAAGTGTGGGAGAGTATGACATCCAACAAAGGATCAAAA
Organism: Picea sitchensis; assembly: GCA_010110895.2. Lineage (NCBI taxonomy): Eukaryota > Viridiplantae > Streptophyta > Pinopsida > Pinales > Pinaceae > Picea > Picea sitchensis. The sequence goes on from SNQJ01S0008151.1 coordinate 54,435, forward strand.
CCCTCTCACATGAAGACGAGTTCTTCAATCAGGTGAAAGAAGGGTTGCAGCAAGATCCCATGGAGAGAAAGTGTGAAGGATATCATCTTAGAGGTGATGAATTGTTGTTGTATAACAATAGGTTGTATGTGCCTAGTTCGGAAAAGATGAGGCAGTTGATCATGGATGAATTCCATAAGAGACCCTATGTAGGCATTTGATCCTGGTTACCAAAAAATGGTAACCGCTACAAGGCAGTTATATTACTAGCCTAAAATGAAGCAAGACATTGCTAAATAAATTTGCAAATGTTTGGAGTGTCAACATGTAAAGGTTGCACAAAAACATCCTACATGGTTATTGCAGCCAATACCAATTCCAGAATGGAAATGGGAGACAATATCCATGGATTTCATTACGGAGTTTCCAATGAAATTTAGGAAACACAATGTAATCATGTTGGTATTCGATAAACTAAGAAAGGTATCTCACTTTACTAACATTAAATCTACTTTTAAATCCATAGACATTGCTAACATTTTCATGAAGGAAATTTTCAGATTGCATGGTCTACCCAAGACCATAATCTCAAATAGAGATGATAAGTTCACTTGAATTTTTTGGAAAAGTTTGTTTGCGAGCTTAGAAATTCAGTTAGCATTTAGCACGACCTACCATTCTCAAACATATGGTCATACAGAAAGGGTGAACCGAGTGCTAGAGGACATGTTCAAGATGCATGTTATGTATCAATCCAAGCAATGGGAAGAGTATCTACCCCTGGTAGAATTTGCCTATAACAATGGTTATCAGGAATCATTGGAGATGAACCCATTTGAGGTTATGTATGACATAAAGTGCAGATTTCCAGTCAGCTGGGAAAATCCAGTGGAAAATATTACACTTGGGCAAGAGTTGTTGAGGGAAATGGAACAACCAATGATTAAGGTAAGGTAGAATCTGAAAGTATCCCAGAATATACAAAAGAGATACATGGAAAACAAGAGAAAACACAAAGAGTTCAAGGTGGGAGATCATGTGTATCTCAGAGTGAAGCCCAAAAGACATTCCCTAAGAATGGGGAATTGTGCTAAGTTAGCACCCCGATATTGTGGGCCATTTGAAGTCCTGGAAAGAGTGGGACCAATAGAATACATACTTGCATTACCACCTACCGTTAGAGCTCACAATGTATTCCATGTATCTTTATTAAATAAATATGTTCATGAGTCTAATCATGTTATTGATTGGACTGTGATATAGTTGGAACCAAAGGGAGAATTCCAACCCGAACTTCAATGCATCCTGGACATGAGAGAAACAATGCTCCAGAACTGAGCCATCGTGCAGGTCAAGGTGCAATGGAAGCACTTTGGAGTAGATGAGGCTACATGGGAGTTGGAGGATGCCATGAGAGTGGCATACCCCTGTTTGTTTTCTATATAATTGTATAGATATGGTGTTTTAAACACTGAGTACGGTGTTTCTTTAAGGGGGAGGGAAATGCAATGCCATGTTTCCCCCCATGACTATAATTATGCTAAGACTTCATATAATGTGATTATGAAGCTTGTAATTATGTTTCGATTAAAGAAAAACACCAGAAAACATACTAAGAGGGAAAAACCTTGAGTACTAACCACAATATCATAGGTGGGAATTGATTAAGTGGATCTATGTGGTGGAGATAAGGTGTTTCAGTGAAGAAAATATAAATCTTTCTTAGCAAGCCAACATATACTTGCAAGACATAAATACACACATGCCAATGTACTTGAAACTGCATGGATCCATGTGACTGTTTATGGTAAGTGGGATTGGTGGTTGAAGAAGTTATAACAACTAACAAATATGAATCTCTTCAAGAGGCAAGGGTCAACTAAAAAAACTGATAGAAGGACATCCCTTGATTTCCCCTTCAAATTCGGATCCCAAACTAGAGGTCACATCTGACACAAGTCACAGGAATCCCAAGGAGAATGTGGAAGAAGAGGCCAAAGGTGGAAAACATCAAGCATATGCACAAGAGGATTTGCACAAGGACATGAGGGCAGCATTCGCGCAAAGCAAAGAGAGAGAACAAAGCGAAGAAAATATCAACAGTTCGTAGCAACGAATGATCAAGTAGAAGAATGTACATGTACATATAACCCAAGGAGAATAACCCGAGGAATAACAAGTGAGTAGTAGACTCACAAACAGATAGTGCAATGAATAAAGGTGTTCATTTGCATAGATATAAGTGATAGAATAAATTGGAAAGTTGTTCCTAAAGAAAATATAAAGCTTGTCCAAAATATTAATGGTCACCTTGGAACAGAGAAGACCTGGATCCATACTGGAGCAAAAGACGACTGTAGTTTGGTATCTACTGGAAATAAATTGGCACTAGTAAGGGGAGATGGTCAATGGACTATGAAGCAGAAAAGAGACACCCTTGTGTAGAGGAAATCTAGTTGGGGAGGATACCTGATAAACCTGTGGAATTACTAAGCTCAGGAGGAAGAGGGAAACTTCTGATGTTTCCAATGGAGGAAGGAGAGTAATGTTCCTGGATCTTTCTAAATATGAGAACTAGTTAAATCAATCGCCTTGTGATATCATGGCTTGGGATGGGGGTGGCATGCTATAGGAAGGCACTCTGCAACATAGCTTGAGGTTGGAAGGAAAGGTGTCCTGTCTCAGTCAGTTTTATGTTGATATTCACTGAACAGATAAGTGCTTCAACTCAATATGTTTGATTCAAATTTAGTAATGTAAATATGTTGTTTTATAATTTAATAGGGAAATGTGAATGCATGTAAGGAATGGTTGAATTCCTAAGTAAAATGGGTTATGTATGTTCATTTTCACTGGTAATAAAATGACTCCAATATAACTAATTAAGCAATGTATGGATGGAATGCATCCCTAAGAACCTTGCAAGTCTTGAGAGGAAAGTTTGAAAGATATGGAAAAAATATTCATTTGGAGAGTGACAGGAAAGCCATGGCATATGGAAATCCCTATGTAGGTTAAGGAACCTTAAGCCCAATGGAAACCTCATGTCTTATATGGAAATATTGCAGGACATGCAAATATTCATCAAAGTTCCAAATGAAATACCTTAGTCAACTTGAACATGGATTCTTGAGTTCTTGAGGATCTGGTAGAAACATAGAAAATACCTAGAAGGTACCCTGAATTAGTTAATTCCTAATTTGGATTGATACCCTGAAGAAATCCAGTGTTTTAAGCTAGAAGGAATCACAACCGTTGGATCGACATAGCAAGAATATATTTATCATTGCTTGGAGGACGCGGTCATTGGAATGGCCTAACACAAGGCTGTGTTCAAACTCCGAAAGGGAGAGCTCCGAGTTAACGAACAATCGTGAATGTATCATAGAGTGGTATCGGTGAGTCCTGGACCATTGATCTGTCGGGAAATTCCCTATGAGATCTCAGTCATTGGATATTGTGTGAATCACTTTGAGGAGAAGGATACACGAACCTTAACTGGGGAACAGTTGTAAACCCCTAGCAAACCCTAACCGCCAGATCAAGTGAACATGGATCGTTTGATCTGATAGAGAGTGTGTGGTCGAACTGGTCTGTGATACTAGAGTGGAGGAACTCTAATGGGGAGGGACTTTGAGAATGGAGGTGGACCATAGATTGGTGCGAGGGAGATATTTAATCTCAGTCGTAGATTCAGTGGGTCCCATTTGTCAGCATGAAGAATGGGCGTTGAAACAGAAAGTAATCATTGAGAAAGTAGAGGCATCGATGTAATATGAGCCATTGTATTCTTGAGTCCAAGGACCRTTGGATCCTTGAGAATGATTTTTCATAATTTTGTGATTAGAAAGGATATCAACCTTGGTTATTGGGTATTCCAATGGAGACGGKTCYGAATAGCTACAAGTCATTGATATGATGGCGAGAGGTAATTTTGATTGTCTGATTGAGGGCATTTAGGTTCCCTGACTCCTTAACAAACTCCATAGAGGGATTTCACTATAAATTGGTAAGAGTTAATATAGTATATGTTGTGATAAAAGAATTCCTCACTTAAATAATTGATGAATATGAAAACTTACCTTGAGGAAAGAGAGGAAAACCAAACACCCCACTAGCCTAAGTGAAGATTAGGGGGTCGAGTGTGTTACATAAGGGATAGTATAGACCTTACTTCCAATTACTAGGCTTGTTGGTACAATAAATTATACATCATCTAATATATCATGCTACATATTCTTGCATTTTGGGCCAATACACATACCTTTATAAATGGAAACTGTCTTCCCAACACCAAAATGTCATGCAATCTTGGAGGTGTGAGCCTCTCTGATAAGTTGCATTCATTCACCTTTAGGGACACGTAGCTTGTCAATCTTGTAAAGTAACCATTTATGGAAATGACAGTTATCCTTGTCGTCACCTTCTTCTATATGAATTTGGCCCTGTAGCTACTGAAACACCTCCTTGGAGTTCTCATCCTCTTTGTATTCCTCTCTATATGCATCATGGGTAAAATATTCCATGTGCATCATAGTTCCCAAAGTTATAATCTTGGTGGGTGGGCTTGAAAGCATGTCTTCCAACTTGTTTTTTCTTGCCTTCTTATACTTGATGACTAGATGAAATTGTTGTAAAACCCCCATCCACTTGTAATGTCTAGTTTGTTGTAGCTTACTCTAGGCCTGCAAATGATGTAGTTTCTAGTGATATGTGTGGATGATGGTCTCCTTTCACATCAGATAGTGCTTTGACTTCTTGACATCTTGAACCGGGGCATAGAATTCCTTGCCATAGGTAGGGTAGTTGAGAACTTCCCCATGAAATATTTGAGAATGATAGCATACAAGCCTTCCTCCTTGTATCAAAATTACTCCCACGACATACCCACTTGCATCTATCTCCACTTCGAAATGATTTTGCAGGTTTGGTAATTTGAGAACTAGTGCTTGAATGATCTTTCTTTTCACCTCATCGAAAGCCTTATGTTGATTCTTCCCCCGATGGAAACTCTTATCACCTGCTATTATGGTGTGGAATGGTGCAGCTACTACTAAAAATGAAGCTATGAAATTCCACAAGTATTGTGTTTCCCCAAAAAAAACCCTAACTTTAGTGACATTTGTAGGAACTATCTATTTCATGATGGCCTCCATCTTTCCAGGATCTATCTTGAGCTCCCCTCCACCAATCACATACCCCAAATACACCAAATATTATTGAGCAAACTCACAATTCTCGAGGTTATCCAACAACTAGTTCTTCTTCAGAGTCTCTAACACCTGCATGAGATGTGAGATGTGATCCTCCAATGTAGCACTATAAACCAATGTATTATCCAAATAGACTATAAAAAATTAATCTAGATATGGGTGCAATACATCATTTATCAGTCTCATAGATGTAGTCGGTACATTACATAAACCAAATGGCACGACCAACCATTCATACAAACCTTTCCTTATCTTGAAGGCAGTATTCAAGGTGTCTTCTTCCTTGACACGTACCTGGTGGTATATTGATTTGAGATCCAACTTGGTGAAATATTTTGTGTGCTACAATAATCTAACAGATCATTGATCATGGGTAGAGGGTACCAATTTTTTAGTGTAATCTTGTTCAATGCTCTGTAGTCAATACACATTCGCCAAGTCCCACCGTTATTTGGTACAATTATGATAGGACCCACAATGTGAGGTGCTTGTTCAAATCACACCCTGCTCTAATAGCTACTACAACTAGTTCTTCACTTCATTTGCTTCCAGAATGGATTGTCTATACAACCCAATATTCGACAATGGGGACTCTGGCAACAACCTTATTTCATGATCCACGTCCCTCTTGGGTGGTATCCTTTTAGGCTCCTAGAATACTCCTCTATATGCCTATAGCAACTCTGCCAATTGATGTTTCTTCTCTTTAGTACACCCCTCCATGGATGCCTTTACTCTTATCGACTCATCCTTAGTTTGATTTTCTCTTAAGAAAAGTAAACATTAGACAAAATTTTGGGCTAAAATGGGCCTTATAAGAAAAAATATGGTTGATGAGTTGGAAATTCAATAACCAATAGAATTTCAAAATTTTGGGTCAACCATAATAGTTGATTTGAACATCTAAAAGTCAAATAAGCTTATTTGTCACATTTCATTTGACAATAGTTAACCACACATAAACCACACCTTAGAGAAGATCTGGGTGTGATCATCCTTGATATGATAAATATTCTTGAGACACTAAATATTTATTATTTTTTAATACCACTACCTATAGATATTAAAAAAAAATCATATTTCCATTTAATATGATAAATATTCTTGAGACACTGAATATTTAATATTTTAAAATACCACTACCTCCATACATTAAAAAAAAAATCCATAATAATTACTTCATAGTGGGTCATTTTGGAATATGAAAATTATTTTATATTATTAATCTATTTAAGAGAAGAAATAATATTTTTATATAAGAAAAAAATGCATGTATTTTAAAGCAATGAGAATTGGAATACCATAAATTTAAAATATAATTAAAATTACTTTTTAATTGAAATATTATAGTCAACTTTTTGTCTAATATTTTTTCAATCGTAGTCATCTTAAAATTTGTCAAATCGTAGTCATCTTAAAATTTGTCAAAATTATTGGGGAAAAGTACCATGACTTCCAACAAAATTCTTKCCCACCCATTAACTTTATCCTTTAATTACTAGCTCAGAGCTAAAAACAATATAATATTAAAAATTTATAAAAAAATATTAAAGAAAAAATATTTTTTTATCTCATTATTAAAATATAACAAAAGGAAGATGCAATAAGATTGCTTTAAGTATATTATCATTACAATTTGATAATTGCAATAAGAATATTATCATTGAAATTTAATAAAAAGGGAAAACATACATTAAGATCTAGTTTTAATAAAACATAAATAAATAAAAAATGGAAATATTAAATTAAATTTTAGTAAAGATTAAATTATATTATTAATACTTAATTTAATTTAAATAAATATATGACAAATAATAATTTCTATCATCATACTAAAATGACAAAACCATTCAAATTAAATATAATGAAAAAGTAGAATGACCAAAATAAGTTAAGTTTATAATGTAGGTTTATATGGTAATTATAAACAAATTCAAAAAATTRGAATAAATTTAGTTATTGTGAACTAAAGAATAGTTAAAATTCGGTTATAATTTTTATTATGATTATAAAAAAATGTTTCATTATAATGAYATGTTTCATTGTTTTATTATAATCATTTTAGAATAACTAAAATTTGATTATAGTTAATTTTTTTTTTTAATAAGGTAAGTTTTTCTTATAATTATAAAAAATTGTTTCATTATAATGATATGTTTATATAGTGAGATATTATTTGTGTGTTTATTTTGTTATAATAACAAAAGTGATAAAAAAAAATTAGATTTTTTTTTGTTGATTTTGTTGTTATTATTATTTTATTTACATCATTATTTAAATTATATTTTTTAATTATTATTGACTAAATTTTAATATATTATTTAAATTAAAATTTATTATTAGATATTAAAAAATAGTTATGCAATATAATAAATTTAAGATGATATAAATTTCAAAAGGAAAAATACTGTATTTTTCGTATGTAAATTATCTTTTATCCATTACATGGAAAACATCATTAATGGAGAAATATAGATAAACCTTCATTAGATACACCTCTAACTTAGTGTGATGTGGTGTACGGTTTTATTATTTTATACTTTACTTAGGAGGCCCAAAAAAGGCCAAAATTTCCTCTAATGACATTTCTTACTGGAACTAATCAAATTCTTAGCTTGGTTGGCACTTACCAGTGAGATCTTTGACTTTCCTTTATACACGTTGATGATGTAGGACTTCCCATCATTGATTAGTTAGTATTGGTTGGATCTCCACATGAATATTGTATACATCATATAAAAGTAGAGGCTTCCAAACACTACTCCACATACGTCAAGGGGTATTACATCCAATTCCACTTCATCAATAAAATCATCATGCATAACAAATTTAATCTTACACTATTCTGCTACCCTGATCTTTGCATATTTGTTTACCCAACACGATGGATATGGGCTAGGATGATCATGAAACTCCAATCTAAGCTTGTTGACCAGATCCATTGCTATGATATTATCCTATGAACCAGAGTTGAACAAGGTGTCTATAATGTTCTTATTGACCCGAAACTTGATGTGGAAGAGTTTGGTCATATCCTTATCTTCCTGGTGATGAAGGATACTTAGATTCACCTCCTTCTACACTGATGTGTAGAAAATATTCTCATCCCCATCAGAGTTTCTTTCACCCTGATTGTTTGAATCCATGGATAGAATATTTTCTTCTTTGCATCCTTCTTGCAGCTCTTCAGGTTCAACTCTCGATGTAGTTTCAAGCACTTTTCCTTAGTGTGCCCATCAATATTTCAATGGTTACAATGGTTGATATGATCATTTCATTGATGTGTAGTGGTTGTCATCTTCTTATCATTTCCCCCTTTCAACTTCTTCTTCCCCTCCTTGGAATTTTCCTAGTGCTCTATTTGCTTGGAACTGCTTGGATGCCCTTTCTTGTGGCCTATATTTTCCAAATATCATTCCTATACACATGCCTCGTCCATTTTCCTTGGATTGAAACACATCAATTTATTTCATAGATTTATATGTAGACCCCCCAAATACTTGAAGAGTACATCTAGGTTCTTGGGAGAGATACCAAGCATGATGGCCATCTTTATTAAATCAATGGTGTACTTCAATACACTTTGTCCTTGATTTTTCCTGAAGTAGTGCCACTAGATCCATTGGTCCTCTACATAACCAATAGGGTAGAATTGGGACTTGATGAGGGTTTTGAATTCTTCCCACCTACTTACCAGTGAATCACCCTCTAGCCTAAGTGTTTCTATATGGATTTCCCACCAGGTTAAGGCATGGCCCTCTAACTTCATTCTAGTAAATGATATCTTTTATTCTTCATCTATATGGTGAACATTTAAATAAAAATCTAGTTTCTCCAACCAATGATTCAATTTTAATGCATCGTTCTCACCTTGGTATGGATTTATGTCCACTTTTTATTCCACCTTGAATAAAGACTAAAAAAGGTTTAGGTACTGGAACTTGGCTGCTCTTTCTTGGGTTCTTTCCATGCTTCCTTTTTTGGGTCTTCTTTATCCCCCGATTTCCCATTTGATCCTATCTCTGAGTTCGAGCCTCCAAATTCTCTGAACGTTCCAATATTTCTTGCTAGAGTTTCCTTGAGGAGGGGAATATTGTGAGATATGTCAGCGAATTTATCTTCCAACCTCGCAAATCTCTCCTATATTGGATCTCAAATATTGTTATGAATATACTCGTCGACCATGAATAGGGTTCTGTGAATTTCTTCTTAAACTAATTCCTGGATCCCTACAACTTTCCAAAAATACCCCAAAATCCCTGCTCCGATACCAATATGATCTATAAATTGTCATAGATATTCCACTTGACAGTTCGTAACAACAAATCTGATAAAATACTAAAATCTATTGTGAACATTAATTTCCTTTAGATATCAGATTCATTAATTATTGGTTTTCTACTAAAAATGTATGAAATATTTGAAATGAGAATAGTAGATAACATAAATATACGGTCATCGTTGAAGCCTTCTGCTCCTCACAGTCAATCTCCATAAGAGATACTAGTCTTCATCTTCTTCTTCACATGGGTGTGTATGTTTGTGTACACAATTCTATGTCTCATCTAGAGACTGTCTAAATTGTTGCTTCCTGCAACCGTCATTATAGCTTCCTCTCAGAGTTAATACATGTGGTCTTCCCGGAACAAGAAACAAGGACAACCAAGAACATCTCCTAGAGGTGATCAATTGTTTATTGAACTAGCAACAATAATCAAGTGTTTACTGAACTAGCAATAGCAGTAGAAATAATAGAATTTAAAGACTTCTTTTTCTAGTTACAACACTTACTTAAACTGCAGCAACAAAAAAATATCAAACCTGATATGCAAACCTGGAGTTTAGTTGTCGTTGTTCCCAGCTGGGTTGTCTTCTATAGTTTCCCGATATTGTGCTTGGAAAAAATATCCCTTCTCTTGCAAACACCCTTAATATAGTGATACAGTTTAAACATATACAAGTACATACCTTCGGAAAACAATGGCACCATCCGACAACAGCGACGAACTCTAAAACTTCAAAAGTGCTCCAACTTGCAATCTAAAGGTAGTTAGATATGTGATAGGGTAAGGCGCACTAGGAAAACCAATAAAGTCCCAATACTTCATAGAAATTTTCAATGCAACTGGTGTTGCAACTACCACTGTAACTAGTGCTACAACTGGCACGAAGCAACTGGCATTGCATACCTAGGGTTTTATGAGTAAACCCTAATTTCTCAACTTCAGAAATTTGTAGATATAATCCGGGGAAGAGATGGGCCCTACTCAGGAAACCTTTTTAGTGAGTTTAGTAAGTGTTCAACAAGCTTGAATATGGGGAAACTGAGATATAATCCCGAAAAATCCTCACAGCTATCTCATCCGCTCAACAATAGTGACAGGTACAAATGAGGTGCCAGTATGGGCCCACCATCCATATATAACCCCTTCTTCCCAACTTCCACACTCTGTTACAGGAGCCCAGAGCCTCCATTTTCCGATGCATTTTCAACCACGGGATATTGATCCCTCCATATACACATTGACATTCCCTGGGTCATCATCTGCACTTGGCCCCAGAGGGGCGTTTTTCTCACGCCACGTTCAGGTACGCATGCTCACTTTAAGTTTTAATCAAATAGTTTTCAAATATTCTTTGTCATCAAATATTGTTCACGTCGGTTATTTGGTTTCTTGTGTGTAGGTACTTGTTCAGCAAGATTTACAACCTCTTCAGGTATATGTTCGATACTGGCATGTAATTATTCCCTCTGTAAATCAATTGCATATCCTAGTCAAACCCTCTGACATTTACCTTTAGGATCCCTACATCCGGCTCTGCAGTATCTTTACCTTTGCCACATTTTGGTATTGTCAACCCGTAGCACTCTCCCCCACATGAGTTCTAAATATGGCTCTACAATATCTCTACCTCTGCCACATTTTGGTATTGTCAACCGGTAGCACTCTCTCCTACATGATTTTTTCCCATTCATAGCACCTTTTGGCTCTTTTTGACACTCATGTTGTTTCTTCATTACCTTTTAGGTATGGGAGTCTCGATAGTATTATGCACCTCCGAGAATGAACCCTACTTATTCTCCTCATATTGCTAACCTTCCTCATATTGCTAACCCCATACTTATTATATTGACTACATATCCATAGTTTCAATAGCCCTCCATCTCATCCACCATCGGTTTGCTCATCTCAAGTAGATTGTCCTCCATCCATTTACTTAATACATAAACCCACCTATGGGGCCCCTACCCTTCACCAGTTCTCTTTCACAAATTTCCACCCTAAACAGACCAAGCCATCTTTCACTGGGGCACCCGTTTTTGTATTTGTGTACTCAACCCAAATTATTCTTTATTTCTTTGGTAATTGTATAAAGCCTTTGTTTCTAGCATTTACATAGATTTTTAGTCGTCATTCTTGATGGCCTTCTTTACCCGGAAAATCAACCCATGTCGCCCTTGGTTGGGGCATCCACCCTTTTTCATATTGACATCGTTAACAAACCCTGAGTATCCCCATTCCATGTACCCACGATCTCTGATTTTTCCCACTTTGTTAGCCTCTGGCATATTTTAACCTCATATCTAGTCGTCCCCCTAACGCTAGATCTAGTTTTATGGTTTTTTCCAATCATATTTCAAACACCCCAACCAAGGGTAGTCTTGAGTCCCACAGCATCTTGAATTTGTTCATGTTACTCATTAGTACCTGATATCATCTCTTACTCAGTGGATTTCATTAAGCCCTTTTGCTTCTTGGAGTCGTGTATCTCTTCCTATCGACATCAACACAGTTTCCAGAAGGGCAGCAGTATCTTTCCTCTCATTACCTTTTCAATGAGGATTCTTGGACAGCACAGAGAGAATCATCATTGCTCTCTGATTCTATTGACCCCCATAACATTCGACTTCATAAAACTCTTATGTTACTGTGGGTCTTACTATGCGACTATTGCATTTGTTTCATACAAGCCGAAGACCTCTGAATTTGTTAGGCCATCAATGCCTACAAGTCATCGACAATTCTTACAGTCGTCCTTGCCTCACTTCAGAGCCCATTCACCATTCAAAATTGTCATCTGTCGTTATCAAATTCCCCCGAGGGCGCTGCAGTTATCTACATCATCATCTATCATTAGTTACAATCCCACATTTTGGTTTCATGACACAAGCATGGGGCATGCCCGCCTCGTTTGTAGACATATTTTGTTTTTCTCCCTAAAGAAAGGTTTGGGTCCCACAGTTTTTCCTCTCCCTCTGACGGATCTCTCTTGCAGTTCCTCTCTTCACTCTTCATTACAATGGCACTCTCAGCAAAAGAAACATTTATGCATTTTGGTTATACGTATGCTCATAATCTCACACATGAGGGGGCATCTGTTATCACTGAAAAATCATCCGCGACATTGCACACAATGGTTCAAGAAAGACATCACATCCAGCAACAATTAGTCCACCTATAGCACCAAAATCCATACAAAAGGCAAAAAACTATGCACTTGGCTCAAAAAAATTAAATGTGCAAATTCACCAAAGGGAGCACATGTATAATGCACATTATGTGTAGGCTAACACAGTACTCAGTGTGTACTGTGCACAAGATGCGTGACTGTCTATGAGAAAATCAATGCACTCCTATGAACGGTGCATTTATGGATCTTGTATGCCCCTCAACCACTTCTATTTCGACCCTCGACAGGATTTGACACTCATATCTGAGTGAAATCTATCTTAGAGGTTGGTCAAGAGCTAGAGAATGCCCTAAAGGGCCCCTTGTTCACACTATGAACTAGTTGCATATTTCCATGAATGAATGTTATAAATAAGTGTCATGGGTGTGATAGAAAAATAAGAACTTCAAGGTATTGTTATGCTGCAAGAATTCTTCTTTGAGAATCCTCTTTTCTCTTTGAAGCCTTCAAGCACCATTGCAATAGGCCATTCCACTCACCTCTTGAGGGAATAGGCATTGTATTTCTTCACCATTTGTCATTTCTTCCATTGTATGAAGAGAAGAGCTCTCAATTAGGGAACTCAAGATCCCTCCCAAGGAGGAAGAGGGTACTCATAAGTCCCTGCCTTTCTCTATAGTGTTTAGCCTATCAATATATTGAACCATTGGTAGATATATATTGGTCATTTTTTTATTGCATGGTTCTAATTTCTTCAAGCATATCTAACATTTACTTCTTAGTTGTTTTTAGTTTTATTTATTTGTTTTCATGTGTATTTGGTTTGTCTAACCAACTCATAAACTTTTGTCTTGTTTAGCAGGCTTATCTAAACATGAAAGTGTTGTGTTTTTTCTCACCCAAGTGACAAAACCAACACAATAGATTGGCGACCATACTGGGGATCGGTATCAAATTCCTCCATATTTAAGTCTTGAGAGCACTTCATTTTGATTGTTTTGATATGCAGGTACCAAAACTAGCGAAGCCCAACCTGCCAAAGTCGAAATTCAGAGTTGAGGAAGGAGTATTTCACTTGGAAATTTCTTCCCTGACGCGTGATAGGAAGTGTGAGGCTTTCAAGGCCCATAGACACACACTCTATGTGAAACAGGCTTCATTACTCTGTGCATTGTGTGCCCTCTGTGCACCTGTCATAACTGTAGCCCACGCATAAGTTCAGTTTTTTCAAATTGTAAGGGTTTTATGAATGTTTTGAGGGCCCATAGCCTCCATATTGTAATTTCCTGCACTTTCTAAAGCAACTACACTTCACTTAGAATCCTTTCCCACAAGAAAGGTTAGCTAACATATGCACATAGGGGCAAAAAGAATCATTATTATTCTCTTTTGTTTTTTTCCACATGGATGGCTCATTTGGCTTGTAAAATTTTGAGTTGAAGTTATTTCTTTTCATACACAACTACTTAATTTGGGACTAGAAATTGATTTTAACCCTCAAGTATGCTCTTCCCCCGCACCCTAGTGTGATCTCGGGAATCAGAAAAGGTGGTTAAAAGGACATTTCATCTCCTTTAAAAAATATTTAGTAGAGGAAAAAGCCCCCCTATGGTTCCTCTTAGTTTTGGAAATCATCTTAAAGCTTTGTAAGGGTCCATACATGCCCACATGTTTGCAATCTTAGGATAGTTTCTAAAATGCTTTCTTAGTTTAGCTCACACTCTAGGAAAGTTTAAAGATCAAGTAATGGGCCCATACATGCCCACATCTCTACAATTCTAGGATAGTTTCAAAATATTTCTTAGTTTAGACAAAATTCTAGGGAGTTTAAAGGAATTGTAAGGACCTATATGTCCACATTGCTAGTTCTTTAGAGCTTTAAATATTCTGCAAGGTTGTACCAAAGACACATAGTAATATAGGTAAGAATATTTGTAAGGACCACAGGAAGTCCACATGTTGCAAACTCACACTTAACTTATTAAAACTTGTTGCACACTTTTCACTTTCTTGCACACAAAGCCACTCCTCACACACATAATTTCTATTAGAATAGTGGAGGTCGATGCAGGATTTCTCCAAAGGAATTCCGAAAGATTGGACTACTTATTTGGAAATTATCCAGACCAATTTAATTCAAACAATATTGGTCCATAACCCCAATATCTCATCCCACCACATCTAGAAATTATCTAAGAACGCACTAAATTTTCCTCCATGGGAGGTACCAAAACAAATTTTTAGTCTAGGTAGGATCTCAGGAGTAGCCATCCAAATAACCCCCCATTATCAGGTTCTCACATTTTCAAACAATAGAAGTTGAGAAATAGGGAAAATTCAAATCCTCTGAGTCAAGTGTTCCTACACCATAAGGTAGGGAGATACCCGTGAAGGGTCGAAGGCTGAGGTCTGGTTGTTCTATGCATCCCTCCTTGAGTCACCCAACTCTTGTGAGGGCATCCAGCCTGTGACCCATTTCTGAGGCCAAAAATCTAAATGTCGCACTTTGATTGAGGTACCTAATGGAAAAACATAGGATATCCACCCACATGGCGATTGTGAGCTGCAATCGCACCTTGATCATCTTTTATGTGGCTATTGGGAAATATCGCCAGCTCTTTCAGGATATGCACCTTCTACCCCTCATTATAACTGATTACTTCAACCTTCACTAGTTCCTCTTCTGGTGGCTTCAGACCCCACTTTTGAGTGTTATTAGAAGGCCCGGTGCTAATTGAGAGGAAGGACGATATGTCTTTTAGGACACAAGAATTTGTTTTTATTGTTCCCCCACGCGGACAAAATCCACCTATCCATGTGCTTGTTTATTTACAATTGATTTATGATGTTCATTTGATTACATGAAATTGTGAGTGATACTATTTTGTGAAGGTTAAAAATCTCTTGTTCGTTTATTTCTCTCTTGTCACCATTTGCACACATCCACTCTGCTAGTCGGAACCATAGGGGAACCATGGAATCCATGTCTTTATAAACGCTTGTAGGATCTCCCTCATATTATAGGAGGAGTCCCTAGTCTCGCCAACTCATTGGCTCAACCATCTCACACCCCTGTGAGTGATACTATTTTGGGATCAGCTTTACTTGGTTCCACTTTGCTTGGGTCAAATCCCCAGGGCCATCCTTCCATTAGTTCTCCTTCACAAGGAGGAGGGGGTCAAACTTATTCTCAAGGGAGAAGTACAACCCCACCAAATCCCTCTCATGGGACATGTCCATTACCTAACACACGATGGTTGGAACTAATCCTCCACCAAATATCCCTATGCCATACTTGGCATCCCTCAACATTATTAATTTAACCAAAATCACGAATGATCCCATTCTGCATGACCCCACTTGGCCCAATATGCCTACAAAATTTCCTTCAGATATTCCAAAGTTTGAAGGAAAACCAGGGGAAAATCCCACCAACCATGTTATGAACTTCCACTTATGGTTCTCTTTAAACGGAATCATGGATGATTCCATCTGCTTAAGGTTGTTTCAATGAACTCTCATGGGTTCATCAACCAAATGGTATGTGGATGAAAAATCAGGGTCCCATGTGACCTTTGAATCATTGTCCAAGGCCTTTTTGTCCTTTTTCCAACTACCAGTTCGTCATGATATTGGCTTAGAACTTCTCTTTGAGTTCAAACAAGCCACTCCTATCCATATAGCCAACCACATCCATGAATGGCGTCGAAGACATAGTCTGTGTAAAGCAGAAACCACCAAAGAACAACATCTCGATTGGTTTCTCAAATCGCTCATCTCTATTATTTCCAAGGATGTAGCATCCAATTTTCCTCAATCAGAAGAGGAAGCCATCAGAAAATCCTGACAGTTTGACCTCATCTATGCTCAGTCAGGTTACTTGTACACAGTATTTCTTGATGCACCCAGACCCATACCATTTGTCTAGGACGAACCTAGGATGTCCCATGTTGCAGATGGGTTGATTGGTTCCATGACACACCACAACCCTTACAGCCACCCATCACCTACTTATGGTGCACCTCAGTATCCTCAACCATATGGAGGGATGTCTTATTACCCTCCCCCCACTCACCAACAATCATATATTTTTGTTCACCCTCAGTCGTTGGGGGGACCCCCACCAGTACCCTAGATGCATATGGTCCCTCAATGAAGTGTGGGTCCACCCCCAACCCCCACATATGACCCTAATAGTTTTGTAAGTACTTCAACTTCCTATACGCCATATGGATCATCTCCACAAAACAATCCATATTTTCCATTTCCTGGTCCCCCACAGCCAGTTTCTCCTCCACCAGGACAACCACATGTCGGTGTTAACTTTGTTCAACCCTCTCCCATTCAACAGGTTCATGCTTTTGAATTGTTGAATATGGAAAATCTAGACCATCAGTCGAATAATTCCAAGAATAAAGGAAAAAACTGAAACAATAATAACACGGGATCAGGAGGAAATAACCCCCAACAAAACCATCCCATTGGGGGAAACCAGAACCCCCAAGGGGGGAAACAATAACAATCAACCACGACAAGGGAAGAACAATAATCTCATAACTAACTTCCCATGTGCTCTATGTGATGATTATTAACATTATACTCACCACTTCCCCCAAATTTTCTATTACAAACGAATGAAAGCATCCATGAACACACAACACCCTTCGGCACCACCTACCCCCCAACAGGCCCCACAACATTATTTGCAACCACCACCTTTGGCTCTGGTGAAAAACCCCATTCCACACCAAGGTGTGATGAATACCCAACAGGAGGGAAACTCTGACCCACCACAAATGGGGCAATATCAAAACATAGAGCCTAATCAACCTAGAAATCCAGTCGATCACAGTATCCTCCTTACCAGCAAAGAGGAGATTCTCCTACAAGCACATGGTCATCAATATGGAATGCCTCATGAATCTACACCAACCACCTCATACGCATCTCACACACAAACAGTACAACCCTTGATGATTCCACGCCCTAACACTAAACCAAACCCATATGTACACCGCATGCCTTTACAGCGGAATGTACATAACCCTCATGCTAGGGCAGCCCAGAATTATAGTTTGGTCGATGACTTAGCACAATATCCTACAACCATGTATGTATTGGAAATCCTCCAAACATGTCCATCTCAGTGGAAATCCTTTCTTTCCGACTTGGGGGCAGTCGACCCTTCTGATACTTGACTCATCACCTTTGATCTAGATAGCAGAGAACCACGCCTCCCTACCCTGGTAGCTTTCCAGATACCAGTTAAGATCTGGAACATCACAGTTCATCGTTGTATAATTGATGAAGGTGCATCCACATGCATCATATCCAAATTCATATGGAAGAAACTCGACTCACCTGATCTAGTACCATCCGCCATCACCCTTAGATCTTATGACGGTCGACCAACATCCCCTAAAGGGTTCTTCCAAAATGTCCTCGTAGAACTTGGGGGAAAAACCATCTTGATCAACATTAAAGTTATCAATGCCCCACTTGATTACAATATCTTGTTCGGTCATAGCTACATGTATGCTATGAAAGTGGTAGCCTCTTCTGTGTTTCGAACGATGATGTTCCCCCATAACAGGAAAATCGTCACCATCGACTAACTTACACATTACGAGCCTAATCATTCTGCCAACATTGATAACATCCTCCCCCTTGTTCGCACTAGCTCGAATACTTTTTCAGTCATTGATGTTGGTCCTAGAATATTCAAAGACCTATTCTTGTTAGGAACCTATCATGGAGCACCACTGCTCCACCCTTCTATTTCAGCACAAGTGTGTGTAGTTTCCTCTAACAAAGCAGATATCGGAGACACTACTCTTTCCACAGAGGCCCCTCCCCACATCATAGTTCCACCAGCCGGATATTACTACCTCGGGAATTCCTTGAGAACACGACCAGGCCACTTCTCCCAGATTCCCCCCCCGCCATTGAGGGGCACATCTTTGTTTGGGAGATAGTCCCCCAAGCTATTACCCAAATCCCGTTTTTCTACCCCCCACCTAGAGTCCAAGCGTTCCAGGTCGCAGCTACTCTCAACCTTCCCAACATGGTTATTTCCATCCCTGTATGGTATCTCCACCCACCCTCTATGGTTCCTACACCATCTCTCCCTCCTCAAATAGAGGAATTACTGATGCAGATTCCAGTACAGGACCCCACCACACTAGCCCCACCCCCAACTAGTCAAAACACCACCACTTCCAGGGGCAGAAGGAGGAAGAATGAGCCCATACCTCCACCCCCTCCCCGGGCTCAACCTCCTTGCACACTATGAAAACAAGAAGGACACCCCACTAATAGATTTCCTACTCTTCCTGAGTTACGCAATCTTATCTATCTCCGTAAAGCAACCCCATTGCTTGCCACTCCACTAAGTAAATCCACCACTACTACGAAGTCCTCAACCTCACGCAAGAAAGGCTTACAAACCAATTTCACTTGTGCCATATTCTCATAGTATAGCCATTACACTCATCATTTCCCAGCTCTACCTTAGTTCCTCCAAACATTAGCTGTAGTACGCAACACACCCTGACCTCGGCCCTCTCAGGCACCCCCTACTGACTCTAACATTAAGGGCATTCGGCATATCTCTTTGTCTGTCCCCAAGAGAACGAGGTATCATCCATAGTGTTTGGACATTTGGTTTATGTCCAGTGGGCCATCGCACCCCGCACATTATATCCCTTCCACATCCTCACCCCTTGAGGACCACAACACTTACCCGTTGACAGTTCCCCCTGTCATCTCCCAGGATCCCCTGTATTCTCTCATTTTCCACTGCGATAAAGACATCTTGGAGGAACTAACCACACCCGATTTCCCATGGAATGTGCTCCATCATCGAGCACTTTTTCTCTCACAAGAGATCTTTCACCCTCCTTGTTACGACCATCATTTTTAAGGGTAGAGTTAGTCTTAGTCGAGTCATAGTCTGTGTGTCAAATCATATGAGGTCGAGTACCGAACAATGAATAGGTCGAAGTCAAAAAGTGGTTGATTGGCCCTTGGAGTCAGGAAGGGAAGTCGTGATCAAATCATGTGTAAGTGTTAAAGGTCTTTTCCCAAAGATTCGGGTCCTGTTAGAGGAGAAGGTTTTACGTGCCAAAGGTCGAGGCAAGTTGTTAAATAGAAGTCACATCAGCAGACGAAATGACCATCATCATCTCATTATGAATTCAGAAAGAATGAAAAATCACAGTGCTCATATCACGTATACTTTGGAGATCTTATCAGTTGTACTTTACACATTTCGTTGTGTACCCACCACACAGATGTGTTGCACAAATCTTCAGCCTACTTCGAAACATCTAGTCACCATGGATTCAGTGTCCCCTGGCATGATTCCATCTCTCAATCGCCCAGTTATAAATTCTGGTTTCTCTGCATGTATTATGTGCACCGGCCAAGTTTATGCACTATCTATAATTCTTCCCGCAAGCCCTGATTTTCTCGTTGCAAGAAATTCGATTGCCTTTGACTGCATCACAAGCCTGGGTTAATTAAGATTATAGCCTTGGGTCTGTGTTAAATCCACCGTGCGCAGAAAAAATACACATTGCACCATGGAAACATCCCAGAACATAAGGAAAGGTTCGCGGAGAGGCAGGAATGTAGGGACCAAGCCTCAAAACTTGACGTTGGTCAATGAATATACAGATGTCAGAGCATCTTTTGAAACTGGCGGAATAGTTCACACTCGATTTCAACAGGTTCCGCGCGGTACTTGCAGGTATCACTTTCCAGGTGACAGAGGAAAATCTGTCAACCGCAAAAGAGATCCCTCCATGTTGAGAAAGGTGGTCTAAAGGCATGCCTTTGGATGCCTTATGCTATGAGACATTCATCAAACCAGACTGTTAAAATGGGAAGGTCGAAGCGGGCATTCTAAGTAGATATCTGCAGGATCCTTTTCAGAAGCTCCTGAGGATGATTAGAAAATATTTCCCTTGTGAAGGGATGTCTGATAGATTACACCCACATCACATCATATTATTGAGGAATTTCATAGGAAGGATATCGTTGAACCTACCCTTTTTCTTGCACCAAAGCCTTCGATAAATGGCAGACAACGTCCAAACTGAAACAAACTAGCCGAAGAAGAAACAATCTCACGTCTCGCTAATAAAATTGTTGATAATTGAGGAGTTGAGGCGATTGGGAGAAAGTTGGGATTCATTTATACTCACAGTCGGAATCCCCAGGGACCCCAAAGGAGATTTTGTTTCATCCACGAGAAAAGTAATGTCTCACCACACAGAGGTGGAAATAGCAAGGGCTGCAGAGGAAAGAAATACATTGGGGGGGCCATCCCCCCAACAGTCGATACCCCGGAAGAGGGGTAGGCCAAGGAAGAACAAAGAGATCGGGGAGGCCCAAGCCCCGAGCGAGTTGTGCACAAAATCAGTCGTCGAAGAGTTACTCATGCACACTATTCGACTAGAGCCCATCGAAGTTCCAAGCCGAGAAACCTGTGGAAAACGGAGAAGGATAGACACTTAAGGCACGTATATTCATGAACTAGCGTGGTAGCTAAAGCAAGAGCATATCACTATTTTCGATCTGTACCAGGACAACAGGAAGATGAGACAACAGTTAGCAGCAAAGAACCTCGAGGCGTCAGTATCACAAGGCCGAGATGGAAACATGACTTGGCTCAAGAGGTAGCTCAGGGAAGCGCAAGATCAGTCATCCAGCTATGTGAAGCACAGAGGATGTCATAAGAAAGAAATGAAAATCACTTCAAGGAATGTGGTTTGGCACTGGAAAATGTTTGCGCAGCTCTGGCCAGCGCGTAGAAGAGGATGAAAGGGAGTGTGGTTCTGCAAAGACAAATAATGAATCTGAAAAGGTGCAACTGGTCTCTCAGGAGAATGCTTCGGATATCCATACTACAGACGAGGCCAGAGGCATAATGAATCGACTCCATTTTTTTCTTCTTAAACTTGGCATGGATTTTGTCTCCCCATGTTATGTTCCTTACCGAAAATTCAGGGCTCTAACAGGTACCCGCGTGGAAAGCATACGAGTGTTGTCATCTTAGAAACACCTACGACAGTCTACAGTTACCCGCCATATGCACGCTCCAGCAAATGATCGTGTGACAAAAAACAAGGTCGTTACAATGGATGGAAGGAGTCTAACAGAGCACTTGATCGTCCAAATACCTTGTCAAAGGAAAATCATCGACACATCACTCTCTGACGATGAAAGTTTGTTGATGACCGAACTGTCGTGGAAAAGATGTCGGTTATCGTGCGTTCGAGTATAGTTACTTTCTATTTTTAGTAAAGTGCCATATGAAGAGTCACCTAGCAGAGAATAATCAGAGCCTAATTAATAGGGATAGTAGTTAGAGGGAAGGGTAGTCCGAGAGGCAAACCCTGGTCTATATATTTCATATTTTCAATGTAAGCCAGATTAGTTGGCAGAATAGTGTAGACAGTGACTATTGATTGTAGTTTTCTAACTTGATTGGAATTTAATGCAAAGGTCTTGAAACTTTGACGAAAACATATTAATGGTTTCAGTTTGATATATCATAATCTCTCTTTGCGTACGTGCTTTCATGTGTTCTTTATATTCATATCTATGTTGTTTCTAAATTGGAACATTATTTCTAATCTAGAATTCATCGTGCGGTTCTCTAGATTCGTGCCATTTAGATGACTGTGTTTCTTCTAAGTGAACTCAGAAATCATCTCCTATAGTGCTCTAGGTTGTTTCATGTGTTTTTCTTTCACCACACACACAAAGACTCCAAAATAAATGATTATTGCCTACTTAGCCTTTATCCTCTCAAGTATCAGTTACCACATCATTTGTTTCTTTCGATCACCAAAAATTGACTCCATATCCCAAGGTATTTCTTTCTTCACTAATAGAACCAAAAATATTGTACGAAAGTGTTAAATCTAGTTGCAGTTTTAGAGCCATAACCTGTACAGAGACAGAGTCTCAGAGAGAGCCCACTCTAGGTCGAAAAGGCTAGTTTCCCGGCCTTAAAGTTGGTTTGTAGGTTTCCTATGTCATTCGTTTCTCAACTGAACAAAGTTTACAGCATGCTAATATCTTGGCATCATTGTCGGGGAGGGAATTAAATAACCTTTCCCTAGGAGAATGACTAACGATATAGTTTTGACCCCAGAGGGTAACTGTGAGCCAAACATCTACATTGGCTGAAAACTTTACCCTGGAGACTCCAGTAGAAGATACCAGTAGCACAGAGTAGCGTGACTTAGAAACCCTGGCTCCGAAGAAAATTTATACCAGAGCTAATCCCGACCCAAACCCTGTAGAGACCGTGTGTGATCCCGAGAAACTCTTGTGCAGGGAAAGGAGGCAAGCGTCGGACCCTTTCTATTACCAGGACAGAATCCTATCCTTACCCAAGGACGGTGCGCAAAGCATTGACGACCTCGATTTTGACACATGTTCGAACAAACCTTGTTCAGGTCTAAATCAAAAACTATCTTGGATGATATAGTCTTCGATGAGAATATGTTTCAATATTTGATACCAAACAAAATCCCGCAAGATTCCATAGTCCTCTCTCAGAACATCCCACAAATCTCAAACCCTCCTAGAGAACTGGCTGCCATATTCGCCCCCCTTGCTCTGCCAGCCCAACTACATGATTTTCCTCAGAACTACAACTAGCGGATCTATGATACATCAAGATGAAATCACGTACTCAAAGAAGAGGTGGATCATGAAGATGCAAAGATGTGATTGTTCACGCAGAGTCTTTCGGGGGAGGTTAGAAAGTGGTTCAAGGCCCTCCAAGCGACAAGCATCCCCAAC
The DNA here is from genome assembly GCA_010110895.2 of Picea sitchensis. Classification (NCBI taxonomy): domain Eukaryota; kingdom Viridiplantae; phylum Streptophyta; class Pinopsida; order Pinales; family Pinaceae; genus Picea; species Picea sitchensis. The sequence goes on from SNQJ01S0008151.1 coordinate 77,861, forward strand.
TTCGTCGTGTTCGAATCGTCATTCATTGCTATATGGGGAGACAAAAAGAATCCTTTGCAGCTACTGACGCAGTAAAAAAATATGAAGAGAGCACCGGAGGAGACGGTGCAATATTTCTTGTCTCGTTTCATGAGGTTCTACAACTAAATCCCCGTAGAAGTACAGCCACTTCCCGGGGTTGCGCAACTTCAATACACTAACTCTTTTGACAGTGATTTCACTTTGCTATTGAGGGAAATAAGATCTGCTAATTTGGACACCATGATGAGCGACGCAATCGAAATCGAGGTAAACCTGATGGCATCGGGGAAGATCAAACAAAGCTTCAAAAGAGGCAGGAAGAAACCCCAAGGAGACACGCAGCCATCGACTTCTCAACCCTTGGATGACAAGTTCGACTTAATGATGAAGACGATGGAAAAGTTGATGGAAAGAATGTTCGTGGGAAATAAGCTCGCCGCTCGAGAACAACATGATCTCCAACCCATAAATTAGAACATTAGAAGAGTTATGGTCCCACAAATTAGGCAGAAGGAACAGAGAGACCAGGGCGATCAACAAATAAGGCCCTCGTTCCAGAAAAAACTATGCAGATGAAGATTTTGATCAGATGATACAGGATCAAATGCATTGTTGTGATGACATGAGCACGCATGTGTTTTTACCAAAGGGATAACACAATAAATACATGAGCGAAAGTGATGATATGGTGTTGGAAACAGATGACACACTGTCTTGGGAAATGGAGGAATTCGGGAAGGGTTATCACAATGCCATCATGCAGTTCCAAAAGAAATACAACCTCAGAAGCAGAAATACGTCTACAAAAACTCAACAGATGAATCCCACAAAGGAACCCCAAGAGGATACCCCTTCCACGATCCGACCAAATAAGGTCAACCCGACCAAGGATGCAACTGAAAAGGGAAAGTCAAAAGAGGAGATTCTAAGGAAAGCGCCAGAAGCGAGCCGGGAGACAGGCATCAAAGAGGTAGAAAAGGTTCTCTCCCCTTCTAATTTTGAGAACGAAATGGCCAAAATTAAAATATGTGTCCCTTTCAATGAGATGGTCAAAAAAGGAGAATATCAGGATCATATTATTAAAATGTTAAATATGGGAGAGACTCTCGACACCCTGAACGTCCAGGATGACCACCCTGTTATTTTGTTTGGTTCGTGCATGGAGGAAATTTGAGATATCTAGAATGTTCCCCCATTCTATGTCATCCTCAAGATCCATAACATAACTTTGCATAATGGCATGTTGGATTCAGGTGCGTCACACAATCTCATGCCCAAAGTGATCATGGACGAGTTAGGTTTGGACATCACTAGGCCCTATAAGGATCTTTTATCTTTCGATTCAAGGAAAGTGGAATGTTTGGGCCTGATCAAAGATTTGGTTGTGTCTCTATCCCAAATCCCTTCCAATAATATGGTTATTAATGTGGTTGTGGCCGACATCCCCCCTAAATTTGGAATGCTAGTATCCAGGTCGTGGGCCACGAAATTGAAAGGAACCTTTTAGATGGATATGTCATATCCCACCATTCCTGTATTTGGCCAAGAGAGACGGTTGTACAGAGAAGTGTTGTTGAAATACATGGTTAGTAGCAAGACACAGCCAAACAACCACCCTATCTATGGTGTTGACACTGAGATCGACTCCTTTATATTCTACAATGACATGAACTTTGAAGAGGAAGAGCCAATGGTTGTCATGACTGTCGAGGACAAAGTCGCGCGACAAGAAGAAAAGTGCACAGACCCGAGGAACCGTGTAGAGAACAAGATGTGGAACATGATCTTTGACAGAGTCGTTAGCAAGGAAGGAGTAGGGGCCGGTGTGTTGATAAGTCCCCCCAAGGTAGGCACAAAACTCTACTTGTACAAATTCTCTTTTGATTGTACAAATAATATGGTGGAGTATGAAGCATTGATTTTAGGTCTAAGAGTTTTGAAAGAATTGGGTGCAAAGAGGATAGTAGTGCATGTAGACTCTCAGCTTGTCATAAACTAAGTGAAAGATATATACCAATCCAAGAACCCCGGACTAAGGGCATACATAAACCTAGTGCTGGGCCTTTTTGAAGACTTCTTGGAGTATAATTTATCAGCAATACTGAGGGGGCTGAATCAAATAGTGGATGCCTTGGCCACCTCGGCCTCATCTTTTCAAATTCCCATTTTTCCCAACAGAAAGTACGAGATCGAACTCAAACACAGGTCAGCGATGCCCAATAATATCACATATTAGCAGGTGTTTGAGGATGAAAAATAGGTGGATAGATTTCTCCAAATGAGCGACAAGTTTGCTAATGTAAATATCGATGACAAGTGTTGTTGCGACGAAGATGAAATCACAACTACGTGAGGTAACGATGACCCCTTTCAGAACCAGATAGTTGGGAGGGATATAGTGCAGCTAAAGAATAACATCATCCCCAAGGGATTAGTTCTATTGGAAAATCTTTTTGATGAAAATAATGTGGCCAGAAATCCCAAGATCACTGCGAATGATGAGGATGTCGAAGATTGCAACATCGGGACCCAGAAGAATCTGAAGATAATAAAATTGTCAAAGACGCTCAGTCCAGAGATCAAGCAGAGATACATCAAGCTCATGAAAGAATTTTCTGACATTTTCGCCTGGAGTTATGATGACTTGAAAGTCTACGACACTAAAGTGATTCAAAATGTCATTCCTCTGAAAGAATACCAAAAATCTTTCAAGCAGAAGCTAAGACCGATCAATCCTTGGTTGTTGTCACTGATAGAAAAAGAGGTAAAGAAACTTTTCGAAGCCAAAATTGTTGATTCTTTAATATTTTCAAAATGGGTTGCGAACCTCGTGTCTGTAAGGAAAAAGAGAGACGAATAAGGTTGTGCATATATTTTTGAAATTTGAACAGAGTATCCCTCAAAGACAATTACCCTCTCCCTAAGATGGACTACATCTTGAAAAAGGTAGTCGAATCCCAGAATATGTCCATGCTGGATGGTTTCTTAGGCTATAATCAAATCATGGTACACCCAGATGATTGGGAAAAGACATCTTTCACGACACCATGGGGTACGTTCATGTACGTGAAAATGTCGTTCGGTCTTATGAATGTTGGAGCTACCTTCCAAAGGGCGATGGATATAGAATTTGTTAACGAAAGGGACAAATTTATCGTGATCTACCTAGATGACATCACAGTCTATTCTGACTCTAACGAGCAACATCTTGAGCATCTAAAGAAGTTCTTTCATAAATGCAGGAAGTTTGGCATATCTTTGAATCCAAAAAAATCACACTTCGCAATGCAGGAGGGGAAGTTGTTGGGGCACATCATCTCAAAGGAAGGTATAAAGATATATCCCAACAGGGTAGAAGGAATTATGAAGATCATCACCCCTCAGAGCAAGAAGGAAGTCTAGTCCTTCCTGGGAAAGGTGAATTTCTTGAGAAGGTTCATACCAAATCTGGAGGAAATTATAAAGCATATTGCTAGCATGCTCAGAAAGGGAAACGAGATCAAATGGAACCATGAATCCAGTAGATTGTTTGAAGACAACAAGGTAGAGTTGACCAAAGCTCCTGTATTGGCTAGCCCATATTTCACAAAGGATTTCATCCTGTTCTCCTTTGCCTCGAAGCATACCATCACTGGTGTACTATTAAAGAAGGACGACCAGAAATTTGAAAATCATATAGCATACTTCAGTAGAATGTTAATAGATTCCCCATTGAGGTACGATATTATGGAGAAACAAGCATACGCCTTGGTGAAATCACTCAAGTATTTCAGGACCTACATACTACATTCCCACATTATCTCTTACATGCGCAGAAACACAGTCAAAGACATTCTGACTCAGCCTGACTCTTAAGGAATAAGAGGTAAGTGGATCGCATTCATGCTAGAATACGACCTATAAATCAAGCCCACAAAGTTGATCAAGGGTCAGGGCCAGAAAACTGATGGCACAGTCGAACTGTGATGTTCTAGGAATGAACTTCATTGTTGATCTGTCAGAAAACCCTCATGAGGAAACAACCACGCAGGTGTCTCGGAAATTCGTCGGTTCACCTTGGTATATGGACATCATTTATGTGTTGAAGAATATGCATCCTCCCCCAGGGTTAAGTAAGACCAAGGCCAGGTTCTTAAAGATGAATGCTACTAAGTTTTGCATCTTTGATAACTGGGGTATTTGAGAGATCTAGGAAGGATATTGCTAAGTTGCTTACTAGAAGATGATGCAGAATCAGCAATCAGGGAATTCCACAAAGGCGACTATGGAGGACATCACTATTGGAAAACCACCGCGCATAAAATCTTAAGGGTGGGTTATTATTGGCACGAAATTTTCACATATGTATACAAGGAAGTCTCCAACTTCCACGAGTTTTAGATATTCGATGGAAGGAAGAAGTTGCAACCCCTTCCGATGAAACTAATCTTGGTCGAAGCGTCATTCATGCAGTGGGGCCTGGAATTTATAGGATAGATTCATCTTCCATCCTCCGCGCAACACAAATGGATAATTGTGGCTACAGATTATTTCACCAAATGGATCGAAGCAGTCCCAACGAGGCAAGATACTGACACGGTTATCATTCATTTTTTGGAAACAAACATCATGTCTAGGTTCGGGTGCCCTATCAAGATTATCATGGATAACGTAGCCGCATTTAAGTCCAAAAAAATGGAGAAGTTTTGTAACGATTACAACATAACCCTGGGACATTCTACAGCTTATTACCCACAGAGTAATGGATTAGCGGAATCATCCAACAAGAGCTTAACCAAGATCATTAAAAGGCTCCTACAGGACAATAAGAAAGTCTGGCATAAGAAACTCATATACGCGCTATGGGATGATAGAGTCACTACCAAAAAGTCCATATCCATGTCTCCATTCCAAATCGTCTATGGCGCAGATGCAATTTTCCCCATCTCACTAGGATTTCCCGTCAGGAAGTTGCTACAAGAGAAAGAGGCTGAGCCAGATGACGCTCATAGAAGGATAAACCAGTTGATTTACGTGCAGTATAAGAGAGAGCAGGTTTACAATTGATCGCTACTTCACCAGGATAGGATGAAGAATGTTTTCGACAAGCACTCTAAGAAGGAGGAATTCCAACTAGAATATCTGGTGCTAAAGTGGAACACGAGAAACGAAGACAAGGGGAAGCATGGAAAGTTCGATCATATTTGGACGGGACCCTTCAGAATCAGTGGGTATCATGGGAACAATGCATATATGCTAGAAGATCTTAATGGAGATTCCACTGGTTGGGGGCCTATAAATGGCAGGTTCCTCAAACACTATCTGGTGCAGTGAGGTATGTTTAGTTTTATTTTCATGTCATTGTAAATAGCCACTTCATTTTTGTTTTCAAAGAAGGTATTTCGAGTCAATATTTCAGCAGAAAATTGAAGCCCGGAGTGAAGGCCCTAAGTTTATGTCGAGTCTGGTCGAAACTATGTCAAGTAGGTCTAGGATGTGTTATGTTTTCCATTGTTTCAAATTTTGTAATTCAAATAAGGCCCAATGGTTAGGCACCTGATATGTTGTTCTTTGCCACCTCACTGGGAGGATAGCATCCCCATTGGAGCTAGTTGTTAGCATCGTCATATTTTCAGGTAGATTTAGTCTTAGTCGAGTCATAGTATGTGTGTCAAAGCATGTGAGGTCAGGTACCAAAAATCGAATAGGTCGAAGTCAGCAAGTGATTGATTGGCCCTTGGAGTCGAGAAGGGACGCCGGGATCAAAACATCTGTAAGCGGTAAAGGTCTTTTCCCAACGATTCAGGTCCTGTCAGAGAAGAAGGTTTTACGTGCCAAAGCTTGAGGAAATTTGTTAAATCAAAGTCACGTCGACAAACGAAGTGACCATCATTAGCTCATTATGAAGTCAGAAATAATGAAAAATCATGGTGCTCATATCATGTATACTCTAGAGCTCTTATCATTTGTACTTTACACGTTCTGCAGTGTACCCGTCGCGTGGATGTGTTGCACAAATATTCGGCCTCCTTTGAAACATCTATTCACCATGGATTCAGTGTCCCCTGGCATGATTCCATATCTTGCTTGCCCAGATATAAATTCTGGTTTCTTTGCATGTATTATGTTCACCGGCCAAGTTTATGCACTATCTGTAATTCTACCCGCAAGCCCTAAGTTTCTCATTATGAGAAAGTTGATTTCCTTCGACTGCATCGTAAGCCAAGGTAAATTACGATTACCACCTTGGGTCCGTGCTAAATCCACCGTGCGCATAAGAATTACGTGTTGCACCATGAAAACATCTCCGAACATAAGGAAAGGTGCGTGGAGCGATAGGAATGCAGGGCCCTAGCCTCAAAACTTGATGTTGGTCAATGAAGATCCAGATGTCAAAGTTTCTTTTGAACAGGTCGGATGTATGGTATTTTGCAGGAAAATCCAAGGATTCAACATTAAACTGGCAAAACAGTTCACATTCAGTTTCAATGGGTTCCGCATGGTAATTGCAGGTATCACTTTCGAGGTGAGAGAGGAAAAATTGTCAGCCGCAAGGGATATCCCTCCGCATGGAAAAATGTCGTCTAAAGGCATGCCTCTGGATGTTCTATGCTACAAGACATTCATCAAACCAGATTGTTTAAACGAGAAGTTCGAAGCGGGCATTCCAAGTAGATATCTGTAGGAGCCTTTTCGGAAGCTCCTAAGGATGATTAGAAAATATTTCACTTGTGAAGGGAGGTCCGAAAGAATACACCAACATCGTATCAGATTATTGATGCATTTCACAGGAAGGAGATCGTTGAACCTACCCTTTTTCTTGCACCAAAGCCTCCAAGAAATGGCGGACAACGTCCAAACTGAAACAAACCAGCCGAAGAAGAAACTATCTCATGTCTCGCTAATCAAATTGTTGATAATTGAGGATTTGATGCAATTGGGAGAAAGTTGGGATTCATTTCTAGTCACAGTCAGCATCCCCAGGGACCCCAAAGGATATTTTGTTTCATCCACGGGAAAATTAAAGTCTCACCGAGCAGAGGTAGAAATAGGAAGAGCTGTGGAGGAAAGAAATACATTGGGGGACCCATCCCCCCAACAGTCGATACCCCGGAAGAGGGGCAGGCCAAGGAAGAACAAAGAGTTTGGGCAGGCCCAAGCCCCAAGCGAGCCATGCGCAAAGTCGGTCGTCGAAGATTTACTCATGTGCTTCATTCGACTAGAGCTCGTCGAAGGTCCAAGCCGATAAACCTAAGGAAAACGGAGAAGGACAGACACTAAAGGCACGGATATTCATGCACCGGCACGGAAGCTAAAGCAAGTGTAGCTCGCTATTTCCAAGCTATACTAAGAGGACAGGGAGATGATACAGTAGTTAACAGAAAATACCCTCGAGGTGTCAGCATCACAAGGCTGAGATGGAAACGTGACTTGGATCAAGAGGCATCTCAGGGAAGCGCAAGATACAATCATCCAGTTGCGTGAAGCATAGAGGATGTTAGAACAAAGAAATGACAATCACTTCAAGGAATGTGGAACGGTGCTAGAAAATCGTTTGTGCGGCTTTGGATAGCGCACAGAAGAAGCTAAAATGAAGTGCAGTTATGCAAAGACAAGTAATGAATCTGAAAAGGCGCAACTGGTCTCTCAGGAGAACGCTTCGGATATCCACACTGCAGACAAGGCCAGAGGCATAATGAACCAAATCCATTTTTGTCTTCATAAATGTGACGTGGATTTTGTCTCCCCGTGTCTTGTTCCTTACCGAAAAGTCAGGGCTCTAATAGGTACCCGCACGGCAAGCATACAAGTTTTGTCATCTTGGAAACACCTGCGAAAGTCTGTGGTTACCCGCCATATGCACGCTCTAGAAAATAATTGCACAGCAAAAATCAAGGTCGTTACAATGGATGGTAGGAGTCTAACAGAGAACTTGATCGTCCAGATACCCTGTCAAAGGAAAAGCATCGACACATCACTCTCTAACGATGAAATTTTGCTGATGACCGAACTGTCGTGGAAAAGACGTTATTTATCATGCGTTCGAGTATAGTCAGTTTATATTTTTAGTAAAGTGTCATATGAAGAGTCACCTAGTAGAGAATAATCAGAGCCTAATTTATAGGGATAGTAGTTAGAGGGCACGGTAGCCCAAGAGGCACACCCTGGTCTATATATTTCATCTTTTCAATGTAAGTCGGGTTGGTTGGAAGAATAGTGTAGACAATGAGTATTGATTGTAGTTTTCTAACTCGACTGGAATTTAATGAAAAGGTCCTGAAACTTTGATGGAAAGATTCTAATGGTTGTAGTTTGATGTATCGTAATCTCTCTTTGCGTACGTTCTTTCCTGTGTTCTTTATATTCATATCTTTATTTTGTCTAAATCGGAACGTTATTTCGAATCTAGAATTCACCGCACAGTGCTCTAGATTCGCGCCATTTAAATGATTGTGTTTCTTCTAAGTGAACTCAGAATTCATCTCCTACGGTGCTCTGGGTTGCTTCATGTGTTTTTCTTTCGCCACACACACAACGACTCCAAACTGAAAGATTGTTGCCTACTTAGCCTTTATCCTCTCAAGTCTCAGTTACCACGTCATTTTTTTCTCTCGATCACCGAAAATTTATTCCATACCCAAAGGTCTTGCTTTCTTCACCAATAGAACCAGAAATATTGTACAAAAGTGTTAAATATAGCTGCAATTTTAAAGCCATAACATGTACAGAGAGAGAGTCTCAAAGAGAGCCCTCTCTAGGTCAGAAAGGCTAGTTTCTCAGCCTTAAAGTTAGTTTGTAGGTTTCCTATGTCATTTCTTTCTCAGCCGAACGAAGTTTATAGAACGCTAACACTCCTAAGCAAGCCTCCCTGTGCGCAGTTGAAACCAAGGATTTTATTCCTCCTGGGCATGTTTCCTGGTTCAAGAACCCTATTCCTGACCCCTGGTGCTTTTGAAGAAGGAAATGGCCAACATCTTGCCCACCGTCAAAATTGACATTTCCATTAAGCCAGGAATTGTAGAAGAAATCACCATTGGCACCGCATGCTCCCCTGAAGAGATCATTGCTTACAAATATCTCTTTCAAGAATACCGGGATATTTTTTCCTAGTCTTATACGGAGATGCATGGCCTCGATCCTTCTATAGTCGAACATCGAATCGACACATGGCTAGATGTTGCCCCAGATCGTCAAAATAAACGCCTCGTACACCCATCCAAAGCTACGGATATCAAAGTTGAAATTGACAAGTTACGCATTGTCGGGTTCATTTACCCCATTGTGTACACTTCATGGGTCTCCAACCCCATCCTCGTTAACAAAAAACAAGGAACTATTCACATCTACGCGGAATTTCATCATCTCAACCACACTTGTCCCAAATACAACTTTCCAATCCCTTTCATCGACCAAATAATCGATTATTGTGTCGGCCACAAGGCACTATCCTTTATGGATGGGTTCTCCAGATACAATCCAATTCAAATCCACCCAGCAGATCAATACAAAACTATGTTCACAACCCCTTGAGGTACCTTCGCTTATCGTGTCATGCCTTTTGGACTCAAAAATGTCAGTGCTATGTTCCAACGGGCCATGAACTAGGTTTTTCATGATCTTGCTTGCATCATCCTTGTTTATTTGGACGACCTCATTGCTCGATCAAAAAAGAACCCAACATTTAGATGACTTACGCATTGTTTTCCAATGGTGTCGCCAGTATAATATACGCTTGAACCCCCTCAAGTGTGTATTTTGTGTCATGGTCGGAAGCCTCCTTGGGTTCATTGTCTCCCAACACAGCATCGTGGTGGACCCCCTCAAGTTCCAAGATATCACATAAATCCCACCACCTAGGAATTTATGCCAACTGCAGAGCCTACAAGGAAAAGTTAACTTTTAACATCACTTTGTCCTAGACTATGCCACTCGCGCACATGGTTTTCTCTGCCTATTGCGACATGATATCCCATTTCGATGGGACAAACATGCTCAAGTGGATTTTGGTGATTTAAAAGGCGCCCTATCCAATTCCCCTTTGATTAGTCCCCCAAACTATGATCACGATTACATCCTTTACTTATCAGCCTCTGTTGTTTCAGTAGAAAGAGTCCTCATCCAATTAGGGGATGATGGGCGAGAACATGTGATTTAATAAATTAGTAAAAACCTTTCCAGGCCACCCCTAAAGTATAATCATGATGATAAACTGGCATTAGCAGTTGTCCTCGCAATCCAAAAATCGTGACATTACATTCTGCTTTGAACTACCAAGGTCATAGAAGATTCCAATCCCATGTAGTACTTGCTTAGTCAACGGTAGATTAATGGAAAATCTTCCTGATGGATCATTATCCTCCAAGAATACGATCTAGAGTTCTCTACTCCCAAAAGAAAGAAAGATCTTGTCCTATCCAGACTCATTACGTATTTTCCCTCGGACGCCAAAACTTCCCCCATTAATGAGGATTTCCCCGATGAACACCTCTTCTTCATCCCCTCTGATGACCCCTGGTACTATGACCTCATCATCTAACTTCGTACACAGAAGTTTGGGTCTCATATCTCTTGATATGATCGTTGATGCATTCTCCATCAGGCCCCCCGATACCTCCTCATCGAAGACATCCTCTATTGACGTGGGATAGATACCATTCTTCAGCGATGTCTTACCATCGACGAAGCTGACAAAGTCTTGAACGATTGCCACAGTGGATCTTGCAGTGATCACCTCTCAGGTATGTCCACCGCTGAAAAAATCATTCGATCAGGGTACTTTTATCCCACTTTTTTTCATGACTTCATCCACGTTGTCAAGCAATGCGAGAAATGCCAACTTTATGCAAATAAAGCATGAGCTCCACCAGCTCTTCTACACTCAATCATCACAATCAGCCCCTTTTGTAAATGGGGCATAGAATTCATGACTTTCCATCCTCCATCCAGTAATGGACACAAGTACATTTTTGTGGCAATAGATTACTTTACCAAATGGGCCGAATCCATGCCCACATTCAACAACATCGTTGATATAGCAGCACGTTTTTCTTCAACCATGTCATTACCCAGTTTGGAGTCCCCCTCCAATTAGTTTTTGATCATGGGAAACACTTTGAGAACACGATATTTGCGGAACTCTCCTAAAATTTAGGCTTCACCCATGAGTTCTCATCTCCATACTACCCTCAGTCTAATGGGCAGGTCGAGGCTCTCAACAAATTCCTCAAAACCATGCTACAACGTACCATCAACAAACATAAAACCAAGTGGCATCATATGTTGTTTTCCGCTTTATCGACTTATCACACAGTAGTCAAAACTGCCACCAGTTTTACACCGTTCCACCTCGTCCATGGGATCGAAGCCACCCTCCCTATCAAGTGTGAAATCCCCACATTACGCACTGCCATAGAGCTTTTACCTGACACTGCTCCAATGGAGCAACGCTTGCTTACCTTAGAGTCGCTTAATGAAGATCCTCCAGCATGACCCTGACATCTGCCTATGGCTCTCTCATTGGTCCAACACCAGTGTCATCTCATCGCCGCCTCTGTCCAGCCCTCGGCTCTACATACGCCTGTCGAGCCAGCCCCTGACGATCCGGCTCCCCGACGACCTTTGCCTCTCATCCTCGGGGTCCCACATCTGCAAAAAAACACCAGAGATAGTATCATCTTTCATATACATATATGATAAATGATATCTATCCAAATCACAAAACATAAAGCATACTACAACACATACCTCGTTGGTCCCAGTCATCCCCAGGAGGCAGCACCATATCTGGGTCTTTCTTGTAGTCCATACCTGCATATGGATATCTTAATATTACCTATGGAATTTGGCGCCACACTCGTGCAACCGTGGTCATGAAGTAATAACCACCCTCACCTCCTCCATGGAGGGCCAACACATGGGCCCACCACATCAGTCGCGGCTCTCGTCGCTCTGCTGTCTCTATCAGAATCCTCATGCGCAACAGAGGCACCCTCTCCAAGAACCAAGCCACCAGAATGGACCCAAATTCAAAGTCACCGGAGCTGGATCATCGGTGTCGGTTGAGTTGCGCCATCATCTTGGTGTGCATCAGCACACCTTAGGCAAACAGGTCCCCATCCCGGACCTTCTCCACCACCCTCAATTGACCACCAGTGATCCTATGAGTACCCAAGGATCCATAGATCCTCACCACCATCATTGCAATGCCCTCAGTCAAGAGGTCATCTATGGCATCGATACGAACGACCGAACCCAACATTTGGTTTGGTCCAGTGCAGTGACAAGCCTCCATGGTCTCCACATGATCCTCCCTGGGAAGATGGGGATCAACATCCAGGGCCATCCCACAGAATGGGAGCCCCATTCAAAAGTACACATCCTCTGTAGCAGAGAATTTCAGTTGCTCCCCTATTACAATGAAGCACTGAAGATCAGTGCTCCACATCCCAATCAGGTATTGTAACAGGAACTCATGCAATTGTATCAAAGGGAAGTCAAAGAAATTGAGCAACCCGCATGCTGCCAAGTTTTGTTGTACACCCGGTTGCACCCTCGCAGCCTCACGTAATCGGTCCCAGTCACGCTCTCGTCAGTGGACTAGTGGCATCATGCTAGAGGCTCTGTTGATCACCTATAGCCACACAGAAACATATGTTCAACCTCATCATCCATCAAAAAGCATAAAAAATATCAAAAAATCACAATCCCTTACCATGCCCACAGTGCGTGTCTTTCACCTAGACATATGTGCACATATGCGCACATGTTCTTTGTATAGTTGTGCAAAAATGCGCAGTTGTCTGAAAATTTGTCATGCATGAGTGCGCAGTTGTCAGTCAGACAGGCACGCATCTCATACATTCTCATCTGTCCCACCCTCGCACCGATAGTGCGCGACTATGAAAAGCACAGCCACACATTATGTGTAGGAAATGGGGCTATACCCGCTCACATATGCGCGGGTATTTCCCCTTGTCCCCCGCACTTGTGGGCCCCTACCCTTAAAACCCCCTGTACGGCCCTCCATACAACCCCTACCTACAAACTATTAATTTCACAAGGTGTGGGATGATAGGACCACTAACCTATCTCTCACCACTCCTAGATCGACAACCTCATGCTCCTGCAATCTCAAAAACTCCTCATAGCTATCTTGTCTACTCAGCAATACTGACAGGTACAAATGAGGTGGTTGTATGGGCCCACCATCCATATATATCGCCTTATTCCCAACTTCCACACTTTGTTATAGGATCCCAAATCCTTTGTTTTCCGATGCATTCTCAACCATGGGATCATGCTCCTGCCATCTACACATTCACATTCCTCGGGTCATCATTTGAACTTGGCCTCGGAGGGGCATTTTTCTCACGCCACATTCAGGTACGCATGATCACTTTCAGTTTTAATCAAATAGTTGTCATATATTCTTTGTCATCAGATATTGTTCACGTCGGGTATTTGGTTTCTTATGTGCAGGTACTTGTTCAACAAGATTTACAGCCTCTTCAGGTATATGTTCAACACTGCCATGTAATTATTCCCTCTGTAAATCAATTGCATATCCCGGTCAAACCCTCTGACATTTACCTTTAGGATCCCTACATCTAGCTCTGTGGTATCTTTACCTATGCTACATTTTGGTATTGTCAACCGGTAGCACTCTCTCCCACATGAGTTGTCCCATTCATAATTCCCCTTGGCAACTTGACAGTCATGCTGATTTCACCCCCTAGGGATGGGAGTTCCAATAATATTATGCACTTCTTAGAATGAACCCCATACTTCTTCTCCTCATATTGCTAACCTTCCCAACGGACTCCCAAGTCATCTCATCTTGGTTCTATTGGCTGCATCTCTGCGGTTTCATTATCCCTCCATCTCATCCACCATCAGTTTTCCCATCTGCATATTTTCCTCCATCCATTTACTTAATACAGAAACCCACCCATGGGTCCCCCACCCTCCACCAATTCTCTTTCACAAACTTTCACCCTAAACAGGCCAAGCTATCTTTCACTGGGGAACCTATTTTTGTATATGTTTACTCAACCCAAATTATTCTTTATTTCTTTGGTTTGTATAAAGCCTTTTTTTCTAGCATATACATATCTTTTTAGTCGTCATCCTTGATGGCCTTCTTTACCCAGCAAAGCAACCCATGTCGTCCTTGGTTGGGGCATCCACCCTTTTTCATATTGACATCGTTAACAAACCCCAAGTATCCCCAGTCCATGTACCCACGATCTCTGATTTTTCCCACTTTGTTATCCTCTGGCACAGTTTAACCCCGTATCTAGTCGTCCCCCTGACGCTAGATCCAGTTTTACGATTGTTGCCAATCATCTTTCAAACACCCCAACCAAGGTCAGTCTTGAGTCTCACATCATCTTAACTTTGTTCATGTCACTTGTCAGTACATGATATCATCTCTTACTCAGTGGATTTAACTAAGCCTTTTTGCTTCTTCAAGTCGTGTCTCCCTTCCTATCAACATCAGCATAGTTTCCAGAAGGGCGGCAGTATCTTTCCTCTCATTACCTTTTCAATGAGAAGTCTCGGACGACACAGAGAGAATCAACATTGCTCTCCGATTTTTTTGACCCCCATAACATTCGACTTCAGCAAACTCTCATGTTACGGTGGGTCTTACTATGTGACTATTGCAGTTGTTTCACACCAGCCAAAGACCTCTGAATTTGTTAGGCCATCAATGCCTACGAGTCATCGACAATTCTTACAGTCGTCCTTGATTCACTTCAGATCTCGTTCACCATTTAGAACTGTCATCTGTCGTTATCAACCACCCCCGAGGGTGCTGCAGTTATCTACATCAGCATCTATCATCAGTTACAATCTTACATTTTGGTTTCATGACATGAGCATGGGGCATGCCCACCTCATTTGTACACAGATTTTATTTTTCTCCCTAAAGAAAGGTTTGGGTCCCATAGTTTTTCCTCTCCCTCCGACAGATCACTCTTCCATTTCCTCTATTCACTCTTCATTACAATGGCACTCTCATCAAAAGAAACATTGATGTATTTCAGCTATACGTATGCTCCTAACCTCACACATCAGGGGGCATCTGTTATCACTGAAAAATTGTATGTGACATTGCACACAATGGTTGAAGAAAGACATCACATCCAGTAGCAATTGGTCCACCTACAGCACCAAAATCCATCCAAAAGGAAAAAAAATATGCACTTGGTTCAAAAAAATGAAATGCACAAATTCACCAAAGGGAGTGCACGCACAGTGCGAAGAATGTGCAGGATAGCACAACACTCAGCATGCATTGTGTGCAAGATGCACGACTATCTACGAGAAAATTTGCACACTCCTATGAACGATGCATTTATGGATCTTGTCGGCCCCTTAACCACTTCTAGTCCGACCTCCAACACGATTTGACACTCATATCTGAGCAAAATCTAGCTTGGAGGTTGGTCAAGGGCTAGAGAGTGCCCTAAAGGGCCCCTTGTTCACACTATGAACTAGTTGCATATTTCCATGAATGAATTATATAAATAAGTGCCATGGTTATGCTAGAAAAATAAGAACTTCAAGGTATTGTTATGCTGCAAGAATTCTTCTTTGAGAATCCTCTTTTCTCTTTGAAGCCTTCAATCACCATTGCAATAGGCCATTCCACTCACCTCTTGAGGGAATAGTCATTGTATTTCTTCACCATTTGTCATTTCTTCCATTGTATGAAGAGAAGAGATCTCAATTAAGGACCTCAAGAGCCCTCCCAAGGAGGAAGATGTTACACATTATTTTGGTCACCTAGGTGATCACCTGACAACACGTATTAATGTTCCCTAAAAATATTAAGAGAAGACTTTCTCCATGGGAAAAGTGAATTGCTTTCCTTTGCCAAAAACCATATCAAGGAAGGTCTTCGCACCCTGCTATATGCATAGGGTGCGACGATGCCTGATCATCACATTTTTCCCTAAACCTATACTGCGACATTGTCACATGTTGTTTGTGCATAGGGTGTGACAATGCTTAAAGCATGGGAAAAGACAAAATTTCATGAATTTTCTAGAAGGGAATCTTCTAGAAGGTGAGGTGGCCTCTGATCAGTTTGGATCTTACTCGCTTCTCTGGTTTGGTGGGATCATCCTAATCTCCTCACCCATCTCTCTTTCAGACTATATAAAGAGGGATCTCTCATGGAAAAGGATAAGGTTGAATAGGCTAAAAATTGTATGGAGATTTCTACTTCAGATTATGCTTGAGAGATTTACTTTAGTTCTTCAAGTCAGATTGTGGTTCTTCTTCATTCAATGCATTGGAGAAAAAGTGTGTGTGTTGGACCAAAAATCCATCGAAAGAGGACCTTTCAACATCAAGTAATGGGTTGTATTCTCCACTTTCTATTCACTTAATATAGTAATGCATTTCTTCCCTATATAAGCATCTTGTCTTCTATTGTATAATTCATTGATCATATACATGGACTTCATTAGAATACATGTATCTTTGTTTTACCTCTTTGTTGGTTTGTGATTGTTGAACAAGCTTACAATTTTTCAAACCCAAGGAAGGAGCTACAAGGAAGACACTAGCGAGGATCAAGCATCGTTTAAAAGTTATGTCACTTATACCTCATTAAACTAGCTCACTTGATAATGAAGTTTAAGGCGAAGTGTGCATTCGGTTTTGTTTTGTTCTAGTTTCCTGTGGAATCTAAGGAGATCTGTTTGTGTCCGCACTTACCAATTAATCCGATAACAAAATTGACGACCATACTGGGGAGAGGAATTTGTTTTTGTTTTTTTTGCCTCTTATTTTCTTTTAGCCTGGCTTCTTTTGGTTTAATTCATTCTCTGAGTCTGTGGGTGATCCATCTGGACTCCCTGGGTCTAAAGGTTCAGTTAGATTTTTGTATTTCTTTCATTTTTTCTTTAGTTTCAGAGATCGTCGCCCTGTGCTATATAGACAGACCGTGGTGATCCTCTGACATCGCACTCTACAGGTGCATACCAGTGTGATGACGTCGCACTATACGTTATTGGCAGTATGCAGCGACCCTAGATCGTCGCATTGTGCTCCACTGCAACCCGCGACAATTCCTGTAGGAATTGTGGGAGATTTCCATTTTTATTTTTTCACCCAGTTTTTCCTCAAATGCCTGGGATGAACTTCTGACACCAATGTTTGATTGATTTATGAGTTTAAATCTTGCATTTGATTGGTTTTCATAAATTGAAAGTTCTTGTTTGAAAATTTTGCAAGTTTTTCTTTTGATTTTTGTCACAAGGGTATAATCTCTGGATCTTGGTCCTGGGTGCTTGTTTGACGAAAGGTCTCTGATTTATTTGAAGTTTTGGATTGTTTTTACTTTATGGATTGTTCATTGATTGGGAGACATTTTTTTTTTGTATTTGACAAAAGTCTTTCCTATCATTTTCATTTTTTCTATGTTATGGGTTTGATTTGGGAATTGTGTTGATAGTGTGTTAATTTTCTTGGATTGCACTTTATTTTATTCATTACATCTCTGATTTTATTTGAGAAAGAAAAAACTGAAGTCACTCTTCTTTTTTAGTAATTTTTCACAAGAAAATTATTGCACTCAAAACATTTGTCAAGAGAGAAAATTGGAAAAAAATTGTAACTTTTGGTTATTTAGGATTGTGTTCATTCAAAAATTGAGGAATTGTGATTCGTAGATTTTGTACTTCAAAATTAAATACCTTCTCCCTACTGTAATTAGAATTTCATTGAATTGAAAATTTGCATAAACATATCTTCTTGCATTTTATTGGGTCAAGGTCACATATGTCATCAGTTTCATTGGAGGAATCAGCAACTAGTTGGGCACGTGCTCGCGTTACACGTGGCCGTGTTATCCAACCTCTACCACTATAACCTCCAGGTGTGCCCACGATGCCCCTTACGTGACACACAAGGTAATTCGGGGGGATTTGAACTCGAAACCTCATGGAACTTCATTTTCACGGCACTTGCCAATTGAGCTGGCCCCCCGGGGGCGTAAACAACAACTTTTAAAATACAATGTAATTTTAAAATCTATTAGAAACTTTTATTTTCTATAAATTCTCTTCACCAACATTATCTAGGATAGTGGTTTGGAATAGGTTGTAAGGCACACTCTCCAAAGCATCAAAAAACACAATAGTATCTTGTAATAGGGAAAGTTTAAATCCACTTGCTACATTTTGTCCTGGGAAGCCCTTCTAACACAAGGGTCAATCATGAGGTCGCATTAGGACTAGCAGAGTTACTCACCCTGCTTTGTCAGTCTTAGTGTAGAGATTGTGTGTATTATTGGGGGTCACTTGAGAAGAAAATCATGTGGGGACCTTCTCGAGTTGATTTCGGGACAGATACCCTGCCTTTGCACGTGGATCGGATTTTTGACTCTTTCCCCAGAGATCATTGTCGTAATTGGTAACCTTAGTAGCCTATCTCTTTAGGGTTTTTACTCGAGGTGACTATGGAGGGGCAAGTTTTCATGGTACCTGGAATCGAGGTTGGCCAAACTCACTTGGGCTCCTTGGAGGGTATACCCACGATTATGTGTGGAAGCTTGCACCAAGGTGTAAGTCCGTTAAGCAGGTCGGCAACGTAACTTTTCCACCCACTTTATCCCAGCCCCTTCTTGTCTTGATTTCACGATGTTGGATTTCATCACCAACTAGTGAATTCGACATAAGGAGGTTTGTTTGCCTGGTTTGATTTCTAGATTTTATTAGTGAGTGTTGTTTGTTTCTCTAGTTGGCCATAGATTTGTTTCGTTCTTTATTTGGTGCGGCCAACATCAGCCCTCGCCGTTCATGTAGGATCCAAGGGCTACCTCTGGAAGATCCAGAATATTACATCCCTTTGCTTCCTACTTCACTAGAGGGATCTCCTGAGGGAGCAGTCAATAATGAAGTAGCCTCTAAGATTGGAAGTTTGAATTCTTTAGAGAGATTCAGAATTAGTTTGAATTCTTTAGAGGGATTCAGAATTCTCGTAAATCCTTCATTGAGTGTAAACAAGATTGTGTTTTCTCCGGATAAACTCATCGAGAGAACTTGTTGTTGAAGAGAATATTGAAGTACCTACTGGACCTAATGCAGAGTCTGGAGTAGATGATCCACTTTTTCAAAGTGAATCATTTAGAACCCCGGTTCACACTACTGGAATTTTCAATCCTAGCTTTGTCCCTGTCTGTTCTGTTTGGAGAACTTCTAGGGGACGTGATATTTTTGATAGACTATGAATGAATCCTAATCAACCTGGGGCATCACAAACGCATGTGACTTCAACTGTTTATACAGTACCTTTAGATCATTTTACTAGCACGACTAGTGATGTCGTCATAGTTTTAGACCAATTTTTGGTTGGTTCTCACTCAATTCTTCCTCTCCAGATCTCTAGCTCTACCGTGGTACCAAAATCTATGTCTGTTTCTACTGGAATTGTGGTCATCACTCAATCTCCTATTGGAACACCACTTTCGCTTAGATCAAATCTKCCACTTCCCCCTAGGTATAACACTTTGAATTATTCCATTGTTATTC
This sequence comes from Picea sitchensis, assembly GCA_010110895.2. NCBI lineage: Eukaryota > Viridiplantae > Streptophyta > Pinopsida > Pinales > Pinaceae > Picea > Picea sitchensis. Next base: position 97,408 of record SNQJ01S0008151.1, read on the forward strand.
CCACCCAGAAACCATCCGGAGGGTCTAATATTTTTGTTCCTCTTGGGTATAATGTTTCTAGTCATTTTGTTCCTACCTACCCGGGTTCTCTCTAGGGGGCCTTACGTTCCTCCTCCACCTTTTTCTGGAGGATATAATTGTTCTATCCCTAGTGGCTCCAATCCAGTTGGAGACGATAGTCCTTCTGTCGCTTCTGGTTTTCAGATTCCTGATAGAGGCCAACCTCAAGTTAGGGGGCAACCTCAATTTGGGGGGCAACCTCAATTTGGAGGAAAACCTCAAGTTGGAGGCCATAACCCAGTTTATGGACAAAGTATACTTGCCTAACAATATCAACCTTGGAATCTTCCTTTCCAAGGGAATCAACAACCATCTAGGGGGAAACATCCTCAAGTCAATTCTTTTGTACCTCCTAATCTCGGACAACCATATCCAAGTTCTATGAATCCTACTTGGGGTCAAAATTTTCAATCTAATGTTCCTTTCCAAGGGAACATACCTAATCAGCCAACCATTGTTGGCTATTTGACTCAAAATCCTCCACAATTGAATCTGTCAGGACTATCTAACTATCTGCAAACTGCTTATGGTCCTACTGGTATACCTATGGGACTTCCTCCTCAAAACTACCAATTTCCTCAAGTGAACAGACAGTTGTATTTTCTTTCCACTTTGGATTTACCGGATTTATCTAGGATTTTGAATGATATTATTTTACATTCTCCTTATTGGACCGTCATACCAGCCAAGTTACCATCTGACATTCCTAAGTTTGAGGGTCGATCGGGAGAAGACCCAAACAATCACATCGTGACATTCCATTTTTGGTCTTCGTTCAACTCATTGATGGATGACCCTATTAGATTATGACTTTTCCAACGAACTCTTACGGGTTCGGAAACCAAATGGTATATGGAGTTGCCACGAGGATTCTTTTAAGTTCATTTAAAAAATCCTCTTCCACTCACATTTTTTATCATATCCATGAGTGGAGGACGAGAAGATGCTTAATCAAAGTTCCCCTTCCTAATCAATTATTGGCCGAGTGGTTTACCAAATCACTCATTGGTCCTATAGCCCGTAATTTTTCCATGGGTGGTGTCGTCACTGAAGAGCAGGCGATTATTCATGCTCAATATATGGATCTCATTTATTCATGAACAGGAACACTCTATGACTTGATCCCTTATGCTCCACGTCCATCAATGAATCCTACCCTAACACCTCCAGTAGATTATCATGCTATTGATGGTGTAAATGGTGCTTTTCATGTTGAGACTCAGTCTACACAAGCCAATCATACCAATCCCAAGTCTACTACTTATAATATACAAAATACTCCTACTCCTACTCCTCCTTCCAGTGAAACTTCTAAAGTTAATTCAGTTCAATATACACCTACTGGTAAAAATCAAACTAAAAATAAAGGAAAGGGTGAGAATAAGGAGGAAAAAAATAATAATCAACAATATAAGAAACCTAAAACACATCCTGTTGATGACAAAGATAAGCATAAACCTTGCTATCCTTGCCTTATCTGTGGTGAGGATCACTACACGAAAGATTGTCTACGACGTGCTAAGGTTACTAAGTTCCTGCAAGGGACCGAAAAATCTCCTACACATGTCGTCTTATCACAACCTTTTCCTTCTCAGTAGCAGGCCCAATTGGTTAGTCATGACCAAACTTCTCCCTCTACCATGTCTTATGTCCTTTTGTGTACTGGTGACTCCAAGAAGAATGAAGTTGCAGTCGCAACTCGAACCAAAGGTTATTCTCCTTCGAAAGAGAAAGTTGATAATTTACCACCTTCGTTGGTTAAAACTCCTCCCCCAACTTCACCTCCAAACGGTCCTCTTCATATCGAACGATCGGGCCTAGATATAGTTATTTTTCCTCCTCCCAAGGGCGTTGTTCGAAATTCCTCATTTAATCCTCAAGAATGTGTTGCCCAAAACTACAGTATTTTAGAAGACCTTGTGCAAGCACCCTCTGCGATGTTGGCTCTTGAAGTCCTTCAAAGTTGTCCTACTCAACGGAAGACGTTGTTAAAGACTGTTGGTGGAATTGATCCTACTGATCACAATTTGATAATATTTGACTTGGAAGATCATATTCCAAGGCTTCCTCCTCAATTAGCATTTCAGATCCAAGTTGTTGTGGAAAATAAGAATAGTTGTCGAACCGTTATTGATGAATAAGCCTCGACTTGCATTATGTTTGTTACTTATTGGAAAGTTATTGGCTCTCCTACCCTTACCAAGTCGCACAATACTCTTAAGGCCTTTAATGGTACAGGTTTTAAACCTTATGGTGTTCTTCCTTCGTTGTCTATTATGTTAGAAGGTAAGGCGGTTAATGTCAAGGTTGAGGTCTTTGATGTACCTCTTGATTGCAGCCTTCTCCTTGTTTGTAGTTGCATTGATTCCATGCGCATTGTTGTGTCTACCATTTTCTGTGTGTTACGTTTCCCACACCAAGGAAAGGTTATTACTGTCGATCAACTATCCTTCTTTAATTCTGATTCACGTAGTAGCAACGTACCTTTTATTTCAAAAATGCCTCCTAGTTATGTGAATGTCAGTGTAGGTCTTTTAAAAGATTCAACATTAATGGGTACATTTCCTATTCCACCACCCTATATTCCTCCTCCTTTTTTCGTCTCAATTAACATGATATCAACCTTTATTCGTGAAACCCCTAAGTCTTATGACCCATGAATAGTACCTAGCTATGGTGACTATATTCGTTACGGTGATTGAATGCCTTTAAGTCTAGTAGAATTAGCTTATCAAGCTATTCAATCAGAAACCCCTTCTCCTCTTTCTCTCTGTGATACATCTCCTGATTTGTTTCATGTGATCTTTCCTACTGATGATATGATCATAATGGTCATGTCTATTGAAGATACCCCATGGGACGATGGGAATCATCGTTCTATTCTCTTCCTAGAATGTGATAACATAGAGAGATACCAATGGATTTCGACTATGTCTATCATTGTTGTTATTTCTTTTGTTCCTGAGTCAACATACGATGTTTTGTATGAAAGGAACTTGAGTAATATTTCACCTACCATTCCTCTTAACATATTGATTAAACCCGCGGTCATGTAAATGTTCATATAGGTGCCTCATGTTCTATTGATGAAGTCTGCACTTATAAAGCCCTTTTCCAATAATTGCGTGAATTTTTTGCCTAGAGTTATGAAGAAATGTCTAGTATTGATCCCGATATTGTTGTGCATGCGATTAAGACTTATTCGGACGCTAAACCCGTTTGACAGAGACTGTGCCTAGTACATCCACGTAAAGTTGTTGCTATCAAGCTTGAAGTTGAAAAACTTCTTAAAGCTGGCTTTGTCTACCCTGTGGGTTTGATCGATTGGGTATCCAATCTTGTTCCGATAAACAAGAAACAATGTACAATCCACGTTTGTGTAGATTATAGGGATATAAATAAAGCTTGTCCCAAAGGCAATTATCCAACCCCTTTCGTTGACCAGATCGTTTACAACTATGCCAGGAGTGAAATATTTCCCTTGATGGATGGTTTCTCCAGCTATAATCAAATCAATATCCTACCCGTGGATCAACACAAGACTGCTTTCATTTTCCCTTAGGGAACCTTCGCCTACTGGAAACTACCTTTTGGTCTAAAAAATGCTAGTGTGAATTTCCAACGTGCTATGTCTTATGCTTTCCATAACATTAAACACATTGTACAACCCTATCTAGATGATCTACCGGCGCATTCTATGCATCGTCAAGATCACCCAGCACATCTACGGGACATTTTCCTACGCTGTTGTTATTATCGCATACGCTTGAATCCACACAAATGTGTTTTTTGTGTGGAATCTGGACGACTTCTTGGATTTATCGTCTCTATACATGGGATTCAGGTAGACCCCTTGACGGTTGAGGCTATTCTCAATTTAACTCCTCCTTCCATGCTATGCCAACTCCAAAGTTTGCAAGAGAAGGAAAAAAAATTATGT
>SNQJ01S0008152.1:17431-96612 GCA_010110895.2 Picea sitchensis
ATATAATAAAAAGATTACAAGTACACTTGGCTGTAATATAATAAAATCGCTATGTGTGCCATTAGTTGTAGCCTGTGGGAGCCTGGAGAGATACCTCGACGTTCCACTGCACATTTGATGGCTGTATGTAGGTTCGAGGGCACATATTTCATTGGTTGAATCGAACAGAGCGAACTTGAATCGAACCTCAGTCGAACCTCATCCGAACCTAAACTTTGTTTTGAGGTTCGCCGAACTTTGAACCTCAAGGTTCAGGTTCGACGAACCTTGTGACTTAGATTTTAGGCAAAAGTGACAATTGATTCACTTTGTGGGTGAATTAAAGGACATGAGGCAAACTTAGGAAACTTAACCAAAAGTGGGTTTCTAAGTGAGATACTTGTGAGAAGATCTCACCCCTTGATTAGAGATGGCAAGAGATGATCTTGGCCATCAATCTCTAGGTTTGGCCTAAGGATGGCTAAAGAGGGCGCAAGGGGGCAAGAGAGATATCAATCTTGTTTTGTTCACTTGGAGAGTTTGGAGAGCAACAAAGAGATGAGAATGGAGGCATTAGGTGAAGCTAGCTTGGGCGCTCTCATTCATAGAGGGCGCAAGGAGGCTTAGGGATTCATTATTTTGTTGTGTGTGTTCATTCCTGGTGGAGGGCGCACTTGAGGAGGAGGGTGCAAGCTTAGCAAGCACATGTTGGAGTGAGGCTTTTGCAGATCTGATTGGCAAGGGTTTGAGGCAACATACAAGAGGTAGTTTGTGTTCAAGGTTTTCTCAAACAACCAAAGGAAAGATCAAGGGCGCATTTGTGGTCTAGCTTGGTCAAGGAAGGAAGGGCACACTTCTTGGGCGCATTCTTCGAGGAACCTTCTTGCATAGCTTGAGAGGAGCTTGCAAAGTGTACAGGTTCTATTGTATTTACTTCCTTGTTGTATTCCATGCTTGATACACTCCATATATATACATATACTCTAAACTGGTTTTCCTCGGGGGGGTTTTGTCCAGGGTCATGTTGACCAAAAATTACACTTGTTCATTTTTCATGTATGCTTAGTTGTATATTAGCAGTAGGAGCTTGTAAAGATCCTAGAGGAGTGTTATTTGTTTTATGGTATTTGGATGTGCTAACATCAATTCTAAAACCACTTGCAAGGGAACCATAAAAGATCACTTAACCATCAGTTTGAAGGGAGTTTTCTTGGCAGAAATTTCAGACCTGTTTGCTGTCCTAAAACAACAACGAAGACAACTTTGATAAAGTAAACTTAGAGCCCAACAAGATGTCACAAGACATGCCTGTTGGGCAGCCTTCTAGTTCCTCAAAAATGTACATGGTATGAGAACCTAGGTGGCTAAGAGTTTGTTGATTTGTAGAGCATACAATGGGTAATTTGTTGGATTGTTTTGGACAGTTGTGGACAACTTCTTTTCACACCCATGTTGACAGGAGTGAGGTTGTACTCTTTTGCAGTGTTTAGCATCAGGTTGAGTTTCAGTGGGCAGTCATGTCGGTGACTCAGATGAGGGCAGAGGATAGGCTAGCCAGAGCTAGCAACTGGTCCCCTTGGAAGACCAGGATTATATTTGTCTTGGAGGATCTTGAACTATGGGATATAGTTCAAGTTCCAGTGGTTCTTCCTCCTGTCACTGCTCCCTTGTTGGTAGCAGAGTTTAGGAAGAGAAACACCAAGGCTAAGAGGACTATCTGTGATGCGGTGAGAGACCATGTTATACCCCATTTGACTGGGAAGGACTATGCCTTTCAGATGTGGGACTCATTGTGCAAACTCTACCAAAGTCCCAAACAAAACTAGAAGATGGTTCTGTAGGAGAAGCGTAGGAGTATTCAGATGCTCAAGTCAGAGTCAGTGACCTCATGCCTTGGGAGATTTACACCGACTCGAGATGAGTTGGTAGCAGTTGGGGAGATTGTGGACCCCATGGTTTTGCTGAAGACAGCCTTAACCGACTTCTCCAAACCTTGGGGGTCTTTTGTGCAAGGCTTAGTGGACATGGAGGCCATGCCCAGTTGGGAGAGACTTTAGGACGACTTCGTACAGGAGGAGTTGAGATACAACTCTGGATCTTCAGGCCAACAACATGTTGTAGAGAGGGAGGAGGATCTTTCTCTTTGGACAAAGGGCAAGAAGAAGGCCAACAAGAGTGCTAGACAGGGTCCCAAGATTGGGGCCAAGCCACAGGAGAGTGGTAGTGGGCAAGAGAGAGACATGAACAAAGTGAGATGCTTTGCTTGTGGAGAGATGGGGTACTATGCTGGATAGTGTCCCAAGAAGAAGAAGAAGCAATAGGATGGTGCAACAACGACAACAGAGGAGCAGGAATTCATTGCTCAATTTGAGAGGGAGTGTGCTCTCGTGTGCTCTCATAGGTTGTTCGACAATTGGGACGCCATCTAGGGACTAGTACATTGACAGTGGATCATCGAGTCATATGTCAGGTGTTAGGGAGCACTTTACTGATCTCAAAGATCCAGAGATCAGGTTGGAGATAGTGCTTGGAGACGACACTGTTGTCAGGGCGTTCGAGTGTGGCACAATATCATTTCAGACGGAGTGTATGACACCCTTGGTGTCCAGGGATGTGTTATTTGTCCCTGGGTTGAAGAAGAATCTTGTTTCAGTTTCCTCCCTACAAGATAGGGGTCTTGAGGTGTCCTTCGGAGGGACAGAGGTCCTCATACACCCTAAGGGGTCCAATATAACTCATGGCAGGGTGATTGGGACGAGAGAGGGGAATCTGTAAAGATTTCTTTTCCATCCATTGTGTGCCTTGATGAGTAGTAGCAACAACAGTCAGTTGTGCAAGCTATGGCATTGGAGGATAGCTCATCTGCATTATGGAGCTTTGAGATCGCTGAGAGAGATTGTGATGGGTATGCCACAATTCAACATTGAGCACCAGGAGGTGTGCAAAGAGTGTACTCTTGGGGAGTACATTGAGTCTGTTTTTCCTAGTAGTGACAATAGATCAGCTGGGGTACTAAGTGCAACGAGGACTATGCTGCATGATCATGAACTGCTAATCTACTTGTGGGCAAATGCTTGTAGTACTGCAGTTTACATGTAGTTTAGGAGTTCCCATAGAGCTTTGGGGAGGAAGACTCCCGAGGAGGCCTTCAGTGGTTGTAGGCCTGATGTTGAGCACTTGCGTATTGATGGGTGCTTGAATTTCTCTCATGTCTTCTCAGAGAAGAGGACAAAGCTAGATCCCACAACACAAAGAGGGATTCTAGTTGGTTACCCAGAGGTCGCAAAGGCCTACCGGATCTACATTCTAGCACTGAGCAGAGTGGTGGTGAGGAGAGATGTCAGATCCGAGGATAGTAGAGCTTTCAAGAGATCTCTTGAGTTGAGAGATAATGTTGAGGAGGTCCCACAGTTGCAGAGTGATGCTTTGCAGGGGATACATCCTCATGTGTCGAGTACACCATTTTCAAGGTTGACTGGTCCACCCGGGACAACTTTAGTTTTAGAGTTGCCGAGCAGACAAACAGTTGGTGCAGGGGCTTCAGAGCATCAAAGATTGATGAGTGTGAGCAGGGTGCCATAGAGGTTTAAGTCTCACTTGGCCACGGAGACAAGCTGATCAACTTCAGATTCCTCTTCAGGAGGAAGACCCCTTGGTGAGAGACCAAGGTGAGGATCTTTGGTAAGATGCCAAGATCGAGAGACTCTTGGTGAGATGCCAAGAGAGAGATTCTTGGTGAGATGCCAAGAGCAAGGGACTCTTGGTGAGATGCCAAGGTAGAGATCTTTGGTGAGATGCCAAGATCAGGATATTTGGTCGAGCAGATCAGAATCAAGGCCACTTTTGATGATCAAGGTACAATCATACTCACCGAGTATTTGTCAGCAGACAACGATGTCCACTTTAGGGACAAGATGGGCTTGGTGAGAAACACTTTCCTCGGTAAGAGGGAGTGTTGAGTTTTGGGGTGCATTGGGAAGTGGTCCCCTTGTGGTTGTCTCTAACCACAAGATGGAATTGATTAGACCCTTGTACTTTACCTTTTGTTCTAATTTCACTTTGACTTAGGAGATTTAAGTCAAAAGTGAAATTCTGTCATTTTAGGCAAAAGTGACAATTAATTCACTTTGTGGGTGAATTAAAGGACATGAGGCAAACTTAGGAAACTTAACCAAAAGTGAGTTTCTAAGTGAGATACTTGTGAGAAGATCTCACCCATTGATTAGAGATGGCAAGAGATGATCTTGGCCATCAATCTCTAGGTTTGACCTAAGGATGGCTAAAGAGGGCGCAAGGGGGCAAGAGAGGCATCATTCTTGTTTTGTTCACTTGGAGAGTTTGAAGAGGAGCAAAGAGATGAGAATGGAGGCATTAGGTGAGGCTAGCTTGGGCGCTCTCATTCATAGAGGGCACAAGGAGGCTTAGGGCTGCATTATTTTGTTGTGTGTGTTCATGCTTGGTGGAGGGCGTACATGAGGAGGAGGGCGCAAGCTTAGCAGGCACATGTTGGAGTGAGGATTTTGCAAATATGATTGGCAAGGGTTTGAGGCAGCATACAAGAGGCAGTTTGTGTGCAAGGGTTTCTCAAACAGCCAAAGGAAATATTAAGGGCGCATTTGTGGTCTAGCTTGGTAAAGGAAGGAAGGGCACACTTCTTGGGCACATGCTTCAAGGAACCTTCTTGCATAGCTTGAGAGGAGCTTGCAAAGTGTACAGGTTCCATTGTATTTACTTCCTTGTTGTATTCCATGCTTGAGACACTCCATATATATTATATATACATATACTCTAAACTGGTTTTCCCCGGTGGGATTTTGTCCAGGGTCATGTTGACCAAAAATTACACTTGTTCATTTTTCATATATGCTTAGTTGTATATCAGCAGTGGGAGCTTGTAAAGATCCTAGAGAAGTGTTATTTGTTTTATGGTATTTGCACATGCTAACATCATTTCTAAAACCACTTGCAAGGGAACCATAAAAGATCACTTAACCATCAGTTTGAAGGAAGTTTTCTTGGCAGAAATTTCAGACCTGTTTGCTGTCCTAAAACAACAACAAAGACAACTTTGATAAAGTAAACTTATCAAGGATAGTTCTCTTTGCCTCAATATTCCTCTTCCTGAACTCTGCCACCAACAAAGGAGCAGTAACAGGTGGAACCGTGGAAGAACCACTGGGGCAGATACAATGTCCCATAACTCTAGTTCCTCCAATATCAAAACAATTCTGGCCTTCCAAGGAGACCAGTTGCCAGCACCTGGTAGCCTATCCTCCACCCTCAATCCCGCCACTAACATGGCTGCCCACTGCTACCAAAACCGATCTGATCTGAGCAAAAGAAGACTGCCTCTAACACACCAATCTCTAGCGTGAAAATAAGCTCTCAACCTGTGTAAGAATCTGCCCAACAGGTCTGTCTTTGACCTGGTAGGGCACTGAATTTGTGCACTTTCAAATGTGATTTTTCTCACTGTTTAGGACTGTATACTTGCTGTCCAGAAACAGCCAACAGATCTGATCTTTACCCTCACAAAATTCTGCCCCCTGTTTGCTCCAAAATTCAGCCCACTGACTTGCCCTTAGGCTCTGATACCATGTAGAAATTCGAGGATCCTAAGGCTGCTCAACAGGTCTGTCTTTGACCTGGTTGGGCACTAAGTTTTAGGCACTTTCAAATCTGTTTTTACTCACTGTTTAGGACTGTATACTTGCTGTCCAAAAACAGCCAACAGGTCTGATCTTTACTCACTGAAATCTGCCTTCTAGGAAATGATTCAATGCTCTTTTATGGTTGCTGTTTTAGATGGTTTAATAGGCAATTTGCTGTCCACAGTTAGCAAATATAAAACTCCATAAAACATAGAATACCCTCTACGATATTTAACAACCTGCAACTGAAAATACTTAGCAAACATGACAAATGAACACATGATGTTTTTGTCAACATGACTCTGGAAAAACTCCCATGGGGAAAACCAGTAAGAGAGATAGATTTATAATGGAGTTTAAAATGAAAAATTACAGCAAGGAAAATCAGCCAACTTAGCTCTAGTTGACTGTACAAAATTCCTTGAACCATGTGCAAGCAAAGCTTTGATATATGCGCCCTTGTCCTAGAGAGTTGCATCCCTTCCTGTAGTAGCCTGCTACCTTGAAGTGTGTGCCTCCTTCCCTTGATAAGAGTGCCTCCTTATTTGCTTGATTGCTTTGAAGAATGCGCCTCCCTGCCTGCTGTCTTGAGAAATGTGCCACTCTAGTGCACCCTCCTTTCCTCGATGGTGTGCCCTTTCCTGTAGCAGCCTTCTCAACAGATCAGTGCGCCTTCTCCTTGGCTGTGCCCCTTCTCCATGAAAACTCCACACACAAGCTTGTGTGCCCCTTGCCTCCCACAATGGTGTGCCCTTGCTGCCTACTGTAGTGCGCCCTTTCCTTCTCACAAGGATGCGCCCTTCCTCAAGCCCTCATCTCCTCAAGACCTCTTGCGCCTTTCTTTTCCCAAGAAATGTGCCCAAGTCCTCTTCCTCTCTTCACTCAACTCTCTCAATTGAGAATGAATCTCTCTTTACTCTTTTTCCCTCCTTTAGCCTCTCTTAGGCCAAACCTAGAAGATCAAGGGCCTAGATTAGATCTAGCCCAAGTCTAATCAACAAATGAGATTACATCTCATAAATCTCATTTGGAAACCCACTTTGACTTGAGTTTCCATAGTTTGCTTTATGTTCATTAATTCACTTTACTCGAGTGAATTAAATGTCACTTTAGACTTAAGTGACTAATTTCACTTTATGACTTAAGTGAATAAAGTCAATGTGAAATTAGAACATAAAGTAATAGCATGAGGGTAATACTCTCCCCCTTTGTGTTTAGACTCTAGAGACTCACAAACACAAGGGGACCACTTTCCTTGGTACCCAATTCTCAACACTTATAACCCAATTTGCTAGAATTCTTGTTGCCCCCATTTAGTTGTTATGGACTTCTTGTGCAAAATTGTCTCCTCTCCTAACTCTACCTGAACTTTTGGTGCCACTTCCTCTATGGTAGGTAAGACTTCCCCCTCGTTTTCTTGATCTAGCATGGAAGACTCAGTGTCAAATTTTCCACATTCACTATTGAGTAAATGTGCATGTATGGAGGCAAAGTGAGTTTGTAGGCATTTTTACCTACCTATGCCAACACTTTGAAATGACCATACACTAGAGCCTTGATCTTCTTACAAGGACCTTGCAACCTTTCTTTGTTTAGTTGCAACCAAATTCGGGCTCCTACCTTGATTGTCATCTCAATTCTATGTTGGTCATCCCTGGCCTTGTACTTTTGTTGTGACTTCTTCAGTGTCTCATGTACCCTTATGGATCTATGTGATCTTGCCAATGAATTTTTTAGCATTTAATGCTTCTCCTATGGTATCTTGCTTTTGTCCTCTATGCTGTCCATATACAACATATAAAGGCAAAGGTGGCAAATATCTAAAGCAAGTTTCAAAGGGGCCTTATTGGTGGAAGCATGCACTGTGTCGTTATAAGAGTGCTAAACAGTGTTGCCAGAGCGTGGGAGCGAAGCGGGAGCGGGAAGCAGGAGCATGGGAGCGCATTTTTCAAAAAATGGTCGGGAGCGAAGCGTCTCCGGAGCGTTTATATATATATATATAAATATATATATATTCAAAAAAAACATGTAGAATGCCAAACTAGATGCAAAATTTATGAAACATGTATGTTTGTGATACTTCCAATATATGAAATGCCATCTAAATTCCATATTATCCATCATTCCATGAATCTTACGTAGTACATTAATGAATAATCATTCAAGCATGAATAATTATATATACATATAATTTTTTATATATATTGCATTTATATTCAAAAATATGTAGAAAAGAGACAAATTGGATTCATGAGATATATATGAAAACATGCTTATTTGTACATCAATATAGATACAAATGACATCCATACTACATGGTTCATCAATGATTAATCATTCGAGGCTCGAGCATCAACCATCTAGATTCTAGATTCTAGCAATTACTGATTCTAGAGTCCTCCATGTCATAATGATCAAGATTGGCATCACTACCAGCTTTGCTCTCCTCATCCTCCTCCTCCTCCCCATATCCAATGCAATCTGTTATTTGTTGATGTGGAGAATGACCCTCAAGAGGATCCCCATCATCAAAAGAGTGGTGACTCTAGCACTGGTTGTTGTGTGTAGATCCCAGTTGGCTAATGCCAACTCAACATTGTTCAAGCCCATATCATCAAGAAACACATCCCATATTTGTCTTTCCCTTCAACCACTCTTCTCTACGCACAGTATATAAGACGGTTGGTGTGCACATATACACCACTAAGTCACCTAACACAAAGACAAAGAGAAGAGTTTGCTACTTGAGTGAAGGGTGCATTTCTTGGGAGTAGTGACAAAAGGTTGAACCAATCAATGCCATGGGCATCGAGGTACATAAAGTTGGTTCTCTTGATTAAGTAACAGAACCATACCCTCATACAGTAGAATCAGGTGGAAACATTGCAATCTTGCCATTCTTGAAATCACAGCCCCATTAAGTCTTTTGAATTTTGAATGAGACCTAAAATTCTACTTTCCATATGAAGTCCAATGAGGTTAGGAACCACTCTCAAACATCTTACGAAACAATTAATGGTAATGTTAAAGAATTTGAAGTAAAAGGATGAAAATGAAAGATAAAGGAGAATGTAAAGGATGAAAATGAAGATAAGGAGAATGAGGATGAAATGAAAGATAAAAATGTAAAAGGATGAAAATGAAAGATAAAGGAGAATGTCACTTTTACTTTAGATTTAACATTACCATTCATTACTAGAGTGGGTGAAATGGAGAGGGTGGGGACCTCTTTAAACAACCGGAGGGGGTGCAGGCCTCTTTAAATAGCCCTAGTAAGGACAAATAACCCTCACCTAGAGGGAGAGGGTTATTTGTGCTTTATCTCCCCTCTCTAACCCTAAAAACGCCCTAGGGCCCACGCACAAAGCCAAAAAAATAAAAAAAAAACCAAAAAAACAAAAAAAAACTCATTTTTTCGGGTTCATTTTCGGGGAGCGTCTGAGTGCGTTTGGGAGCGCTCCGGGAGCGCGGTCCCGGGGCTTCGGGAGCATTGGCTGTAGGTTAGGGAGCGTGGGCAGGAGCGTTTCGGGAGCGAGCGGGAGCGTGGCGGTTCGAGCAGCGGCAGGGAGCGTGGTTTGGAGGACGGGAGCGCGGTTCGGGTGGGTCGGAGCGTGGGAGGGAGCGCGGTTCGGGGACGCTCCCGCTCGGAGCGCGCTTCGGGGTTCCAGACCGGGTGGGGGGGGGACACTTCTATATCTTGGTGTTATTCTTGTGTGGATGTGTATTATTTTTGAAGTTAAGGGTTTCTATCTTTTATCTATCAAGGTTTATAACAAGTGGTATCAGAGCCAGGTTACTTTGAAGTAAGGGTTTATCTTTATCTTTTATCTACCAAGGTTCACAATAGATGCGATCTTCATGAGGAGAGAAAACCAATACTATTTGGTCAAGGATGGAAAATCCTTTATCATCAATGTGCACAAAGGTAAATCCAAGATCTCTCTAGTAAGTGCCAACCAAGCTAAGAAACTTATTAGCTCAAGTAGGAAGTTTGTATTGCACTTCTTGAGACAGTATCAACAATGAAGTAAATCCATAGAAGTAAAGGTATCTCTAGATGGATGTACTAAAGAGTAGAAACACTAGTTGGAGGAGCTTTTCATGCATACAAAGCAATGTTTTGAGAGCCTAAAGAGTCACCACCTAAGAGGGAAGTGGAGCATGAGATACAACTATTGCCCAACTTTCCATTACCAAACATAGGATTGTATAGAGAGTCCATATTGGAAGCAGATGAAGTGAAGAAATAGTTGTAGCAACAATTGGAGCAAGGGGTAATTCAACCAAGTACCTCACCTTATCGGTTACCTATCATCATAGTGCCTAAGAAGGATGGGACTTGGAGAATGTGTATCGATATATAGTTTTGAATAAGATCACCCTCAAGAATCTATCCTCTACCCAAGATCAATGACTTGTTGGATCAGCTGTAGCAGGTTAAGTACTTCGCCAAACTGGATCTCAAATTGAGTTACCATTTGGTACGAGTCAAAGAAGAAGACTCTTGGAAGACCACCTTCAAGACGAGACAAGGTTTATATGAATGGTTGGTAATGCCTTTTGGTGTATGTATTGTACTAGCTACATTTATGCCTTTGGCATTAGCCCATAAAATATTGTGGATGGTTTTCTATAATCCTTGATAAGCAATAGTTGAAGGAACCCAATAGGGGTAATAATACATGAGTAGTAGCTATGACCTTAGTACACGTGGAATTTTGTAGCCAAAGTTGTGGTCTTAGTAATCCATTTGTGAATTTTTTTGGCGACTCTCTAAATGACAACATCTTAGGGATCCTTAGGTGAAGCCTGGAATGCAAAAGGGATCCCTAGAAATGTAAAGATTTGACTAGGCTGTATTCAAGTCCATACGTGGTTGGCTAATTGGAAGGAAAGAGCATTTTGGCTTTGCGTATAGAATTGATTTTTATCCCATTGAATCCTACACCTTGAGCCCTCACAAAAGTTTGCAAATAGTCCATAGTATTTTCCATTGAGGTCTATATTTTCTCAAAGGGTAACATTAGGATCACTGTATTGGCTATGAGCACTAGTAGGGTAGCTAATGAGGAGGGATTCCAAGTTGAGTTCCTCAAACATGGTATTCAGTCTCTTGAATCACAAATTGCTGATTTGTTTAATCATATTGTTTGTTTCCCTAGGTATGGTCTTAGCATATCATCCACCCAATCCTCAAATCAGGGGCTACTCAGATTCCAACAATTATCAGACAATCGTGCTTGGACATACTTTCTCCTAGCTTTATGCCACGTTCCTCATTTGTTGCTCTTTGATGAGTTAGAGAGGAGGCACCTTAAAATGCGTGGATAGGTGGGGTTTTTCGCCCAAATTACTAAACTACCGATCATATCTTCATGCTTAGGGCCATTATTGTGGAGGCTCACCCCCACTCTTCGAAAGTCTTTTGTTGTTTTGCAGTAAGGTCCGTTAATGGGCTATGAGATGAATGCCTGTCTTTATAGCAACTTTTCTTCCTCATATTTCTTGTTTATGATGATTATGTTAAAAGGCATTCTCTTCTCAATAGGTTTGCAAATTTTTACAATTGTATTGGAAACCACTAGAAAACACTTTGGGATATACATGCAAGCATTCTATAAGGAGATTAGAATCATATTTTAGATTAAGAAGGTGATTGAATAGGAATTTATTCGAACATTTAGTACCCAATTTTAGTCACTATTATCTGATTGTTTTCACAATACTTGAGGTTGGGATGTGGAAACAATGGACTTGAATAACTTTTAGACACCCATGTACAATATGTAAAAGCTAAGATCATCCCTAGAATGAGAAGAACAAGAGGCAAACCAAAAAGATTGGACCTTTTGAGATGTTGCATTTCTTGGTTTGTTGACGTGGAAGCTTTGCTTGTTGTATTGTTGTTGCTGAAAAGTCAATAGTTAAATCACGAGAAACCCAAATCAAAACCTATCATACAAAACCCATGTTTTGAGCTGCAACTTGTACATATTCGGAGTCAGCATAATATGAAAAATATGGATAGGAAAAATGATCATATTGTCCAATCAACAATGCCCATTGTCAAAATTGAATATGCATGCCCAAAATGCCCTTGAAATCTGCCCGAAATGTCCCTAGAATCCGTTTGGAACATCTCGAGGACAACTAACTAATGCTTGCGTCCTCGACAGTGTGGGTGTTGATGATTGCAACTTCGTGAGACATTCTCCAGGCCGTACTCCTCGATGGACTGAGCTAGGTTGACCTGTGATGATACTCTTTGATGGACTGAGTTGAGTATGACACTTATCGATGGACTGATAAATTGTACTGGGTTGGTGCCCAACGACCCTTGGGTTGTAGCCCAAGAGGTTGGGATATTGTACTGGGTTGGTGCCTAACGACCCTTGGGTTGTAGCCCAAGTGGTTGGGACGTTGTACTGGGTTGGTGCCCCACGACCCTTGGGTTGTAGCCCAAGAGGTTGGGATACTGTATTGGGTTGGTGCCTAGTGACCCTTGGGTTGTAGCCCAAGTGGTTGGGATACTATGGGTTGTAGCCCATCGTTTCTTGTGGACACGTCTTGTGGTTGTAGCCCTTGACGACGATGACACACACTATGTGGTTGTAGCCCTAGTGGAATTCTAGTGGGTTGTAGCCCCTAGACAAGATGAGAAGGTCCAAATTGGTTGTAACCATGTGTGACGTGATGTAGAAGACTTTCACTATGACGTCAAGAGAAGAAAGAAGGCCCATGCCTTGCGCAAAAGACTTAAGGTTCAAGTCGACCCTGTTGAGAGGCACCACTTGGACGTAACAGTTCACATGTTGGACTTGTATATATAGGAGATCTACCTTCCATTTGTAGACATCAATTGGATCATTCTCTCTTATGTATTTCACTCTATTGGAATAGTGTGCTATCTTTGGAGTTGTAGCGCTATTCTTCTTTCTGCTCTTGTATCTTCTCTTGGGCAAATATTATAGTGAAAGGTTGTTGGGTGTCCTTCCCTTGTGCAGAAGGGTTTCCCAGGGTAAATTCTTGTGTATCTTGTGCATGGTTATCTTCTTGTGATCTTGGTTATTTATTGCAGTTATTGTATATGGTTTATGCTTCAATTATGTTTTTGCTAATGTGAAATGATAAAGAAAGTTAATGAAATTGAACAAGCATAAATTTCTAACATGGTATCAGAGTAGTGTTCTTGAAAGAAGCCATTTGCATAGTGCGCTAGCCCTCTTCTGCAGTTCGCTAGGGTTTGGCAGCGACTCTGGTCTTCCTACAGTTTGACTGCAGCTGGACTTTTCCTTGTCAAGCTCGTTGAGCACAATTCCCTAGGTTGTTGGGACAAATTCCTCCACAGATCAGTGCACCCTACCCTAGCGCATCCCCTGCAACTCTCAGATTGCAGATTGGAGAAGTTTGAATTTTTTGGGATTTTTTCGATCCTAGGGTTTCTGCAGCCATGGTGACAAGTGTTCTGGTGGAAGATAGGCTTGATGGAGCCTCTAACTTCAACTCTTGCAATTCTAGGCTACTCATCACTCTTAGAGTGATCTGATGAAGTTTGTGGAAGAGGTTGTGCCAGAACCAGATGATGTTTCAGAGAAGTCTCAGTGGAAGAAGAATGATGCAAAAGCTAGAAAGATCATTATCTACTTTGTGAGAGACCACTTGAGTTCGCACATCTCTAAATTGAAAACAACTAAAGAGATGTTTGACACCTTGAAGAAGTTGTTTGAGAGTAACAACACCAATAGAGCCATTGCCTTGAAACACCAGCTTTAGAATGTCAAGATGACTAAGGCAGATACAGTTCCACCTTCTTCATGAAGATATATGAGATCAGAGATCAGTTGGGCGCCATTGGAGAGATCATCTTAGATAGAGAACTTGTCATGTTGACTCTTAATGGTCTTCCAAGCCATTGGGAGCCATTCATTCAGAGTATTAGTGGGCGATCCAAATTGCTTAAGTTTGATCGGTTATGGGCAGATTGTACTAAGGAGGAGACCAGAATTGTAGCTAGAGGTGCACAAGGTTCCCATCATGATGAAAGTCATGCCCTTTCCTCTCATGCAAGGAAAGGCAAAGGAAGAGGAAGAGGTTCCAACAAACCATTCAAAGGGGGAAAATCCAGACCAACTCCTGAGCATAAAAAGAAGGATCTTTCAAAGATTCAGTGCTTGAAATGTGAGAAGTTTGGCCACTATGCCAGACATTGCCCTTTAAGGAAGAATAAAAAGCAACATGCCTCCATCGTTGATGTTGATCGAGAGCCACCCCAGAAGAAGTCAAGGAAAGCAAGCAAGGATGTTGAGGAGTTCTTCTTCATTTAAGCCCTCTCAGGTACGGTTCGTACTCGTAGTGATATTTGGTTGATTGATAGTGGTGCTTCCAGACATATGACCGGATATAGAGAGCACCTTACAGATCTAGTAGAGAAAGACTCTCGGTTGCATGTTGTACTTGGTGATGATGCCAAATATACTATGAAGGGATCTGGGGCCACTTCCTTCTAGCTAGACTCTGGTACCTTGCTTCATTTGAGTGATGTATTGTTTTTACCGGGGATGAGAAGGAACCTTGTCTCTATTTTAGCCTTGGAGGATAAAGGCTATAAGGTTTCCTTCTCTGATGGAAAGGTTCTTGCATGGCACAAGAACTCTAGTATGGGATCAACTCGTGTGATTGGTGGTCGAGAAGACAATTTGTATAGATTGACAGTTCGACCAGTTCAGGCCTTGGTGCATGATTCTATCAGTCTGAGTGAGTTGTGGCATAAGAGACTTGCTCATTTGCATTATAGAGCTCTTCCCGCTTTGGGGAAGATGGTGACAGGTCTTCCAGAGCTCCGTGTTGAGCATGATGGCATTTGCAGAGGTTGTTCTCTTGGAAAGAATGCCAAGGGGTCTCTTTTCTAAGCAATGACAACAGATCCAAGGGGATCTTGGACCTGGTGCATTCAGATTTGTGTGGGCCTATGACAATTGCTTCTTTGAGTGGATACTTATACTGTGTGATCTTCGTTGATGACTACTCCCGAAAAACTTGGATTTACTTTTTGAAGTCCAAGGAATCTGAAGAAGTCCTTGGCAACTTTCAGGAGTACAGAGCACAGGTTGAGAACTTGATCGGAAAGAAGATCAAGATACTGAGATCAAATAATGGAGGAGAGTACACCTCCAAGGGTTTCTGTGATTTCTGCATTGAGGTAGGGATCAAGAGGGAGTACACTGTTCCTTACGACCCCCAACAGAATGGGGTTGCAGAGAGAAAGAATAGGTCTATTGTTGAGGCAACTAAGGCGATGATTCATGATCAAATTTTGCCTATGTTTCTGTGGGAAGAGACATCCATGACCGTTGTGTATGTTCAGAATAGGAGCCCTCACAAGATTTTGAAGAATATGACTCCCGAGGAGGCCTTCATCGGAGTGAAGCCTGAGGTTGGACACTTTAGGATATTTGGGTGTCTTGTTTACATTCATGTACCCAAGGAGAAAAGGACGAAGTTAGACCCTTTAGGCAAGAAGGGTACATTTGTTGGGTACAGTGAGTCTTCGAAGGCATATCTGATCCACATCCTAGGTTAGAGACAGATTGAGGTGAGCAAGGATGTTTCCTTTGAGGAGGAGGTAGCCTTTAGGAGATCTAGAGGATCTCACATGGAGATTGATAGTGAGAGGCAGGAGGAGATGGTATCTTATCCCCCTCACCCTTCAGTAGTTCAGAGGGAGCTAGTTGAGCCCATGGAGACAGTTGAGCTTGTTGATCCAGTTGATCCTGTAGATCCTGTTGATGTTCCTAGAGATATTGCAGAAGGTTGGAAAAGGCCTGCATGGACTCTTCAGACTTTGTAGGAGGCAAAGGGACATGCAGCTCCCCGTGGTACTTTCAGAGAGAGCAAGAGACCTTAGAGATTCTCGAGCTATGTTGCAGTGATGAGCCACATCATTGATTTTGAGCCTTCCTGCTATGAGGAGGCATCTAGTCAGCAGGTCTGGAGAGATGCCATGATGGAGGAGTATCAATCCATCATGAAGAATGATGTGTGGGATGTTGTTCTGAGACCTGAGGGAAGTCTGTGGTGACTTCTAAGTGGATCTATAAGATCAAACATGCAGCTGGCGGGAGCATCGAGAAGCACAAAGCGAGATTTGTGGCTAGAGGATTCTCTCAGGTAGAGGGAGTAGACTATGACGAGACATTTGCTCCTGTTGCTCGGTACACCTCCATTTAGACGATCATTGCCCTTGCTTCAGCCATGGTTTAGAGACTACATCAGATGGATGTGAAGACAACCTTCCCCAATGAAGAGATTGGGGAAGAGGTGTACATCGAGCAACCAAATGGTTTTGTGATTCATGGGAAGGAGTCCCATGTGTGGAGGTTGAAGAAGGCCTTGTATGGACTCAAGTGGGCACCTCGAGCTTGGTATGTGAGGATTGATGGATACCTGATGAGTTTGGGTTTCAACAAGAGTGTTGCTGATCCAACCTGTACTTTAAGATTGTTGATGGTGAGTCTCTGATTTTGATCATGTACATTGATGATTTATTTCTCACCGGAACAGAGCATCTCATTGCTTGGTGCAAACATGAGCTGGCCTTTGAATTTGAAATGAAGGATCTTGGCATGATGCACTATTTCTTGGGACTAGAGGTGTGGCAGAGAACTGATGAGATCTTCCTGAGTCAGGGGAAGTATACAGTTGAGATTTTGAGGAGATTTGGGATGTTGCACTGTAAGTCCATGACCACACCGATGGTGTCGAATATGAAGAAGTTGAGTGAGTCTTCTTTTGATTTGGACTTGATTGATCCGACTATGTACCAGCATATGATTGGATCATTGATGTATCTGGTTAACACCAGACCATATATTTGCTATGCAATGAGTGCACTTAGCCGGTTCATGAGTCAGCCAAAATAGATACATTAGGCAACTGCGAAGTATGTGTTGAGAATCGAGATACTTGCGAGGCACAATTGGATATGGCCTGAGATATGCTTCCAATGTTGACATGAGATTACAAGGGTATGCTGATTCTGATTGGGCAGGGAGCATAGTTGACAGGAAGAGTACCTCAGGATGTTGCTTCAGTTTGGGGTCTGCCATGATTTCCTGGTGTAGCAGGAAACAAACTTCTGTGGCCTTGAGTACCACATAAGCCAAGTATATTGCAGTATGTATGGTAGCAAGCAAAGCAGTGTGGCTTCAGAAGCTCCTTGCAGGATTGTTTGGGCAGATGTTGGATCCCACCGTGATTCATTGTGATAACTAGAGCTGTGTGAAGCTCTCACAAAATTTGGTATCTCATGACAGATTGAAACATGTTGAGATCAAGTTTCATTACATTTGAGATATGGTGCAGAGGAAAGAAGTAATGGTGCAATACCTTCCTATAAATGAGCAGATTGCAGATGTTCTCACAAAGCCCCTTGACAAGTCAAAATTCGAGTACTTCCGTGATGAACTTGGACTGATAGAGAATGCCCCTCTCGCTAAGAGGGAGTGTTGATGGTTGCAGCTTCATGAGACATTCTCCAGGTCATACTCCTCGATGGATTACGTTGGGTTGACCTGTGATGATATTCCTCGATGGACGGATAAGTTGTACTGGGTTGGTGCCCAGTGACCCTTGGGTTGTAGGCCAAGAGGTTGGGATATTGTACTGGGTTGGTGCCCAACAACCCTTGGGTTGTAGCCCAAGTGGTTGGGACATTGTATTGGGTTGGTGCCCAACGACCCTTGGGTTGTAGCCCAAGAGGTTGGGATATTGTACTGGGTTGGTGCCCAACGACCCTTGGGTTGTAGCCTAAGTGGTTGGGATACTGTGGGTTGTAGCTCATCGTCCCTTGTGGACACGTCTTGTGGTTGTAGCCCTTGACAATGATGACACACACTATGTGGTTGTAGCTCTAGTATATTCTAGTGGGCTGTAGCCCCTAGACGAGATGAGAAGGTCCACATTGGTTGTAGCCATGTGTGACGTGATGGAGAAGACTTTCATTTTGATGTTAAGAGAAGGAAGAAGGCCCATGCCTTGCGTTGAAGACTTAAAGGTTCAAGTCAGCCCTGTTGAGAGGCACCACTTGGACATGACAGG
The DNA here is from genome assembly GCA_010110895.2 of Picea sitchensis. Classification (NCBI taxonomy): domain Eukaryota; kingdom Viridiplantae; phylum Streptophyta; class Pinopsida; order Pinales; family Pinaceae; genus Picea; species Picea sitchensis. Next base: position 35,158 of record SNQJ01S0008152.1, read on the forward strand.
TCACTCGTTGGACTTGTATATATAGGAGAGCTATCTCCCATTTGTAGACATCACTTGGATCATTCTCTCTTATGTATTTCGCTCTATTGGACTAGTGCGCTATCTTTGGAGTTGTAGCACTATTCTTCTTTCTGCTCTTGTATCTTCTCTTGGAAAATATTATAGTGAAAGGTTATTGGGTTTTCTTCCCTTGTGCAGAAGGGCATCCCAGGATAAATTCTTGTGTATCTTATGCATGGTTATCTTCTTGTGATCTTGGTTATTTATTGCAGTTATTGTATATGGTTTATGCTTCAGTTATGCTTTTGCTAATGTGAAATGATAAAGAAAGTTAATGAAATCGAACACGCATAAAATTCTAACAGTGGGAACGTTTCCTAGGTGTCCTTTTGTTGTTTTGCAGTAAGGTTCATTAATGGGCTATGAGATGAATGTCTGTCTTTATAGCAACTTTTCTTCCTCATATTTCTTGTTTATGATGAATATGTTAAAAGGCATTCCCTTCTCAATAGGTTTGCAAATTTTTACTTTTGTATTGGAAACCACTAGAAAACACTTTGGGATATACATGCAAGCATTCTATAAAGAGATTAGATTCATATTTTAGATTAAGAAGGTGATTGAATAGGAATTTATTCAAACATTTAGTACCCAATTTGAGTCGCTATTATCTGATTGTTTTCACAATACTTGAGGTTGGGATGTGGAAACACTGGACTTGAATAACTTTTAGACACCCATGTACAATATGTAAAAGCTAAGATGATCCCTAGAATGAGAAGAACAAGAGAAAAACCAAATGGATTGGACCTTTTGAGATGTTGCATTTCTTGGTTTGTTGACATGGAGGCTTTGCTTTCTGTAATGTTGTTGCTGAAAAGACAATAGTTAAATCACCAGAAACCCAAATCAAAACCCATCATACAAAACCCATGTTTTGAGCTGCAACTTGTACATATTTGGAATCGGTATAATATGAAAACTATGGATATGAAAATTGATCATATTGTCCAATCATCAATGCCCATTGTCAAAATTGAACATGCATGCCCAAAATGCCCTTGAAATCTTCCCGAAATGTCCCTGGAATCTGTTTGGAACATCTCGAGTACGACTAGCCAGTCCTTGCATCCCCGAGGAAGTCCTTGACAGTGTGGGAGCGTTTCCTAGGTGTCCTTAAGTCCTAGAAATGCTGAAACGATGACAACGAGGCTTTTTTTTGGGAGGGGATGCGTCCCCATGCAACATAGAAATAAATAAATACATGAACACCACCCCTTAATAATCATTCTGGAAAATACATAGAATTGCTTGTTCCAAAACAAAAATAGTATATATAGACCAAGCAATACATTCGTAGTGCACTTCGAAGTGTTGTCTTCAATCAACAACTGGAAATGCACTTTATCCACCAAGGTTGATNTATGTTAAAAGGCATTCCCTTCTCAATAGGTTTGCAAATTTTTACTTTTGTATTGGAAACCACTAGAAAACACTTTGGGATATACATGCAAGCATTCTATAAAGAGATTAGATTCATATTTTAGATTAAGAAGGTGATTGAATAGGAATTTATTCAAACATTTAGTACCCAATTTGAGTCGCTATTATCTGATTGTTTTCACAATACTTGAGGTTGGGATGTGGAAACACTGGACTTGAATAACTTTTAGACACCCATGTACAATATGTAAAAGCTAAGATGATCCCTAGAATGAGAAGAACAAGAGAAAAACCAAATGGATTGGACCTTTTGAGATGTTGCATTTCTTGGTTTGTTGACATGGAGGCTTTGCTTTCTGTAATGTTGTTGCTGAAAAGACAATAGTTAAATCACCAGAAACCCAAATCAAAACCCATCATACAAAACCCATGTTTTGAGCTGCAACTTGTACATATTTGGAATCGGTATAATATGAAAACTATGGATATGAAAATTGATCATATTGTCCAATCATCAATGCCCATTGTCAAAATTGAACATGCATGCCCAAAATGCCCTTGAAATCTTCCCGAAATGTCCCTGGAATCTGTTTGGAACATCTCGAGTACGACTAGCCAGTCCTTGCATCCCCGAGGAAGTCCTTGACAGTGTGGGAGCGTTTCCTAGGTGTCCTTAAGTCCTAGAAATGCTGAAACGATGACAACGAGGCTTTTTTTTGGGAGGGGATGCGTCCCCATGCAACATAGAAATAAATAAATACATGAACACCACCCCTTAATAATCATTCTGGAAAATACATAGAATTGCTTGTTCCAAAACAAAAATAGTATATATAGACCAAGCAATACATTCGTAGTGCACTTCGAAGTGTTGTCTTCAATCAACAACTGGAAATGCACTTTATCCACCAAGGTTGATATAGAACAAGTCATGCCACCCACCTTATGGTTGACCATTTATTCACCATTGGGATGGGAGCTAAATAGTCAACTTTTCCACCTCCTTGACAACATGGTAGCTCAACATATCAAAATTTTTCTTTTGCTTCTTTGTGGAAGTAGCATCCTCCTTCGTGGTAGAAGATGCTTCACTTTTACCCACCTTGAGGCTTTTCTCTTCATTTTTTGCATGGACATTAGTGGATAAAGCATAATTGATCTGTTGCTCACCTTTCCTTTGTTGTCGGTCACTTGGCCATTCTCCTTGGGGACTTTCTAGGTTCCTGTAGCACCACTTGGGCCTTCTCTTCTCTCTTTGTTCCTTCAAATCAATGTTGTTTTCATGCTGATTTGAAATGTTTTCAGCAATTTCATTGCTGAATCTCATTGCACATGAACCCCAGAGTGTTGTCCTTTCTTGTGAATATCTTTCCCACTCGTTATAACAGATTGTGTAACCATTTTCTCTTCGTCATCCACCAGTCGGAACAAACCTTGTTTTTCCACACCCATAGCAATCATCCTTTTGCTATTTTTGTCAACTATAAAGCATCTATTGTAGGGGAAAACATCATCTAAGTTTGGGCTATGCTTCATAATACAACTAAGTGTAGATTTTTTTCCAAACGAAGGACAGAGTAGACATTCATAAACAACAACCTCTTACCTCTCATCTGAACTTGCACACTTCCCTTTCCTTAGAATCTATATTCTTCTCTGCCACTAAAGACAATAGAGTTGGATTTTGATCTATCTTATGTGTTGACCTTGTCAAACCCTCGCCTTCATTAAAATCATTTGTTCTAGTCTTCTTTAATCATCATCATCCCATATCTTCGTTAATGTAATGGGAAGAGTTCACATAGAAGCTAGATCCAAAGAGGGTTCCACCATTTACCTATAAATAAAGCTCTTGAGGGGTCACACCCTTCATCCATATTCCGAAGTAGGGTTATAACTTCTAAGGCTGGAATTCCTCTGTAGAGACTTGAAACTTTTGTTTTTGTCCCCTTACCATGGAGAGTTCTACCATATTTCTACGAAGTCTGGAGTTGGAGCACACAAGGAGGCAAAGTACCCATCCCAAATTGGAGCTTTGGAGCCCACTTTGCTACATCGAGCTTCTCCTAGGTGTTGTAAGTTATTGCTTTTCCATTGGATTAATAAAACATTTGTTATTCTTTCATGCTGTCTTGTGCTAAGATAGGTTTTATTGTATTACTTGCATGTCCTTAGTTGTCTTGCATTTTTCTTTCATTTTCATTATTCTCTGTAGCATCTCAGGTAGAATCTCATTAGTTACTGAAAACTTAATCAACATCACAGCTTCCCGATTCATTTCATCATACTTGGCTTGAGCCTCCACATTTGACACATGTCGCAACTCCTTTCTCGTTACCACTCTGTCCAATCACCTGTACTAAAAAATCCCCATCATTCTTTGTTTAAAGTGTTAAATTTTTTCCCATTAAACTTCTGATTGCCCTCGAATGTGATATGAGAAAGATTGGCCATTTTCAAACATCAAGCACACCCAGTAAATCTTAGTAGATATTACCTCTGCGTTGCTGTTATAACTCAGCATTTGACAGTCGTACTGTTGTCACACCAAAGTACAACCATTCTGCTTGTACTGACATTCAATGACAACTCTACTTCTGTCACGTCAGCACAGTTTACAAACCAATTTCTGTTTCAGAAATTTCTTCAAAAATAATACTTTCCACCAAAATCTGCATTGAATCAAATTGGTCCAGAAATGACATAACTTCAGACTTACTGTACTTATGTTTTTTCCTTGGATTTTGTGCCAAATTCTGATTCTTTCTTAATTCTGAGTTTGCCTCATGTTTTGTGCCATTTGTCTCAATTTCTGTTCCCTAGGTCTAAAAAATGTGCTACTACAGACAAATGCTTCTGTTTCGAAATTCGTGCAACAAGCAGGAAAAAACCTGCCTTGAATTTCGTGTCTGCACAGTGTCCATACAACACATTACAACCTCAAAATATCCACTACATACTTTTATCTTGGTTGTGTTGCAGTTTTGTTTACTGTTGGGATTTTTTGAGGCCTGTTGCAAACCTCCAAATTTGTGTTGTCTGTGCAGCCTCATAATATGTGGAAACCCTAATCTCAAGGTTAGCTCACCTTCTTCTGCCCAAGTTGTGAGCAATGCCTTGGTCCGTCTCTGAGCAATGCAGTCCCTAGGTCCTTCACCTGCTTTCTCCTTGATTCTTCCTTAGTGTGGCTCTGGTACCTACTACCATGTCAGATTTATACACAAAAAACATGGACAGATATACACAGAGGAGTATGAGTGAGAATAATGACTTCAATTCATTATTTGAAATATGATCAATATGATTTTATACATCTCAAGTCCCATAGGAGTGCTGGAAGACCAAGAGTCTCTTGGGAGACAAAACACTATAAGTCACGTTGACTTATTTCTTACGTAATTATAAAAGTATCTACGATGTAAATTGACCTTTAAATAAATAAATACATCAACAGATTTCTAGACACTATTGTTTGGGATTTAAATAATGCCTATATGCAAAGTTACACAAGAGTACTAATGAAACCTTTAAACCTTAGGATTGTTAAACATGCTGCTGCTTTTATTATGTGTACAATTTCAGAGTAGTTATGACTGATTTGATGGCTTGTCACAGATGAATACAAATAAACCAGAGAGGATGTGCAAAATTTTAAAGAACGAGAAGAAAGTACAAGATAAAGACAATAGTGATCAGTCTGATTGCAGTGACAGTGACAAAGAGACTGAATATGGTGATGAGGATGGTAAATCAGATAGCAGTGAAGATATCGGTGAGAGTGAAGGCAAATCCCATGGTGAAGGTTTGAAGCAGATGAAGAATTTGGGTGTATCATAACAAATTTTAAACACCAGGTCTATGATTTTGCGTCCCACCATTTGGCCCGTAGTGAGAATTATTAGATTTGTCCAACTCCTTTGCATGGAAAAGGCTGGTATATGGTAGATTCATGTTTGACATATTTGACATCTTTTTCATTATATATATATATATATATATTTGGATTATTTTTTGCAAGATGCCAGATATTAACTTACTAAGGAAGATTGACTGTGGGATAGGGCTTTTACCATTTATGATTTTGATCTAAATTTAGCTGGAGATAAATTCTTCTGAAAAGTTATGTCTGCAGGAGGGCTTTCGGATAGAAATATTATGTTGTTTTTTGGTATATCTTTCTCATATTTTATTCCCTGTAAGTTATATAAAAATTGAACTATAAAATAGTGTACTAGTCAGCTTAGATTCTCCTACCGGGCCAGAAAATTTGTTTCTATACCTAATTCCAAACAATTCTGGGCCATGCTTACTTGGCTCTGTGATGCATATGTTGTCTTTGTGTTCGTTCTTCATGTTACTTATGTCAGTGCTGGAGAAACAGAAAGGAAATTGGACAATTGAAAAACAGGAATTGGACAGAACATTATAGAAGCCACATTATTTGTCATCTTCTTCCTAATTGTAATCATTTTTTCTTGAATGTTATTCTTCAGGCTTTTAAGTTTTGACTCCTGCATTTTGAAGATTCATGGAAGTCTTAAGATCAACATGGAATAACAGCTTCCCTCACTTGCAAGTGATGTTCTTTTTCTTATTGAGTCTTATTCTCCATGTAAATCATCTGTTACACAAGCTAGAAACCCTAGATAGGGTTACATCACTGAGCATATGAGCAGTGTTACAAAAATCGTTTAGGCGAAAAAATCGTGAGGTCCGTATCATTTAAAAAATAAATAAAACATGAAACCAAACTTAAAAAATACAAAAATATTCATTTTATTTTTATTTTTGAAACATTTAAAGCAACAATAGCATCAAAATAGACAGATTGCCATGAATGGAAAGAAAACTTATATATAAGATATATAAGATGTCTAGTGATACATCACACATAAAAATGAATCATGTCTTGATTCACAGTCATCAAAATATAATAAATGTATCTCATGATAGTCATCACTTGACTCATGAGTCATCTACAATGAAATCAAGTGAATAAACTATGGATTCCCTCTATCCTTTTTACGGGCAAAGGTCATGCATTAGAAACCGCTTTTCCTCCTATGAGGTGGGGTGCCCTTGAGAGGGGCATGTCTTCTCATCTTTGGAGTCAAGCGTCTACTCTAGAAGAGTAGAAGATCCACTCCGGACAGATGTCCCTAGAAGGCACCCGGTGGGGAATTGACTGGAGTGCCTATACATTGGGCCTATCTCCTCACGTGACTCTCACTCGAGGTGGTGGCACACTTACAGACTTGGTGTGAAATTGAATATCCTCTGGAACATCCTGGTCCAAGTCCTTAGAGATACCATGGTCATCACCACTATCCTCTAGCCAATCCAGGGCGGTCTCAATAACAGGTTCCTCAACCTGCCCCCTCCATGCAACAGTGGTGTCAAACTCATCCAATGAAATGGCCTTCGCATCAAATTTTATCTCAAGCTGCTTCACCCCTGGCTTGAGATTGTAGTAGGCGTAGACCAAATCATTAAGGCGTGGAGTATCCAACCTATAAGAGGATCATAAATTAATTTACATTCTAATAAATTAATTTAGAATGTAAAGGAGCATAAAATTGAAATGACAAGTTAATAATTTATATTATATAATTTTATAATGAATTTGAAATTTCATTTGAAATTCTCTAACTGGTTAAGCTTTTGGTGTATTATTTCAAATACACTCGATTGCCTCACAACGAGGAAGAGCTACATACGTAAGCACAATTTTGAGTATATATAAGGCGAAGGTTGAATTGTGCACATACACCCACTAAGTCACCGGACCCACTGATGACAAAGGGAAAGAGTTCAACATAAGAGTTTATGCTTGAGTGAAGGGTACATTTTTATTGGGGTCGTGACAAAGAGTTCAACAATCAAATGCCACCAACATCGAGGTACATAAAGGGCTTGTTTCTCTTGATTAAATGTGAGTTCCATACCCTCCATTGATAGAATCCAATGGAAACATTACAATCTTTCCATTCTTGGGAATCCTGAAAGCTGGTAAGTCTGCTGAATTTTGAATGGGACCTAAAATTCTACTTTCTCATATGAAGTCCAATGAGGTTGGAACCACTCTTTCTCCATATGAAGTCCAATGAGGTTGGAACCACTCTCAAACATCCTGAAACAATTAATGGTAATGTTAAAAATTTAAGTAAAAGGATGAAAATGAAAGATAAAGGAGAATGTCACTTTTACTAGGGTGGGTGAAATGGAGGGGGTGGGGACCTTTTTAAATAGCACTAGTAAGGCAAAATTACCCTTATCTGCACACCAAAACACATCATTCCCCCCCCCGCGGTTTTCTAAATTTTTTTAGACAGATGGTTTTTTGCCATCGACCCGCGAGTTTTTGGCGATTTTTTCCTAAAAAATCGCCAAAAACTCGGCCGATTTTTTCAGCGATTTTTTTTGGAAAAAATTGTTTTCTTGAAAAAATCGCGATTTTGCCGATTTTTAGGCGATTTTCTCAACAGTGTGAGAGAGATATACACAATAACACAATATGATATCGTGAATAACCGGTGTATTTATTTACAATGGAGTTTACCTCATATATAATTGTTCACTGAGCAACTCATTTCCACTCATGAATGTGGGATAGGTTGCTTTACACAAAAAGTGAACATGAAGATAACCTAGAGTCATAAAGTGACTTTATTACAGAGTAAGCCTTATATTGCAACACCCCCTCTTAAGGTTTACAGTACTGAAAGAAAAACATACTAATTGAAGGCAAACACATACTGACTGAACACAAAAACAACAAAAGTAATTAGAACCAAAAGTTCTTCAGAAGTTTTTTCTTTGGAAAACAGTTCTTGGACCAAGTAGAGCTCCATCAAGTTGCCTCACGACTTTCATAAAGGTGTAGCTCCCAAGTTGAACTCTCGAGTTCTTGGATTCCACCTCCCCGAACTCTTGAATTACAAATCTCTCTAATGAAATTATTGGACATCAATCCACATGTATGTCTCATAACCTCATTATTGGACATCAATCCACATGCATGTCTCAAAACCCTGATGAGGGATATTTCTTGAGATACACAAACTCCCGACTGGGCAACCATCCATCCTATGCTGTATCTACACTAAATCCCTTCCTGTCTTCAAAGTGTGAGCTTCTAAATATGGTTAGAATGCCCTTTCTTCTATAAGATCATCACCACTGCCAGCATTTGGTGGATCTTCAACAATGGCTGCATTAACTACATGTGGTTTGTCTTTGACTTTTCCCTTGAGAATACCATTGGCTCGAAATCTACAGTTCCAAGCTGTTTGGCCCATTTTCTTGCAATAGTAACATTCCATCTCCCCCTTGTCTTTAACTGATTTGCTATGACTGTTTCTCGGGTATAATGCCATCTCAGGTTGAGGATCACCTTTGGTGTCTCCTGCAATGCTTCTCTTTTCTTCAGTTAAGAGAGCAACAATCATATCTTCTAGAGTTTGAGAAGGTAATTGACAGAGAGTAAAAATTACATTGTTGTATTGAGAAGGGGACTGTTTAATAGAATAGCTCTGGCATCTTCTTCCTGTTAGATTTTGATCGCACCTCAGGTCTGGTCTATTGTTTCTACAGTTATGCACAAATTAACACAATTTGAACTATAAAAATAAACACACTGAGATGTCTAACCATTTAGCACAGTGGAATAATCAAAAGCTAGCAATTAGATCATACACAAGTACATAGGAATCTTAAGCCCAAAAATCACATGTTCTTAAACCCAGAACCAATGGGCTCCTGTACTAGGGACAATGACCCAATTTTACATAAGGTAAAATACCAAAAACACTTACAACATACTGCAGAAATCCTTCTCGATTTCTGTGCCAAATCTCAGCTCCAAAACTACTTCTCTTACAGCTCCTTTTCTCTGGCTTGTAACAGCTTTCTAGGGCTGTCCAAAGGCTGCTGTTACACACCTGTAACAACCTTCTTTCACTGTCCAAAGTCTGCCTTCAAGGGCTGTCCAAAAACACTGTCCAACCTTCTTTCTAACAGCTTTCTAGGGCTGTCCAAAGGCTGCTGTTACACACCTGTAACAACCTTCTTTCACTGTCCAAAGTCTGCCTTCAAGGGCTGTCCAAAATCACTCCAGAGGTCAGCTGTTACAGCCTACTATTCTTGCTGTCCTTGACCTCTAAAACAGCCCCCAGACTGTCTCTAAGCTGCTGTCACCTTTTTGTTGGGTATATGTTATATTCTTTGCATGNCGATCCCTCTAGTAGTGCACTTTGTGTCGTGTGTGCCGGGCGCTTCCTAGGGGGGTCCCAGGTATGGCCCCCCCCTTGTTATGCGCAGCATTCGGGGCAGCGCCCCGAAATTTTTTTTGGGGCGTTTTTTGTTATTTTTAGCGGTTTTCTAAATTAATCCCGGAATAAGGGATTAGGGTTTTGGTATCTACGGAATACCTAAAAACATTGTATATATTGTATGGTGAATGGTGAAATTCGATATAATGAATATAAGAGGTTTTCCTCGGTTGAGGGTTTCTGGTATAAATCTCTGTGTACTATGTGTATGAGCCATTGATTAAAATCTGTTTTGCTTAAGAATCTATATGCATTGCTTTACTTCACAGGTTTAAAACTTACACTTTTCTCCTTGCCCTGCACACCTGTAGATGACATCATGGCTTCCAGAACACCACCAGCACCTTGCTGTCCACCTGTAGCAACATCAGCATACCTGTGGCTGCTCTCTCTTTTCTGGCCGAACCACCCAGCAAGCCTGCTGCAACCTTGCCGAGCCTCCTTGACTGCTGTCCTTGCCTGCGGCAGCCCTAAGAGACCTCCAGCAGGCTGTCCGTACCCCTGTACCAGCCTGCAGCAGCTTCCAAGACCCTCCAGCAGCCTCTTCTTCCTTGGCCGAGCCACCTAGGCTGCCTGCTGTTGCCTTTAGCACCTGTCCGAACCTTCCTGGAGGTTCCTCAAGCCTGGCCGAGTCTCCTTCTAGGCTGCGGCTAGCTTCTCCTAGCAGGCCGAACCTCTCCCAGGCTGCAGTCCGTTCTCCCTTAGCTGCGAGATGCCACACAGACCTATGGCAGATTACCTTGCACCAGCGGCTGCCCCTCTCCTTGACTTACCTGCCCAAAACAATCATAGAACAGCAGATTACAGCCCTCTCCATGGCTGGACTGAGGTCACCAAGACTTGGACTGAAATCATTCTCTTACCCTTATCTCTCCACATAAGAATGGCAATGTCACAATGACCCCTTATGTCCTTTTATACAAGTGTAAAAGCCCTTCAAGTAAGTCAGCATTAAATTAGAATATTTTAGTCTTCTTTGTGGGTGTGAAGCCCCTGCACAAGCCCACAAAGCCCATCACCAAGCCCACAACTCAAAATACAATGGGGTTTTCACCAAACGAAAGGGCCAATCTGGTGCCAACGAAGATTCCCACATGCCTGACACCTAGGCCATGTGAGAATACCTGCCCGAAGCTACCAAATTTCAACACTTCCTCTACCGTATCTTTGACGTCAGCTAGCTGTTTGATGAGAGATCTTAGATTGTTTATGTGGCTAGACATAGTGACTTCGACAGACATCTTAAATCTAAATAACTATTGCTTCAGAGGAAACTTTGCATTCACTGCTTGTGCCCGAAGTAGCTTATTTAGATTATCCTAGATTATCTTGGATGATTTTTCTAGATTTATGTGATGCAATTTAGAGTCTGAGAGAGCAAGGGTAATAATAGCTTTGGCTTTATCATCTCTACTCTGCCATTCCAATAATTTATTTGGATCTGTCCGTGATTTCACAGTCCTTTTACAATTCCCCACAGGTTTTTGTTAATCATTTGCATGTGAATTTTTACTTTCCAGGTGTGGAAATTGAAACCAGGGTATTTTTCTAATCGGATTTCCATTGAAAACATGAACTCTGCATGAACCCTGTGAACAATATTGTCCATACCAGTAAAATCTACTGTTAGACAATCAAATCTGCTCAGAAACATTGCTGAAAAGATAAAATCAGTATATGAAATCAGATTCCTGCTGGAAATCAGTGAAAACTGTTGCTGAAATTAATGCTGGGCATTAAATCAGCCATGAATTAGATAGATCTAGCCAAATCTAGGAAAAATTGTTGAAAACCAGTGAAATTTCTGCAACTGTACAACAGAATTGGAGGTATGGCTGTTGAAATGATTGTATGGTAGGCTGGTGGTGTGATTTCTGTATGACGGCAGTGGATTTTTGGTATGGTGGATGTACAGCTGTACGATTTTTCTTAGGCAGCGGTCATGTATACTCTTGGCGGCTATGGACTGGTTGAGAATGACAGCTCCTTTTAGTGACTATGCGGCTGGTATAGAATGAAAACGGTGGCTAGAGTTGTCACAACATATTTCTTGATGGAAGCTTCTGCAAACGAAAATGGCTGGCTGTTGTACGGAGTCTATATAATCCTCTTTGTAGATCGCGAATAAGGAACGATTCCTTCTTTTGTTAGTTTTCTTCCACTGGATGGGATTCAAATGGCAGCCATTTGACACGGTGGCTGGCCTTTATTCACCAAAAAACAACGCTTTCATTCTATGGATGAAACTCTTCAACGGTGGGGTGACACTCCTAATTGCTATGGAAGCTTAAATTTGTGGCATAGCTCGAATGGAGGATAAACCTTTAAGAAAACAATGGCTCCTCTCCAGCACATGGTGGGAGCTTCAGTTATTCAATGCTTCTATTCCCACATGGTAGATTCCTTGACCAATTGGTGGTGGGATTCGGTTCTCTTCTGCATGGAACTCCTTTGCAGCAGTAAGGGCAGGATTTTCATCTGCTCTGATAGCATGTTACACAAGCTAGAAACCCTAGATAGGGTTACATCACCAAGCACATGAGAGAAACACACAATAACACAATATGGTATGATGAATAATTGGTGTATTTATTACAATGGAACTTACCTCTTTATATATCATTGTTCACTGAATAAGTCATTTCCACTCGTGAATGTAGGATAGATCGCTCTACACAAAAAGTGAACATGAACACAACTGAAAGTCATAAAATGATTTTATTACACAGTAAGCCTAATATTCTAACATCATCATAGTCTTTCTAAATATATATAATGGGCACATTATTTAACCTTGTTCCGTAGCATTTTCTGTTGCAGAATAACATTATTTAACCTTATTCCATAGCATTTTCTGTTGCATAATAGCGAGGCATCCTAAAGATACACAAGGCTTGCAACTTTTAGATAATTTTAGAAAAATGCCTTTACCAAGAAGTGAGGCTAGGAACTAAGCAGGCGAATGACAAACATGTGGGCTATAAGCTGGCAATGAATTTTTCGATGTCGTGGGTCTGTTGAACATGTACCAAGAGATTGAATGATATTGTCTGTCATAGAAAACTAATTAGAATTCAGTGGTGGAGGGCAATACTTATTGCTTCTGCAATCTATAATTTTTTAAATTGGCAGTAGCATAATCTGACAGACAATCCAAGCCCTAGTTGAAGGAATTGCTTCCAAACTCACATGTTAGGAATTATCTGAATAGGAATCGACCTATTCATAAAAGTCAACTGGTAATATACAGTTATGAATCGTTGAATTCAATGATTGCATCAGAATGGAGTGAGGGCTAGATTCCTAATGGCATTAGCACTATTTGGCCTGTTTGATATCTTCAAGTTTATGAGAACATGGGGAAGTGCGAACAATTTTTAAACCTTTTTGAGGCTGGGATTATTTTGAATACTTGCTCCTGAGTTAGAGATCATATCATCAAGGACACAGGAATGCTATCCTGATGGTCAAAACTATACTTCTCTTTTGTTCAACATTAAGATTTCAAACTGTCAAACTTCAATTCTATGTGACATCTGATTCTGTGCATGATAACAATATTTATGCTTATTGGAGAAATGTTTTGTAGTTCTGTTAACTGGACACTTATTATCCAAAAATAGATACTTCAGAAAATTCCGGATCACTAGTGCAGATAGTAAAAGTAAAATCCCTGTTTATTGAATGTCAAGATTGGAATATATCAAAATTTCCATTCTATATTGGCATCTGTGTTTAGGAGAAGTATTTTTGTCATTTGGAGCACTATGCTTTTTCCCCTTCCCAACTGTATGTATTTCTTTCCCAAATAATTAAATAATTGAGTTCATTAGTGATCACAGAACCAATTGTAGACCAACCTCGTGCTTTCCCACTTGAAGCACAAAAAGGGAAAGGTGACATTTAAATTTACTGCTCTGATATCAGCATGTTGTATTTGTACAGCAGAAACAAAGAACATATGTTTCTCTGCTTCAAAATCAGAGTAAAAGAATGAAACATTCATCAACAAAAAGCTGCACAATGATTTATCCAGCCAGCAAAATGAGAAACACAGAGAGCAAGATGAGAGATTCTATTAATAGAAGAATTGACAAAGTACAACACAATACAAATAGAATATGGATTTAATACAGATTATAAATGATCCACTATGCTCTTTGGGACCTCCTACAATTTACAAGTTATCTGCTGTGCTCTTTAGGACCTTCTTCAACTCTACCTACCGCTGCGTTGTCCATTTTCTTCCATTTGTCCTTTCTTATTTGTTCACCTGCAATCCCTTCGGTTCTGTGCTCCTCTTCCAGCAGAACCTCATCTCTACATATGCGTTCTACACTTTTGTGGGGCAAAGCAGTTCGGATATGTAGTTGCGAAATGGCCTATAACTTCTAATTGCATAAGATGAATTCCTATGTGACATTTTGTTCACAATGACTCGAACAATCTTTTAACTTGGACCCCAAAAAGGCAGACATCTAAGGATAGGACAGTAGATATTACAAATATGATTTACATAACACTCCCAATTAGACTGATTTCTATTGCTATGTCAAAGCATTCTGTGTTACATTGAACAAAATTATACAAAATTGAAAATTGTCTTTTGGCAATGCTTTGGTGAGTATTTCTGCTGCTATGTTCTTTGTTTCACAGAATTGCAACTATTAAATTAAGGGCTTTGTTCTGCTCAACCTCTCTTGAACAACATGGTATTGGTTCTCTATGTGTTTTATTCTTTAAATTTCAGATTCTGTCACTGCTATGCAACTTTGACTTGCATTTCAAGATTGGGGGCTGAATTTGTGAAATGTCTATCTAACCTATCATCCCTTTTTAATCAAATCAACCATTTCGTTGCTTCATAGGCTGCTGCATACCCTGCCTCAGCTTTTGAAAGAGAGATTGTTGGCTGTTTTTTGATGTTACATAAGAATTCTTAGCATTTGGGGTTACTCCAAAAGTGTTTTCATTTTAACAGGCAAACACTAGGTCTCCTAGCACTTTGGTGATCTTGGGACGATGCGATATATACCTTGGAGGTTGGACACTTGACTTGAGGATGCTTGGGTTGATGAGCATACTTCATGGAGGTTAGTGATGGACTTGGGTACATGTTGAGGAGGAGCATTGGAGCTTTGTGACCACATTGGTACACATGAGAGTATCATTGGGCACACGAGAGGGCATGTGGCATGTGGCACACAATTAGAGGAGTGCCTTGCATGAGGAGACCTGGATAGTGGACCATTGTGGACGAAGGAGTGTTGGACTAATTTTGTTGGAGAGTGCATCATCTTGGAGGAGGGGCATTGAGCCCAAGGGGTATATGTTTGGAGATTTGGGGGTTGGATAAACCCTAATTTGATGCATATGCATCCTTGTATTGTAGAGCACTCCATGTGGGGTTGCCTTGTTGGTTACTTGTATGGACACATGTCCTTATTTTTATGTTAGCCTCTCTCACCTACTTGTATATATAAGGGAGGAGCGAGCTCTTTTATTCATCATCATCATTATATCATGAGGAAATCTTAGGCACTAGATGTTAGGGCTCGACTCATGAAGAAACCCTAGGAGAAGATAAGGAAAGAGAGACATGTTGGATGTTTTGAAGAGACTGTTCTTGTGTGGTGCTAGGGTTTTCTCTTGTGATGACTAGGGTTTGTGCTATACATGTAAACCTTAGAGAAGAAAATGATGTTGAAGATGACGCTAGTTCTTATGGCTCTTGTTGTAGCACTAGGTTTTCTACCCTAGTAGAAGACATGGAGAGTGGAGCTAGCACCTTGCATGATTTTGGAGCCTTGTTCTTTTGGGATGTAAGGCCAAGGCAAGATCATGGACTTGTATTCTTAATGATCTATGGAGGTCTGGGTGCTTGTGTTGTCTTTCCTTTTACTTGTGTGATGTAACATGGCTAGGGTTTGCAAACCTCAAGAGAACCATTCTAGTGTAGAGACTTTCTGTGATACAAGCTTGTTGTTGAAGCCAAGGAGGACTTGCTAGTATTGATGCTTGCTTGTTGGAGATCTTTGGTGGTGGTTAGGGTTTTCTTGGTTTTTCCTAGCTAGAGTTTTTGAGAGCTTCAAAGATTGTATCATCTTTGTGATAAAGCTTTGGTATGTACATGTACTTCTTTTTATACATATATATGAAGTATCCAATTGTCTGATACTTGTGTAATCGTAGATTTTATTCTCAACTTTCATTGTCTTCTTGATTGGGTAATTTCCAACACTTATTGTGTATGTTGATTTGACATATTTAAGCATGGAAATTGTTAAGTGATTTGACAAACATCTTGAAGATAATATGGCAGATTTATTGCTGTAATTATATAGTAATTAAGGTGATTTCGGATCTGATTTATGCTTGGAAAAGTGTGCACTAAGCACCGAAACTTGTTGGCATATTTTTTCTTGGGTTGCCTAGTGTGTTGGGTTAAAATGAGATGAAAAATTGTTCTTTGTTTGTTGTGGTAAGTTAATATTTCAGATCCCCTAAGGTTGAAGTTCATAGGGACTAGATCCGA
The DNA here is from genome assembly GCA_010110895.2 of Picea sitchensis. Taxonomy (NCBI): domain Eukaryota; kingdom Viridiplantae; phylum Streptophyta; class Pinopsida; order Pinales; family Pinaceae; genus Picea; species Picea sitchensis. The sequence continues at coordinate 51,466 of SNQJ01S0008152.1, forward strand.
GAAACCTCTGGTGTGAGGTGGAATTTCTAAATTTGCATTAAAAGTCATAAGCACAAAAATTCTAACATGTTATTCGAGCTATTTAACTAAAATCACTCTTTTGGGGGAGAGAGACTTGGTATTTCAACTACTTTGTACCTAGGTGTGGTACTTGATCTTGTTGAGGTTGATTGGGTGGTGAAACCTTAGTGTGCCTAAGATGACTTGCACATGTGAGGGGTTTGATGGGTTGAAACCCTAGGAGAGTATGTTTTCACACACGATAGGTGGTATATCTACCACATGGATATCTATTATGGATTTATTTTCAGCAGGTGTGATGCTTAGGAGGACATGTGATAGGTGGCTAATGTGTTCTAGGGGTTGCTAGTATGTTTTCACCTATGAGAGGTGGTGGATCTACATGATTTGTTCGCTGGTATGGGTTTATTTTCAATGGGCGAGATGTCCAAGAGGACGTGGAACAAGTGTTTGATTTCTTTCAATGCATACCAGTGTGTTCTATTTCATTTGTGGATGGCATGGATTTATTTTCAATAATTGAGATGCCTAGGAGGACCCGTGATAGGTGGTTGATTTGTTCCAGTAGATGCCAATGTCTCACCTATGATAGGTGGAGGATCTACTTCATTGATGGCTAGTATGTGATCTATACTTCATTGGGTGTGATGTCGAGGAGGACCTTTGATGGGTCGCTAATGTGTTCTAGTGGATGCCCGTGTTTGGACTAGATTGATGCCCGCGATAATGATACTTGACCTATTTGATTGTTTGCTGATTTTTGAAGGCTAGGGTGGGTTGATTCATTCTATGATAAATTGATGATTATTGGCTGATCTATTTTGGTTGAGTTGTGACTCAAGGGTTTACATGAATAACGACCTTGCTCAGTTTCAATGATTATTATAAATGGAGGAAGCTTCTAGCATTATCCCTTGAAGATGATATTGACTGTACATCTTGTACATTTGTGGGGAGATTGATCATGGATATGATAGTTAGTATGATGCTAAGCTATTAGTGATCTTGTGCATTTGTACTTAGATATAGGTTCAAAAACTGTGGTGGTAGAATCAATGTTGATTCTATGATTGTAGCTAATAATAGTAGTGATGAGTGTGAGTGACAGGGTTGTTGGATTCTCTTAGGGAGAGGAAGTCCATGGTGATGAATTTTGCTTCAAGATTCTCTTAGTCAGAGGGTGGTGCCTTTGTTGAGATTGCTATGTTAGTTACTAGATGCTTTGAGGGTATAAGAGGGGTTCTCATGCTCACAATTTGATGATGACCCTTTATGGGTTGTTGATATCTTTCCCTTGAGGTAAGAATTTTAGGATCAACGGGTTGAGATGTTTGCAAATTTTTATCTTGTGCTTTTTGATGGATCTGATCCACATGTCATAGGCTTGTTGGAGATGTGATTATCTTTGTAGGGTTTCCTAAACAAATCTTGATGTTGTGCTAGGATATTTTGGCTCGTGATGACTCTAGGGATGCTAGAGCTTGACAAGTTATTGTTGATGTCTTCCTTGTTCAAGAATCATATCAGAGTTCAATAGGAAGCAATGATCTAGGGTTATGTTCCTTTAGTTTCACAAATGGCCATTCTACTTTTGGAGCCCCTAGTTGAGGGGAAGAGGGAGTAGCTTGGTTTGGGGGTGTAAACCGAGTTGTCTTGTTCTATTATCCTTGCATGTTCACCATCCAGAGGTTGAGTTGTAGATAGCTCGGAGGAAGTCATACCTTTGTGAGCATTGTTTTCTTGGACACTAAGGTATGTGAACCTGTACTTATGGGTATGCCTCTTACAAAGTAGGTGTGATCTTCTATCATAACGAAGTATTTTTCAGCATTGTGGAGGCATTAGAGGTTACAATTTTAGAGGGAGTTGAAGGGTGTTACAGAGAGCACTTTTTCGTAAAGAGGGAGTGTTAGCTTTTGGGATTACTCCAAATGTGTTTTTACCTTGTTAGGAGAGCACTAGGTTTCCTAGTTCCTTGGCGATGCTTCATGGATATATGGATGGCGGAGTTTGGGTGGATGCTTTAACTTGTTTGGAGTGTTAACATAATGCCCTTACCTAGGAGGTTGTTACCTTGATTGACATGATGACTAACCCATTGGGTGCACACAATAGGGGAGTTTGTTGCTCTATTAGGGGATGTACCTATCTAAGAAGAGGAGCGTTGGGCACTTGGAGGAGGACACTTAGCCCTTGGAGCTTGGGATGATGTGATATATACCTTGGAGGTTCGACATTTGACTTGAGGATGCCTGGGTTGATGAACATACTTCATGGAGGTTGGTGAGACCTAAACACATGTTGAGGAGCATTAGAACTTTGTGATCACATTGGTACACATGAGAGGGCATGTGGCACACATTTAGAGGAGAAGCGCCTTGCATGAGTAACTTGAACAGCAGGCCACTATGGAAGAGGGAGTGTTGCACAACATCTTGTTGGTGAGTGCACTGTCTTGGAGGAGGACATTGGGCCCAAGAAAGATCATGCTTGGAGGGCGTTTCACTTTGGGTGTTGGATAAACCCTAGTTTGACACATACATCCTTGTATTGTAGAGCACTCCATGTGGGGTTCCCTTGTTGGTTACTTGTATGGAAACAAGTCCTTATTTTGTGTTAGCCTCCCTCACCTACTTGTATAGGAGAGAGCTATTGTATTCATTATCATCATACACCCTCTTTCGTACCTATCTTGGAGACATTATGGTTCATGGGAAACCCTCAGAGAAGATAAGAGGAGAGAGAGACAAATGCGTTGGATGTTCTTATAGAGCTCTTGTATTCATTATCGTCATTATACTCTTTTTTGTACCTATCTTGGGGACATTAGGGTTCATGAGCAAACCCTCGAAGAAGATAAGAGGAGAGAGACGTGTTGGATGTTCTTGGAGACATTTGTGATGCTAGGGTTTTCTCTTGTGATGATTAGGGTTTGTGCTATACTTGTAAACCCTAGAGAAGAACATGCCATTGAAGATAATGATGCTTCTTAGGTCTCTTATTGTAGCACTAGGGTTTCTACCATAATAAAAGACACGGAGAGTCAAACTAATGCTTTGCATGATTTTGAAGCCTTGTTCTTTTGGGATGTAAGGCTAGGGCAAGATCATGGAGTTATTGTATTCTTAATGATCCATGAAGGTCTTGGTGCTTGTTATGATGCAAAAGTCGTCATTGGGTTTGAGAATTCAAACCCTAGGATGGATATGTAGATTTCAAAGCTAGCACTAGAGTTGTCTTGCCATGTAATTGTGTGATGCCACATGGCTTGAGTTGGAAACCCTGAGAAAGACAACCGTGCTAGTATGGAGAGCTTGTGTGATACACACCTGTTGTTGAAACCAAGGAGAACTTGTTAGTGTCGATGCTTGCTTGTTGGCTTTTTTTTTTATGGTGGCTAGGGTTTTATTGGTTTTACTTAGCTAGGGTTTTGGAGAGCTTGAAAGATTGTATAGATTTTGTGATAACGCTATGGTGTATGTGTACTTGTACATATATATGAAGTTTCCAATTGTCTAATACTTGTGTAAATGCATATTTGATTTTCAATTGTCATTGTCTTATTGATTAGGTAATTTCTAGCACTTATTGTTCGTGCTGATTTGATATATTTAAGGACTGAAATTGTTAGGTGATTTGACAAACATCTTGAACATATTTACCAACTTAACGAGAGCTGTGGCGAGAATTGTGACCTTAAAACAATAACTTTGTTGCAAAAAACCCATCTTTTTGTGTCAAAAACACCAAAATCAACCCTTGTTTAAAAAAATGGTGCTACCAATAGTACCATTTTTTGCAAGGTGGTTAAAATTGTCTTGAAATCATTGTCTTGACAACCAATACTATAATACCCTTCTTATTTTTGGAGTTAAAATTGCGACTTAATGAAACAATGGCCCTCAGATCAGAAGAAAAATAAAATAAGTTCTAATTTAATGAAACAATGGCTCCTCGATCAAGAAAAAATAAAATAATATATATATATATATATATATATATATATATATATATATTTATTTTTGTTAAAAAAAAAAAAAAAAAAAAAAAAAAAAAAAAAAACTCACTTAAAAAAAAAAATTAAAATCAACTAGAGAAAAACACTTTTTTTTTTTTTTTTTATATATATATAAGTTTTAAAAAAATTTAAAAAATGTACAAGTCAAAATAAAATTTAAAAACAACAAATTAACATAAACCAAAACAAAAGGTTATTTTAAAAACACAAATAAAAATAAAACAAAAGGTTAAATTTTATTTTAAAAAAAATATTAAATAAAAATCTTAAAACAAAATAATTAAAAACGAATAATTAAAAAACATAAACACAATTAAAAATCAAACCCAAAAACAAAAAAAAAAAAGAAAGCAGATCACGAAGCAAAACAAACAAGCAAAACAACAAAAATCAAGCAAAAGAGCAAAAACAAAAGTAAAAATAATAGTAAACAAAAGTAAAAACAACAAAAATTAAATAAAAAAAAAATGCACCAAACAAAAGAGTGTGATATGGGAAGGAGGGAAGATGTCAAGCACGCCCCTCAATATTCTAAAGCTCCACACCTTTTAATCTTTTCTGCCTTCTGAGCTTGAAAAGCCTGATCTTTAAAATTAAATGCCTGTGTTTTCCACCTTGGCTCTCAAAAAATCTTTGTCTTCCATTTCATTTCATACTAAAAATAACCTGAACCTCAGTATCATTTCAACGCCTCATGCCATCTTTGTTTCAACCTTATCAGTATTGATTCCAATTTCTAAAAAAAAATTGATGCTTTACTGTGGCAATTATATGATAAAAATTGATGTTTTAATTAAAATTATGCTTTTTATTAAAATTGATATGGACAAAAATTATATGACAGTAACAGTATTCATCATTTAAAAATGTATTTTCGTTTAAATAAGAATATACAGATATACATTATGCTTATTACTGACACATATATGTGTGTTAATGGTAATGAACTAAAAGAACAATAGTAACACTAATCCTCTGTAAATAATAAAAAATCCAACATGGTATCAACGCTGGCACTCTTTTAAGAATAACGCACCATCGAAGGAGACCCATTTATATTGTAAAGACAAGCAACTGCATATTTTCTTTTTTCAAGTTTTGAGCACTATCCTGTGACGTTGGGGAATAATTCCTTTCACGTAATAAGCATGCCTGCAATCCTTAGCTTATGTTGATTTTTCAATGTTGTGGCTTAAGCATGCATGACCTATTTTAGCATTTTACTTAAAACTATAGACAATTTGTTGCAATAACTAAGATCACATAGAAGAAACCACATGCACAAGTACACAAGAAGTATCCTGGAAACCCTTCTCAACAAGTGGAATAAAACCCAACCAATCCTTTGTTATATTCTCTAAGAGAAAGACCTTCACCACCAAGAAACTCTAGAACACAAAGTGCTGGTGCTCTACAAACCCTAGAAGACTAGCGCCTAAAAGAGGTGTGCACACTTTTCTCAAGTAGATACTTATTGAAATTTCCAAACTCACACAAAATATATGATTCTCAGTCAATTCTATTTTCATTTATTAGACTTTGACGACAATGTGTGTGTTTATTGATACAATATGATAAACTCTTTTATCTTATATGGATTATATTTACAATTGCATTAATTCATCTCTTTTATATTAATTATCAATTACATTAAGGTAATTTTAATCTGCACTCTTTTGCTATCACATAAATTAGATTACATGCAGTCTCCACTTTCCTTGGAACAATTTGGCCACTGAAGGAAAGATCGCTTATAGCTTACACGTTGCAACACCTTTGGTAAATCAAGAATACTTTTTCGCTCGCTGAGCACTCATCCCAAGGATGTTGGGAATAATTCCTTCATAGAATGCAACCTAGCTTTATATATGTTGATTTTCAATAAAGAAGCTCTTAAGCATGAAGTTTATTCCATTTTAGTATTTCACTTAACCATAAACAACGGTTGCAACAACCAAGATCACAAGAAGAAACAATTCATGCACAAGTACACAAGAAGTATCCCGAAACCCTCAATGGAATAAAACCCAACCAATCCTTCACTATATTCTTCAAGAGAAAGACTCACCACCAAGAAAATCTAGAACACAAAAGGCGCTCACAAACCCCTAGAAGACTAGCTCAAGAGAGGTGCACACTTTCCCAAGTAGATGTACTTGCTTTTGAAATTTCCAACCTCACACACAAAAAGATAAGGATTCTTATCGAATTTACCTTTACTTATATTAGACGGACCTACACAACATAAGTGTCTATTGGCAACAACATGACAAACCTCTATCTCATAATATAATTGCCATTAACCAGATAATTATCTTTTACATTAATTAAAAATCACATTAAGGTGGGGCCTACCTGCACCCTTTACATTACAATTAGGTTACATGCAAGTCTGACTCTTTGAACAGTATAGCAAGAGATCTCATACACCACTAGTTCCCAACCAATTAGGCGTAATAAATCCATAGGATGTCTATATATCCACTCACCTATTGAAGATAGAAAACTACTTCACTAGTGCTCGACCACTAGGATCATGTTCACCTGTGATCAGCCACATGCACATCCAAATAATAAAATCGATTTTCCTAATGTATAATCATTCAGAGTTCTTCTCAATTGTCTGAATGGAGGAAGTCATCTCATGACGATGCACCCAAAATCCTTTGGGATTTCACACGCTCACCTTATACTCAACCATAAGACGCCCAACTCTGCATCTCCTTCATTGGCGCTACAACTGCAGAATCATAATATGGAGTTCTTCCTCAACTCTGGTAAGGAGGAAGCTCATCCACGCTCCGCTCTCAGAGAACCACAGAGTTCCCTCGTGGGTTTCCTCGTGTTTGTGTTTGAGAATGTCTCACTTAGTCAGAATCATCAACACCTCTCAGCCTAGGGAGTATCTTCATCATGCCAAGTCTCACACATGTATTTCAAACTTTGTCTTGGTTGTACTCATCAACACTACCTCTCTAGCTAAGAGGTATCTTTCCACCAAGCCACTCTGGCGAATATGTCCAATCACCATGTGTAGGAAGGCATTGCATGTGTACAATTTTCCTTAGCATCATATCTCCCCGAGAGTATCGATATTTTATCCTCAACGCGGTTTCGATCTATCATGAGAGACAACGTTATCAAAGAGTTTCACATATCTTTGGTTATAATCATATAATCCATCTCATGATCAAGTAAATTTGCCCTAAGTTTCATGAAGCTTTCAAGATCAAATGACACTCAATGATATTTACCGGCCTGGCACTCATAACATTGTGGGCTTTGTTTCGCTGCAACCGTGAAACCATGGCAAATCCTACTTAAAACAACCTGATGCAGCCCTCAGTCCTCCAATCGCACTTTCTCATTCATTCTCGTGATATCCCCTGCAACCTGTTCACATTATTGAGATATATCACAAAGCATCTAACTGCCTTGTAGATATCTTAATACATGTTTTCACACATATCCACGCCTGTCTTGTTGACTCAAGGGAATGACCTAAGTGTTCATTGCATAATATGAATCAAGTCTCGTGTTAACTAGATATCACATCCAATCAACTATGGATCAATCTCGCTCAATTATCATCATTCACTTTCAACGACACGTGGATTTGTATCGCCATATTGAACTTTTATTATTCTATTCAGATATTTTTCTCTTGATCAGAAATTCATTTTATCTTGTCACCTTCTGTCCTAAGAAGTAGTGCATCATACTCTATATGCCTTCATCTCAAATCAAGTCAGCCATTTGTATCCAACAACAAGGCTTTCCTGAATAAGTCACCAAAATAAGGCTCTCATCACCAACACCGTAATAATATAGATTTGGATCAAAAATACTCTTCAAACCTTAAACCTATCAAGAATCATTTGATATAGTTTCCAACTCATGGATGGTAGTAATATGTAGTGTATCAAAGCTTACTAGGATCAAGTGTTCTATCATAGACAACTCCCCTAGGAGAATCTTATTATAGATTCTGCTTTGTATTTTCGACACTTCTATCACCAGATGTTTGATCTTATATATTTACTTGGAAGTTACCACAGACTTATTTTCTGGTTTCTGAATAATATCTTTATACATCATTTTTAAGATATAATTGGTATTTTGTTATGGTATCTTGTTATACTATTTCTCTGTTTTCCCAAGACAAGGAGGTTTGCAATCACGAAGGGTTATGACTGGTTGATAAATAAAAATTTTGTTTTTCGGATGTGCTCTTTGAGGGGTTTAGGTGTTCTCTGCTTTCTACATAGGAGTTTGTAGGCTTTTATGTGCCCTAATGCAATATCTCTCGAAGGCTATCAACCGGACGCTTTGGAATGATGTACCGCCTCCCTCTTAAATGTTGAAGGGGGGAGAAGGTATTATTCACCGCCAATCTCCCATTTGAGATTTTCTGGATCTTTGAAGGACTGTCTCTTCTTCAAGGACACCATCTATGCTTGTCTCAATCTTTCTCTCACTCGTGGGATGTAGATCCGGAATGTCTTCGAAGATTCACTACTTATCCCATAAATGTATCCTCATCTGGCGGATCTAGCTTGACTTCTTCTCTTTGGGTATATGAAATACTTTTGGGCACCTAAATATCCTGAAGTGTTCAATATAAGGCTTCACTCCTATGAAGGTTTCTTCGGGAGTTATACTTTTCAAAGTCTAGTGAAGACTCTTTGTTTTGAATACATCAAGGTTTCATGCATGTCATTTCATGGAATCATAGAAAGATTCTCATCATGCATTACTTTCACTGGTTGTCTCAATGATGGTTCTATTCTTCCTCTTTTCTCAAATAGTTTGACTCTCTCTCAAGGATAAGCATCTTCCTTTGTTCTTAACCTATCCAGAACAAGAAACAAGAAGAACCAAAATAAGAATATCTCCCAAAGGAGAATACCAGTCTATCTCTAGAATCAAAACAATTTAAGGATTGTTGTCACAAACGTTAAACACCTACTTGTAATGGAAGCAAACCTAGAAATACATAGGTTTAGAGGAAATGACAATTACAAATAATCAAACCTGGAGTCTTCACTTCCAAGGTGTTGTTCCTCTGAATGCATCGAGATCCCTTTGGATCCATACCCTCAACAAAAGTTCCCTTTGGTTCCACTACCTCATGACAATGATACAAATATATACAAGTGCATACCGAGGGTGATGACATGATTTCTCCAATGGCACACATTCCATCTCTTTGTCCTCCTGACATCTTCATGAAGGAGGTAGTCCTAATGTCACCTCTTTGTATCACCCACAAGTCTGTCTCCAGAACTTGGTTGTTTGATCCATCAAGCCTATTTTCCATCAAGGTTTTGTTCACCATACCTAGATTCCTTCACAACCCCCTGTCAACCCGGGTCTGTAAACCCAACCACCACAGGCTAGCACTTTTGTATTCTTGCTGGACCCCATGACCCCACCATGTCTCTGAAAGATAGGAGAACAACGCGAGCCGAAATATTCTCCAAATGAGCCAGCAAACCCTGTAATACTGAAATCACAGAATTAACCAAACCCGTGAACCCAGAAAATAAAGATAAATCCCCCTAATCAACCGCTCACAGAGGCATGCTGAATGGGCCCACAACTCACAGGCACCTTAGCCCAACCAAGCAACAAAACCCCTAAATACATGAAATCAACGAACCCCAGATATCGCGATGAGCCTTTAGGAGAGAGATGTATTGAAAATTGTTTGTAATGGGTTCTGTGAAGATCCATACTGATACTCATGTTGATTTTTTCATTAAGATAGGCTTAAGCATGTGTCTATTCCATTTTTACTATTTCACTTAAACCAGATGCAATTTAGAAATGTTGCAGCATCAAGATCACAAGAAGAAACACCACTTCATGCTCTTCCTCAACTCTGTATGAGGGAGGCCATCTCACGCTCCAATTCTCGTTCTCGAGGAACCACACCTCTTCGGCTCTCCTCTCTCGTGGTTGTGTCCCTGAGAAGTCTCACTTATTTAATCATCAATAACACAACCCCAAAACCCCCAAAGATACAGCTTTTAAGTGGTAAGTTTGAAAATCAATTTTTTTCAGATCTAGGGTTTCTACTGGCGAAAATGGAAATCGGTATGAGAGTTGAAGATAGAATGGACAGAGAAGATAACTTCAAATCCTGGAAGCACAAAATTCTCCTCATTCTAGAAGAGAATGAATTATTGATCATGTCAAGCAGATACCTTCATGCAACTCCTAAGATGAAGAAGCAAAGGCAAAGTTCAAGAAGAATGAGGTTAAGGCCATGAGGATCTTGATAGACTCAATCAAGGATCATCTAATACCTAATGTATCGGGAATCCAAAGATTGCAAGGAGATATTTGATGCCGAATTGCACTTCTATGAAGCAAGTATTCATTTCTAATCTTTACTTCCTACGAGACACACCTGAATGTGGGATCTATGGAATGTTAAAGACGAGAAGAATCTCTCTTTACAAAGATCTCACAGACAAAGACCTAATGAAACCATTGAGATCCAAGAGAAGAGATGTTGAACTAGTAACTGATTATGCTACTGGCTTTCCTTGGAAACTATTTGTTTGTTGAATTGTGTAAGAAGTTAGTTACCTAAGTTGATAAGCAGGGCAGATGTTTCCTTAGGCCCTCCCAGATTGATGTCCAAGAAAACAAAAAGGTAGACATGAGGAAACCATGGACTTGCAAACACAAGGAAGAAGAGAAAGGAAAGAGAAGAAGACACCAAGGAAGTCTAACAGCCAACGCTGTAAGAGGATACGTCAAAGGTTCAATAAGCCTACTGTGTGAAGATGGGACATTATGTCACACAATGTCCTCACAACATGAGAAGGAAAAGAAGAAGAAACACCATGTACATGCTGATTTAAGAACACAAACCAAAGATGAAGAATTCACATTCATTTCAACACTATCTAAACCATCACTCAACAATGAACGAGATACTTGGCCTATAGATATGGTGCTTCCAAGCATAAGGATCGATCTCAAACTCTATCAAATTAATGTAAAGGACTCCTCACTTGCTTGAGACAATTTCCAAGCATGGATCAGTTGGAGAAGCCTCTTACACTCTTGACCTGTAACCCTTTCAATTAAAGATATAATTATTTGGTACAAGGTTTAAAGAAGAATTTTCTATCTATTTCAACTTTAGAAGATAAAGGTTTTAGGGTAGCTTTTGTGGATGCCCAAGTCCTTCTATGGCCCAAAAATTCAAGCATAAATAAAGCTAATCGCGTGATTGGTGTTCGAGAGGAGGATTGTAGCACTTGAAGGGACACAAAGAACAAGCCCTTGTACAAAATGGTGTTAGTTCCAATGAACTATGACACCAACGACTTGCTCACTTGAACTATAAAGCATTACCAATTTTGGGTGTAATGGTTGTGCTCCACCAAATCTAGATAGACCACGACGGAGTATGCAAAGGTTGTGCACTAGGCAAGAATGTCAAGGGAAGATTTACAAACAATGATAGCAGATCCAAAGGTATTTTGACATCATACACTCCGATGTATGATCGTGATGACCATGTCATCACTTGGCAACTTTGTATACTATGAGTTGTTCATAGACGATTATTCCAGGAAGACATGGATCTACTCTTGAAAGAAAAAGATGAAGTCCCAAATGCCTCAAGAGCCTACCTAGCTCGAGAAATATCTCCGAGAGGAAGATTAAAAGTTTGAGATTCCGGACAACGGGAGGTGAGCAATACTACAGCTGAGCTTCTAAAGATCTTCCACAGCTGTGGATTGAGGAGCTTACAACTCCCACAACCCCAACATACCGTATGCAAAGAAAGAAACAACCACCACAGAAGCCAAACAAAAGAGATGATACATGACCAGGGCCTACACATGCACTTATGGACATAAGCATCCAGTACAACTATATATGTCTAGAACAAAATTCCTCACAAGATATTGGGAAACAAGACACCAAAAGAAGTATACGCTGGAAAGAAACCAAAAGTCATCCACTTCAAGATATTTGGTTGTCCAGTGTTTACACATGTTCCCAAGGAAAATAGAATGGAATTGGAACCTTCACGAAAGAAGGCACATTTGTTGGATACAAGGAGACTTCAAAGGCCCATAGAATTTATATTCTAGGGCAGAGATAGATCGAGATCAATCGAGATGTAACATTTGATGAAGATGAATCCTTCAAAAGATCAAGGGAATCTCACATAGATGAGAGGATCAATAGAGAAAGAGGCCCCAAATATGGTAATTCATGGTAGACTCTACTCCCTAAAGAAACTATCCTGTTCGAATGATATGGTAGATTCGTAGCGGTAGATCTAACCGAAGAAGCCGTAATACCGTGAAGAGACCAACTCTTATTTCAACACCTTTGCGTGAAGTCAAGGACATGCAACTCCCAATCCACTCTTTAGAGAGAATAAGACCACATAAGTTTTCCAACCATGTGGCAACACCAATGAGAAACATCATTGATTCAAAACCTTCTACTTTTGAAGAAGTTGTTGAGAAGCCGGAATGGAAGGATGCCATGATGGAGGGGAGTATCACTCCATCATGAAGAATGATGTATGGGAGTAATGCTCGACCAGCAGCCGCCATGACTTCCAAATGATTCTACAAGATCATGATTGATAGACGATTATACCTGATGATGGTGATTCATGGAAGGGAGTCCTAAGGTGTGATCAAGAAGCGTCTTGTAATGGTTGGCACCCTGGGCGTGGTATGCTATGATAGATGGATATTTGATGAGCTTTGGATTAAGAGGGAGGGTAGATCTTAACCTTTACTATAAGGTTGAGATGGATGCCCATTGATCTTGGTCTATATGTAGATGACCGTTTCAAATGCGTGACCAGAATCCTACGATGGGTGAGGAGCTCGCCCAAAAGTTCGGTGAGATGAAGGACTGTGGCTTCACGCATTTCTTCCGGGACTGGAAAGTGTGCGTTATCAGATGAGATTCGAGCCAAAGAAAAAATATTAATCGCTGAGATCCCCGAAGAAGCTTCCGTAATGATGGACTCCAAAGTCCATGACCACACCCGGCGACGAAGTGTAACATGAAGCTCAGAGTGACAAATCTTCGTGATTTGCGGATCCCATGTACTGCATACCGATTGGATCCTTGATGTACCCGGTTAACATGTAAGACCGCATATATGCTTCGTACCAATTTGGAGTCAACACATGGTTGAACTCTAATGTGCATTGGATGGAAGCAAGCATATGCTGAGGCACCTTCGGTACGCTTGATGGATTGAGATGTCTCATGAGATGTGGAAGCCCAGGATACATGATTCTGAACCGGTAGGGAGTGCCGATCTAATGAGCACTTCAGCATGTTGTTTCATTTTGGGATCAAACATGATCTCATGGTTGAGAAAGAAACACATTTCAATGACACTATTAATCGTAATCAGCATATCAACAAGCGCGTCGCAGCGCGGCTCGGTTGCCACTACGACATTTCGATCTATACCGGGAGCCAAATTGGATACACAGACAATCAAAGCTGTACGAAGCCACCCAGAACCCTTCGATTCCGGCGACAGTTCCAGCTAATATGAGATCAAATATCACAACTGGGACATGGGTGCGCAGGATGAGTCAGGAGCCCAGTACACATCCAAAAGACTCCAGCGCATAGCAGACATCCCCACCAAGCCCCTGTCAAGAGTGAAGTATGACTACTTCTGTGGACAAGCTTGAGTGTTTCCAAATGTCCACCCTCGAGAGAGGGAGGCGTGTTGTTTCTTCTCATGTCGAATAAACCCTCTGGCCAAGGGTTGTCTCCTCGGATCACCACGCAGTGATCTGGGAGGTAATGCAATCGGCCGGACCTGCCAAGAGAGTAGGCTAAGAACCATCACACACATAACATAAGATTCACATGGATATCGCGGTGACCTCGACATTAACAGTCGCGGCGCCACTCTGGTACGTGTTCCACCAGTGAAGACCGTACACCGACGAACCGTGGTGCCACTTTGGCGGACGTACCGAGGAGGCCAAAAGGACCCCAAATCAACAGAAGCCACGTGATACTTCCGATGTGTTCCAATCGGGCCAGTCGTGCGACCGCATCGCGGTGCGCCACCGCTGATCAAATGTTAACGGCCCGACGACTGTCGCTACCTTGAAACCGCAGCCCAGCAGACACATGCTATCGCAAGGACCACTAGATGAAGACAGAAACATAACTCCCCAGCCAAGAGGGAGCGTTGTCCTGGCAGCCCAGAGATCTTCCTCCAGACGACCCTTCCGACGCAGAAGACTGGAAGCAAGAGATCCATTGAAACGCATATATTGAAATACCCCAGAAGAGAAGTCGGCCCCAAAGAATAAAGTAATAATGAAAGACACTTGTCCAAAGAAGAAGTCGCATCGGTTCAGTGGCTGAAGACTATAAATAGACGCCTTGTCTATTTGTTCGATTTCATCACTCACACTTCCCACGCATACGTGGCATATACAGTTTGAGTAGAGATGCAGCTGTCGCGAATCGCATTACCATATTGCCTGTCTTTGGTATCTCTCGTGCGCCATTCCAGGAGGTGCGCTTACTCATGGTGTCATTGCTATGTACCGGTATTTCAAGTCAAGCCATCACTTGTGCTTAGGTTTATCGGATCAGACTTTCTTTGTGAACACAATCTATCTAAGAAAAGGTTGTTGGGTTATTCCCCCATTTGGGGTTTTCCCGTGATAAATCTCTGTGTTCTTTTCTCGCTTTGTGTTTCTACTTCAGTATACGATATATATGTTAATGGTAGCAGTAAAGAACACTAGTAACACTAATGCTCTTTAAATAAGGAAAATCCAACAACATGTTTTTGCCAATTTGTGAATATGAGTTTAGCTATTTTATGTTTGGAGAAGATATGCCTAAGGGGTTGAAACTTGTTGGTTATGTTTATATCATCGTTTATTGGATGCTCTAGTGTGTTTTTGTTTGTTTGTTAGAAATTCTGCCCTTTGGTTAATGTTTAAATCTTATTGATAAAACGGCAACCTGTGGGTATCTAAGCCGTTGTAATCACTCCTGGATTCTAATTTCGTTCGGCTGTGACTGATTTTATTGATGATGGATTTTGTGTTCTTCGGATTAAATACACTATATATATTTGATTCAGATATGTTGAGAACGTAACGACAAACCAAAATATAGAAGAGAACACAAAATAACAGTGAAACCCTAACTTTCTATTAATGAATAAGAGAGAAAACAAATATAGAACACAAACTACAAAAATTGGGTAGCTTATCTCTAAAAAGAAAGAGATGTTGGCTACGCTCATTTGCAAAAAGCTTCATCTCACTCCATTGCATTCTTAAAGGCCTCCCTCACGACCACCATATATATGAGAGAGAAGGAGAGGAGAACACCCCATGATGCATGTGGGATAAATTAATCTAAGTTTATAAAATGCCATAGTCATGTAAAACACTAGAACTTCCCACATCATCCATTCCAGCATTCATCAGAGTCTCGAGCTTAACCGGAGTTCAATGAGATCCAAGCATTAACGCCATGCCATAGGTATGTACATAAGATCATTACATGTCGTCTCTAATTAACAAATGAAAATAATATTACATTCCATTCCCATCAAAGAAGTGAATATCATGGTTAAAACCATAGGCTTGAAATGTTGATTTAGTGGAAAAGGCGGTCACGCCCAGATCCACCGGGATGAACTTTAAATACCAACGTTCGATGCTGGATGATTACAACCAAGGAGACATTCCAGATACATAGATTGATTGAGCTCTAATTCCAAGAGAGCCCCTGAGATGTGGTGTGTGGTTCCTATCCGGTGACGCACTGAACGAAAGGATGGCCTCCCAGAGATTTGAGAAGAATAGATGATCTCCGCAACAATGGAGAAAGCGAGATCTACCAAGTTGGATGCCCGCACGCTAATGCGAACGGTGGAATTTCATTATCGGTGCATCGCTAATGAGACACAGATGAAGATAATGTACATTCCTCCTCGAAGAGAGCTGAGATGACGAACCCGCATGACCCGGTAAATGCACCGGGAAAATCATGAGCTGGACGCGTCCGTGATTTGTTATTGGTGAACGCGGATCCTAGTGGTCGAAAGCACCAAGGAGCGTGGGTTCCTCCGTGAGACTAAGATAGAGATACATGCACCATCCCCATGGATGCGCCCCAGTGTAACGCAGCACCAGGGTACGAGACCCTCTCATATTGTTCAATAACCTAATCGACCGGTAACCCCACCTTTAAATGTAAATGGCACAAAATGGCCCCACCCAATGCAAAAGATACCAATCTGGCCACACAATCATACCGCAGAGTCAGAGATAACCATCCCACAGCCAACAGAAACCAAAATTATCACGTCCACCAGCACATAAGCAAAGGCAACCTACTGAGGAACTCACATCCTGGTGAGCCTGGAAAATCTCCAGCGCAATACTGTGGTGCCACCCCTCAACCGGCCTCCAACCTTGCAACCAGGCTCCTGGCGGTGAAATATCTTCAGTGAAGATTTTTTTTTCCCTTGTTGAGAAGGGTTTCCATTGATACTTCTTGTGTACTTGTGTATGGTGTTTTTTCTTGTGATCTTTATATAACTAAATTACAGAGTTTATATTTAATTTAAATAAATGTAACTAACTCGCTTAAACCTCGCCATTGAAAATCAACAACATGGTATCGTGAGACAGGTCTTGAAGAACCCATTGTAAAAGCATCTACCATCTCATTTTTGCGTAACCGACGAATTCTCCTTTTCCCCGGAGGTGTTCCAACCTAATACCTGGACGCTAATGAAATTTGGACGTGAGGGCAACACCTCTCAAACGCTAACTCCGTAAGCCTTTTACAGCGAAATTCCAAATTTTGATTTTGGCCCTAGGGTTTCTAGGGTTCGGCAAATCAGACATTCGGTTTTTGTAGTTTCAAGTACCTTTGGAAGAAGCCTTCAACATTTACCTAAGGTCCTTCTCGAATTTCTCAAGGATTATTGTTGGCATTCATAAGCCCGACAAAACCTAAGATTGCTAGCCCAGTTTTAATGGTAGGTTTTCCAGTCTAGTTGACAAGGGTTTTTTGAAGAATCTAAAATTATGATGAATAAAACTATGATGGAAGATAAGTTTAATGAATCAAGCAACTTCAAGTTCCCAAAGGATAATACTTCAGAGGAAGATCACAGGGTATTGTGGCAGGATGACTGTGGACTACCTTTCTTTCACTGAAGATGTTAGAGGGACAAAATCCATTCGTGCCATTGTAGAAATCATATCAACACCCTCGTATGCACTCTTGTATATATATTATTTGTATCATTATCGTGAGGGAAATTAGTGTGAGAAGGAACTGCTTTTAAATATGGATCCGTGGATTCAAGCAGATGAACAAATACACTGAAGTAAAGACCTGTGTTTGATTGTTGTAACTGTCACCCTCCAACCCATATCGCAAAGCTTGCTGGCTACTACAAGTAGGTGTTGTAGCTGTGAGAACAATCAAACGTTTGGATTCTGAGAGATGTACCAATATCTTCCTTTAGAGATATCTCCTTTGCCTTGAGTTTTGTTTTCTTGTTCTAGACATGTCAAAAACAAAGGAAGATGCTTATACTTCAGACTTCAGAGGGAGTCAAACTATTTTGAGAAAGAGGGAAGAATAGAACCATCATTGAGGCAACCAATGCAATAATGCACAATCAAAATATTTCTATGATTCTGTGGGAAAAAGCATGCATGACACATTATATGTTCAAAACAAGAATCTCTACCCAAATCCAGAAAAAACATAACTCCTCATTAATCTTTCACCGGAGTGAAGCTTGAGATTGAACACTTCTGGTCATTTGGGTGCCTTGTATTTTCATACATGTAGCCAAAGAGAAGAAGTCCAAGCTAGACTCCTTCTGTGAGAAATGATACATTTATGGGATAAACAATGAATCATCAAAGACATTCCGCATCTACATCCCTAGTCGAGACAGATTGAGACAAGCATAGATGTTATCTTGAAGAAGAGATAACCTTCAAAGATCCAAAAAATCCTTATGGAGATTGATGGAGGACACACTCTTCTCCCTTTCAGCCTGCATGTAAGACGAACATTATTCTAGCTGATCCAAATTTGTTCAGCTTGATACGTCCGTAGATACAAGAGGGCATAAAAGCACCCCATCAGGCTCAACACCACCTCAGAGGCGCAGGAAACATACAAGTATTCACACATCCCCAGAGAATAAAGAGATTCTTCAGCCACCAACCATGAGCCACATCCTTGATTATGAGCCCTCTTGTCATAAAGAAAGACATGTGAAATGCTATGGAAAGATGCCAGTTACACATAACATAAGAATACCAGCATATCTTAAAAGAATGATGCATGAGACATTGTTCCGAGACCAAAATGGAAATCTATGGTGACTTCCAAGTGGATCTATACAAAACCGCTACGCAACCCATGGAAGCGTCGGAAACACAAACCAAAGATGCGGCCAAAGGATTCCCACAAACAAAGGGAAATGTCTATGATTATATCACTCGATCCAGAAGCCCATGCTGGACACAAAGCAAAGACTTTGACTTCACTTCCGGAGATAGCTGATCCGGCATGATGCACGATTCCGGGGACATATCGCAGGATCTACGTGAGATCTTCCCAGCTTCCAGCAACATACGGGAACACAGTTGTTCCAAGATTAGGTGAACCAAACCCCACCATGGATGGATCGAATAAAACGAAATGACGACGATCTCACACCCATATCGATCCACAACCCATTGATCAATCGATGTAATCCTGCCAACACCAAACCTTATCTTCACGCCATGCATGAACGTACTTAGTCAGTCCCACGAGTCAACCTATAAAACATAACGACCGACAACAAACATTTACTGACATATCCAGAATACAGTCAGATTACGATCCAGATACGCCCATTGACCCGGAGCTCATATGTTCGTCCATACAGACTGACAAGAGCAATGGAACACAAGACAACATCCAGCTCGTTGTTTTATCTAGAAGCCTTCCATTTTGCTCCCAAATACGAAACAAGTTTCAGGTCTTGAGTACCAATGGCATATAGTACTGAGTGGCGCAGTGTGTCAAGTCAAGATATTTGATTTGATCATGATGGATTCTATACGATAACCAAGGAGTCAGGTAAATCCTTTCACAGAACCAATGTTTCGTCATAGATCAAAACACGCTGAGATAAAAATATCATTATATCAGACATGGTGCAGAGGAAAATAGGTACACGTATATACTCTTCCTGGCATTACGCATAGACAGATATTCACCAAATTATTCCAGGAAGGATACCTCCCTGCTGAGAGGGAGTGTTGATGACTACAACCAAGACAATCGCTCAGTACTTTGTGTGAGACTTGGTCTCATGGAGAGAATGCCTCCTAGCTAAGAGAGGGGAGGCTGATGATTACAACTGAGACATTCTCTGTGGCACAATTGAGCTGACCTCAGAGAGAGCCCCTAGATGGGTGTGTGGTTCCTATAAGACAAAGATGGAACGTAGTGAAGGCCTCCTCCTTACAAAGAGTTGAGAAAACCTGCATGATTCTCCATGTAACACAATGAAAGGAGGTCATTAGTTATGCATTGAGTATTGTTGTGGAATGTGTGGAATTCTCATGAGAGTTGGTGTATCGTGGATGAGATATAGATGAAGACCATATGTATTAGCCTCTCCGGTTGTAAAGAGTTGAGATGATGAATTTGATGACTCTTTTGAAATACACCGGAACAGATTTGTTGAGTTGACGCAGGCATGTGGATGTAGGAGCATTATGTGAACTTGATCATAGTGGCTGAGCACTAGGGAGTGTGGTTCTCCGGTGAGACGCAGTGAGATAGAGATATGAATATCCTTATGGATGTGCTCTAGTGGCTGAGCACGGTGGGTGGGCGGAGATCCTTTCTAGGTTGTCTGCAACCCCAATTGTAATGCAAAGGCACAGCCTGCCCTCACCCAATGCAATAGATGATCACGTAAAATATAACAATTATTAAAGGCTATTATAAATTCACTATATTGTGAGTTAGGAGAGGCTCCACCTCGCAGCCAATAGACACCGCTGACATGTTCACTAATATAAGGTGCTGCAACCCCTACTGAGGAATCAAGCATCTTTGGTGTGAGCTCACCCCAGCAAAGCACATCTCTGGGAAAGCGCACACCCCCTAGCCAGTCTCTAGGGCCTTCAAAGCAATCCTCAGTGCCAGGCTTTTAAAAGCTTTCCGAAGAACATAAACAAAGGATTGGCTAGGGTTTTCTTCCCTGTTGAGAAGGGCCTGCCCGATACCTTGCACTTCAGCAATGGTGCTCTCTCTGTGATCTCTAGTCATGAATCCAAATTGTTTATGGTTAAGTCAAATGCCAAAATGGAATGAACTACGCTTAAACCTTGCCTATTGAAAATCAACAGTTAAAACCCACAATTCATAACCATTAATAGATAGTGGAAATTGATTGGATGCCTGGTGTGTTAGTTTGTACTGAGATGTAATATTTTCCATTGTTTCTTTTAATATTTCAGATTGGCCCTAACACTAAAGTTCATAACGACTAGATCTGGAAAACTGCAGGCAGGAATTTCAAATTCCATTGCACCACCAACGTAGAAATCCCAATGGGGAATATGCTAACTACATAAAAGATACAGCCGATGCTTTCGACTTTCTCAATTTATTGTCTCTTTGCCCATTTTTGTCACCGAAAATGAAATCAACAACCAGTCTACACATACGGTGACAATCGGTCAAGCATTCCAATCGCCATCACCTAACCTCCCCGACATGCCAACACGACCCTCACGTCACATAAGCAGCTCTAGGCTTTCAACGGGTGACTTCACATAACATAGGTGCCTTAATAGTACACTACATCATCGACTGTTCTACACCCCAGGGGATTTTATCAAACTGAGCGCTGACATGGGGGTGGTCTTTGATCCACTTTTGTGTGCATGGTTCACGATACCATTTAATATAATCTCTCCAGGTGAAACCACAAATTTTATCACTACCTCAAGGTGTCTCCATAACTGAGGTTAAGCAACCCCAATAAACTGAATCTCTGCCCACAACAGAAAAACCTCACCCTCCACCACAAATCCAAACCCCTAAGAAACACTTCACCCAATTTAAATCACAAACAACATAACTCTAATATTTACAATGGCCATATAAAAATTCAATATCTTTAGAACACAATTTTCCAAACTAAAATCATACTGTGTATAGTTATGATGCTGAAACACCATATTTCTTATGGTACTCCTTTCTTTCACTAATTCTAATTGATTGCCACCATGTTCATACCTTCCTACTTCTTTCCAAAACTCTTACTTTTCATTTGTACATAACTGTGTCATTGGTTTCTTTTTTTGTTTGTTTTATTTTTAATTTCTATATTTACTCACAAGATCTTCGCTTGACTTCTTTCAAGCACCATTAGTGCTAGCATATCTCTCATAATTTAATTCTGATATTGATTTGTGACCAGTTGACCTCTTTTCAAGGCACCATTAGTGTTAGTATATTTTAATTTAATTCTGATATTGATTTGTGACCAATTAAGGGGTCACTTTTCCTTTATGAACTCATTTTATTTTATTTACACTGGGTGTGCTATCCCACAATTCGAGCTCTTTTAAAAACACTTTTAACAATTTTTCTTTTCTTCATTTTAATTTTAATTTATGACTAATTAATGAATCACATTTCCTCTCTTTTATCACTTAACCTTCTCCCCTCACCTTATCTTAATTTCTATATTTACATTTTTTATACCTTTACCATAACTTGACCTCATACTTAAGGTTAACACATTTCAATTTAAATTAAATATAATTATAATTTTACTTTCATTCTGACCAAAGTGGTCACTTTTTCTCTCTTTTTTCCATCTACTATCTTATTGATGTTCTCGATCCCCTAAATATGGGTAAAATGTTCACCTCACAAGCTCGCCAGAAAAATCAACTATATATCATTACTAAAATGTGAATGTACATAATAAAATAACTTACTATTTTATGGATGAAAATGTGAATATGAATTAGTATTTTTGTTATTTTTGGAAATGAAAATATAAGATTGTAGCTTTTAATTAAAATATTATATATATATATATATATATATATATATATACATACATATATATACATATATAACATCTTTCTTTTAGATTTTCTTAAAAATTATTTTAAAGAATAACGTTATTTTTCTAAGCGTTAACTATTTTATTTAGACTACTTTCAATTTGCAAAATGGATTGCACCAGATACAACATATGTATATACATTAAATTAAATGGTTTAAAAACTTATATGCTTTATTTACACATTTTTTTTGCTACTTCCAAATGTTATGCAAAAAAATATTCCCTCTATTAAAACATTTAAGATTTTTGCTTATATCATAATATGATAAAATTTAAAATCTTCATTAATATATGTTTAAAAAATAGAAATGTAAGGTTTTTTACTATGATTTTTGCTTATAATGATAAAATTTAAAAAATCTTCATTTTTTTTTTTAAAATAAAAAGGGGATCCGCTATTATATATTATCAAAATCAGAATAGAAGGTACATGGTCAACAAATAAAATCCAAAATGCCGCCGAGACCGAAACCAAAGATGAAACACACAGGCAAAACAGTTTGAGAATCCATTGGCACCGCCCCGGCCTCAAGGAACCGTGACAAAATTCAAGTCTAGTGGAATATAAAAAACAGTAACATAAAACTTAAACCACAAAACATGAAAACCCTAGGTGATTGGTATATGACCCCACGGACTTCGCTGGTCTCCACCGGGAGCCAAAATGGATGGCGAAGACTGAAGCAGAGGGACACCCTACCAAGTGGTTGAACGCCTCTGAATGGGTATAATTCCAACAGACGCTGAGGCCGTCTCATTATGAGGGCACGATGCTCCAGGTTAGATATGTGGCCTCGGAGCTCGAACAGCAATGACAAGTGCTCCTCGAGAGAGAGAAAACCGTGCATGTCACCACCAACGAGCTCGTCCTCCTGCCCGCCACTTCTATCCTCCATTTGCTTCTCATCACTCGCTCTTCAAAGACTCAAATCTAGAGTATCCATACCGGCCAAGGAGTCTCTTCCCTCAATGATAACCGTGCAAGTCGGCATCCATTCTCGAAGTGTGGATGTCTATCCCCACCTGCCCACTGTCAGCCATGACGTATGTGTCCCAGTCAAGTAAGTCCCTCCTCGACGATGCCTCAGATCAATTGCTCTCCAAATTGGATTAACCTGCATTGTCGCACGCCTCGCCTCCCGCAATGGAAGAGAGCGTATCTCTCCCACCGAGCCTTGTCTAGCACGGCGGTACTCATCATACGCCACTGAAGCTGTCCCCCTGCCACGCCACCGCTCCTCATGGGCACACCACCGAACCCGCCGACCTTCCCTTGTATAATGCTGCCAAACCTTCCCACGCACACGCCCAAGGAATGAGACTTTTACGCACACGTGCCAAACTCTCCCGCAGACTCGCACACGCCCAAGGAGTGAGAGCCAGCAACGCCAGCCAAAACTCACGCAAGACCCAAGTGCACCAGTACAACAAGACTACCGAAACAACTCCAAAACCCAGCAAACCACATACTAAAACTAAAACTAATAATCCAACAGAACTCATGATCACTTTACTAATGCACTCACACAGACAAGCCACATTGACAGGACTTATCAGAACGATAATATACCTGTGATCCAGAGGGCAGCAGCCCGAGACCTCCCATCGCAGAACGATAATGGCTACCCTGCATCCGTAGGGCTGGTGTTAAATGGATGGGCTCTCTCATTTAAACCTCGGCTCAAGTGGAAGCCAAATGTCACTCCTTCTCCAGCTGTCACCCCATGCGGGGAAATTTAAAATCTTCATTAATATACATTTAAAAAATAGAAAAAAAAAGCTTAGGAAAAAATATATTAACAATAAGTAGATTCAATATGAAATCTAGTAGTATTTGGTCTAGTGATTGCATTAAAGGATTTTCAAAGCTTGCTCTACATGAAGTTGGAATTATGTGAAAAACACAAAGCGATGTTATTTGTGTTGATGGTACACTTTAAATTGAGATTTTTTATCAACCAAGAGTTTAAATTAACTTTCAGTGGAGAGTTTCTCTCAACATAAACTAAATATTGCTCTAGACTTTATGTGGTAGAAACTCTCGACTGAGATGGAGAAGGTCGAGAGATGTAGTTTTACTCTTGTTCAAGAGCATTTATCCTGAAAACATCTTAAAAATGTTTTTTTCCATAAAATAAAAAGAAGAGAAAAGGAGGAAAGAAGGTTCCATAAAATGCCAAAGGAAGAGAAGAAAAAAGAGTTTTCTTAAAGCAAAAAAGATTAAAGGAAGTAAAAATGCTCCCACATAAAAGTAAAAAGGAGGAAAATGAACATATCCATAGAGGAAATTTGGAAGTTCTAAAACATAAAGTAATAATTCTAGATTCAACATGGGGAATAAGGTGTTTGACAACACATGTATTCCAACAAAGGATGAACACCTTCAATAACCACTCACACAACCAGATAAACAATCAACACATCGATGTTTTGATGTGGTAAAACCCCTAAGGGGAAATATCTACGACCCTAACCAATGTGGCTACTCGGAGAAATTTATTAATGAAAAAAAAAATATTACAAAGATTTACAAGAGAGTTTCTCACAATCGATCATCTGCAAATGATCCTCCATGCTCTTTAAATAGAGATCATCGACCAATCAAGTATTAAGCCACAAATCAATGTAGCTGTTAAGATTGACGAGAATATGATCCGTCAGATCACTCTATGTTGGGAACATATCATGACCGTTGGATTATCTAACTACAAATGCATACTAGTGCATACTAAAGAAACACTCTTTTACCCAACGACACATTATACCAAGTTGTTCTCAACTAACTCCTAAGTGTCTAAATATTCTAACATCCCCCCTTAAGAACAACTTAGGATAGGATTGAAGGATTTACAAAGACGACACAATAGGAGAATGAAGGAGGCATTGGAGCTTATCCCCCCTTAATGACAACTTCTTGAACTCATAACATAGATCAAAGTTTGGAAAACTTCGCTTCTATAAGAGACTTTGTGAAAATGTCTGCAACTTGATCTTCTGTAGGAAAAAAAAACACTTAAATAACTCGATCATGAATGAGCTTTCAGATGAAGTGTATGTGTAGCTAGATGCGTTTGTTGCATTGATGTTGAATTGGGTCTTTGGCAAGCTTGATGGCACTCTGATTGTCGCACCAGAGGATGGTCAGATGTTGTTGCTGGAATACAAACTTTGAAATAATTTGTTGAAGCCACAAGGATTCTTGACTTGCCTTAATTGTTGCTCGGTACTCTGCTTCTGCTGAAGAAAGTGCAATAGCTTGTTGTTTCTTATAGACCCAAGTGACCGGTCCTGAACCTAGGCTGAAAATATAACATGCAGTAGAATTTTGATCATCATGGTTGTAGGCCCAATCTGAATCAGTGAAACCAACCAATAAAGGAGTCCCCTCTGACTTGTAATGTATCCTGAACTCCATTGTACCTCAGACATACTGAAGCATCCTTTTAGCTTCTTTCCAATGGTTTTCATGGGGTGTTTGCATACATTGAGAAACAAGACCAACAACAAAAGAAAGATCAGGACGAGTATGAGTCAAGTATAAGAGGTTACCAACTAATTGACGGTACAAAGTGGCATAAACTTCAGTAGAAGTACAGGTGGCAAAAAGTTTTACTCAAGACTGGAAGGGAGAAGGGGCTAGTTTTGAATCTTCCATGTGAAAGCATCGAAGAAGGTCACAAACATACTTAGACTGAGAAATAAAATTTCCTTGGTTTGCAAAACTTGGAGGCCAAGGAAATAGTGCAAATAGCTTAAGTCAGTCATTTCAAATTTCTTTTTTAAGGTTGAATTTCACATGGCTTAAAATTTTAGGGTCACTATGAGTGAGGATAATATCATCAACATAAAGAACAAGGATTATGATATGGCGTCCTACTTTCTTGGTATAGACATTGGGGTCAGAATGACATCTAGAAAAACCAATGTCAAGAAGACAGCTGTCCATTTTGGCATACCAAGCTCGAGGAGCTTTCTTAAGACCATAAATAGATTTTTTAAGGAGACAAACAGGGCTAGAGTAATTCTGGACATAGTCAGGAGGTTGTTCCATGTAGATTTCTTCCTGCAAATCCACATGCAAGAAGGTAGATTTGACATCCATTTGATGGACCTCCCATTTATGCGAGGTTGCAAGGGCTAGAACAAGGCAAATGGAATTCATTTTGGCTACAAGGGAAAATGTTTCATTATAGTCAATTCCTTCAACTTGGGAGAATCCTTTGGCAATTAACTGATCTTTGTGTCTTTCAACATTTCCATCTAATGCATACTTAGTTTTGTAGACCCATTTACATTTGACAAGTTTTCTTTATTTCAGAAGAGGTACAAGATCCCACGTATCATTTTCCATTAAAGAACGATACTCTTAATTCATTGTTGTATCCCAATCTGGATGACTTGAAGCTTCTGCAAATGTCTCTCGATCACGAGTATCTAAAACTTGAACCAAAAGAGAAGAGGCTTGCTGGAACTATGAACATGTTTGATGTTGATATGAAGGATCATCGACAAGATCTCCAACTACTTCTCATGTTCAATGGACCCATCTAAGAAGCGGTGGTGCTGGTGCAGGTTCAAGTTCAATGGACTCATGTGGAGGAAGGTGAGCAGGTGGAGGTGGATTTTCATCCTCACTGTCATCATCATCTGAAGAAGAAATTAGAATAGGAACAGAGGAAAGCATAAATGTCGAATATGTCTTGTAGGCCGAAGAAGGCACAAACGCCGAATATGGCTCGTAGGTTGAAGAAGGCAGAAACTCCGAATTAAGCTCGCATGTTAAGAAATTTTCATCAAATTTAACATCTCTTCTAATAATAATTTCATTACAATGTGGTTGAAGAAGTATGTAACCTTTGACATCTTCAAAATAACCAAAAAATACACACTTCTCACTTTTAGGTTGCAATGCTTTCCTTTTCTCATCAGGAATGTGAGCCCATGCTACACTGCCAAATACACAAAAGTGACTTACATCTCACTTAAGTTTATTCCATGCTTCTTTCGGTGTTATATTTTTAAGAGTCTTTGTGGGAGTGCGATTTACTATGTAATCTGCATAGTTAATGGCTTTTGCTCAATACTTTATACTTAATCACTTAGATTGGATCATACAATTAGCTATTTCTTTTAATGTGCGGTTCTTTCTCTCAGCAACACCACTTTTTTGGATTCCCTATGCAATGCAGTAACTTGTAAATTGATTATTAAGATATTCACCTCCATTATCTCTTCTTAGCCTTTGAAGTTGTTGTCCAGATCACTTTTCTACAAGGGCCTTGTAGGCCAAGAACTTGTCAAAAACTTCCCACTTAAGTTTTGAGAAGTAAATCCAAGTGCATTTCGAAAAGTCATCATTGAAAGTTAAGAAATACTTGCACCCAGAAAAAGAAGAAGAATAAAGTGGACCAAAAAAGTCGCCGTGAACAAGCTGCAAAGGGGTTGAGGCGTGTCAAGAGGCACATTTGTCAAAACTATCCCAATGATGTTTGCCTAGAACACAACTGGCACAAACACCGTCTCTGCAAGAAACAAGAGGAAGACCCATCACCATCTTTTGATTACATAGTTGCTGTAATGAGTGATAGTTTAGATGACCAAACTGATGATGCCAAAGTTTTCTCAAGTCATCGCTATGAGCAACAAAAACTGACGGAAAAGATGATGAACCAAAGTTGTCAAACTTGTACAACCTGGTAGTATCATCAACAATTCTAGTTGCAAGAAAAATGCTTAGGATATTTTAGATCCTTGATTACAACTTGGTGAGGTGAAAACTCTACAGTTTTACCTTCATTTGATGATTTGCATGCAGATCTGAAACCCACACAACAAAAAATCAAGGTGCATAAAAAAGAACAGAGAAAAAACATAATACATGCAATAAAGAGAGAAAATGATTAGATCAAAATAACAACCATTAGTCTCATTGAGTGAGAGAGGGGTGCCTTTTATAAACAAGGTGACTTTTTCCTCCTCGTTATTAGCTATTTACATTAGAATTTGTTGAAGTTAGCTAAAAGACTATGATAGAAATAGTTGAAGCGAGCTAGAACATTAATTATGGAGAACCCCCTCAACATGAGTGGCCAAGGAAGTGGTGTGCACTTCCTGGTGGCCCAATTCCTCTATGTTTAGATATGGAAGCGTGTCTTCTTCCGCCAACAAATGAGGGAAATGGCGATGCAATGTTTTTATAGACATCCATTTGGCCTGAGCTGGTGGTTATCCCTTTTGAACCAAAAGATAGGAAACACATTTCTGCTAGCGAGTGGTCCGGGTCTTGGAGTTGTGAATGGTATCAGTGAGAAAAGGAAATTGAAAATATGGAATATTATCCACCAGATGATGGATTGTGAAAATTTCCTCAAGCAAAGGTGGTTCAAACAACTTGAGATTGTTTACATTGAGCACATCGTGGATGCCGAGTTGTGAAGGCAAGTCCAGGCTATACGCATTCTCTCCAATGTGTTCTAGAACAATGTATGTGCCATAATACAATGGGTGTAGCTTATGGTGTTGGCCTTTGAAGCGATTCCTATCCAACAATAGCCACACACGATCTCCCCATTTAAAGAACAATTGTGTGCAATGCTTGTCATGCCTCTGTTTTGCACGTTCTTGGGCTACTTGTAAAACATCTGCTACCTGAGTATGGCATTGTGCGATATGGTGCTAAGGAAGCGAGAGTACCTATTAGAAAAATGCTACTGAGCAATCCAAATTGAGGCCAAATATGATGGAATAAGAGGTCTATCGTTTGAGCAACTTAGGTAGTCTTATGACAGGGGAGAAAAAGAGCCATCTTAGAAAAACAACAAACGACTACCCAAATAGCATCGTGTTTGCAGAGAGTGGTAGGAAGTCCACTCAAAAAATCCATGGAAATGGTTTCCCAAGGATGGGAGGGAACTAGTAAAGGCTAGTAAAAACCATGCTTGCTGTTGGATGGATTACTCTGCGAACATAGAGAACAAGATCGAATGAATTTGTCCATGTTTTTGGGCATCGCAGTCTAGTAAAAGTGGCGCTGGAGATTGAGGATGGTCTTGGTTGTGCCAAAATCCCCCCTACATGCAGATGCATATGCTTCACGAATGAGAATACGACAATCTTCGAAATGTGGCACACACAATTGGTTGAGTTTGTAAATCCAACCATTGCGGATAGTATAATCCAGAAAAGGAATCTGATTGATTACTGTAGGATGCTAAAATGCGCCCCAAATTTCACCAAAACATGGATCTGCTACATACATGTATTTCCAGAAATAATATGTTGCACAACACACCGCTAAAATGTGCAGGACCTGAGTAGGTGGCCGAGTTAACAAGTCAACCATATTGTTAGTGATACCCTTCTTGTATTTGATACTAGGTGGAATTGATGAATATAAGTGACCCACTTCAGATGGTGTTTCTCTTGAATATTGCTTTGCGAATTGATGAAGATCACGGGGTGATGATTTTTGTGAAGAATTATTTCTTTGCTTAAATAATATAATGACACCATTGCTTCAATGCCTGTACCAAACTATAGAACTCCTTGTCATATGTGTTGTAATTAACTTTGGCCTCTGCAAGAGTTTCTGAATGGTAGGCCACCGAGTGGCCTCCCTGTTTAAGAACAACCCCAATGGTGAAATGAGATGCATCCATCTCAATCTCAAAAGGATGAGTGATATCAGGTAAATGGAGAAAAGGGGAATAACATAATGTTGTCTTGAGCTTGGAAAAGTAGTGTACAACCTCTGCATTCCAAATAAATTTGGCGTGATTGGAGAGCTGGTGTAGAGGATGAGCCAACTGAGAAAAATGGGAGACAAATTTCTTGTAGAAATTGATACCACCCATGAAACTCTTGAGGTCCTACGTATTAGAGGGCCTTGACCATTGTGCCAAAACCTGTACTCGAGATGGATCTAGGAGAACCCTTACTATGTCTAAAAAGAAACCCAAATACTGAACTAATGTCTGTCCAAAACATGACTTCTTTTCCTTTACGTGAAGCTTATGAGCCTGCAATAGCTCAAGGACGCTGTAGACATGCTGAAGATGCTCTGTCCAAGACTTACTGAATACCAATATATCATCAAGATAAATAACCACAAACTTACCCAAGTGTGGACGAAATATATCATTAATTAGCATCATAGAGGTGGCCGACACATTTGTCAGCCCAAATGGCATTACCAGCCACCCAAAAATCCCAAACTTGGTCTTGAAAGTGATTTTACATGTGTCTGTTGCATTCATGCGAACTTGATAGTAGCCAAGTGTCAAATCCATCTTTGTGAAGAAACAAGCTCCTCGTAAGTGGTCCAACAAATTCTCAATTCGGGGTAGGGGGTAGCAGTTTTTAACTATAGCTTTGTTAAGGGAATGGTAGTCAGTGACAAGGCGCTAATTCAGATGCATCCTTTTTGGGAATAATAAAGGTTGGGGATGCATAAGGCGATGATGAAGGTTGAATATGGCTTGAGCTCACAAGTGGCCAATTTGGCGTTCGATCTCATCAACCTCTCAGGGAGTGAGGTGATAGGACAAGGCATTGTGAAAAGAAGCATCAAGAATAAGATCAATCGTGTGTTCAATATATCGAGATGGGAGTAGGCTCGTGGGTTGAGTGAAGACATCTACAAATTCATGGAGTAGGGCAACCATGTCCAGAGGTGAAGGGTTGGTCATGTTATTGGGTTTAAGGAGGCACACTAATCATAGAGAGACGTCTTTGTTCATGCTGACTTGTTTAACAATTGCAGGTCCAATAATAAGTTGGGAGGATTTAAGAGAAAAGGAAGTAAGCACATAGGTGTTCCCCTCTTGTTGCAGGTGGTATTGGTGGGTTTTAGCATGGTACACAATGTGTTGGGCCTATTGGTAGGGAAGGCCAAGTAACAAATTGACACAATCTAAGGGGGAGACATCGCACACCATGATATCTTGGAAAGGGCCAATAACAAAGGTTACCGCACAACATTGGGAGATAGTAATATAAGGGACTCCCATTTGTACCCAACCGAGATGATATGGAGCCGGGTGTGGAGTGGTGGGTATTCGAAGGCGTTGTACCAAATCCTGGGAAACAAGGATATTTTGGCTTTCGTTGTCCAAGATTAGAGTAGCCAGCTCATGCTGAATCTGAAATATTGTTTGTAAACATGGGTACATTAGAGGGGCCAGGTTCATTAGCGGTCATTAGGATAAAAGAGGGGTCAACTTCAGTAGGATTGTCAAGAGAGACGACTTTAGGATGGTAAGGGGAATCTGGCTAAACGGATTCTTCAAATAAAGTCTTGTTGGTGTGAAGGTTTCTAAGTGTCCGACAATTGACAAATGCATGCAAGTTGGTCTTGTGAAAGGTACAACATGGAACATTAATGGGAAGTAGGGGAAACACGAGAATGATAATGACCAACAGTAGAAGGATCAAATCAGGGTTGAGGAGAGAGGATTCGAGGAGCCACTTTACACTCCACGACCAAGGATAGGAGAAAGGCCTTTTCCAAGGAAGGATTATCAAACAAATCAACTTCACGATTGAAAATCATTAACGAACCAGAATTAAATTTGGCAATTAGTGCCTCTTCTGGGTTGGAAATGTGTAGTTGGATGCACAACTTGCATAAGACATCGATGTAGCTCTACACTAATTGATTGGAGAGTTGTCATAGCTGCAACCATTTAGTGAGAAGGTTCTGGCGATACCTTGGGGGATAAAAGTGGTCTTGTAAGGCTTGAAAAAATTCTTCCCAAGAAGTAAGGCGTGAAGGCGTTGTAGTTGCTGGCTCGTCAAACTCATTGACCAATAGACAATTTCCAAGGTGAGTATCACACCAAGCTTGTGCAATTCCCTCCAACTGTAGGTTGACGATATGAAGCTTTGTGTCCTCTTCCATCTTGGCACATGTCTTAAAGTAGGTGGAGAGGGTGCATATCTAAGAATTGACCATTTCTCAATTCATTTGGCCCAAAAATTTGAGCAATTGAAAATGTGTATCGAGCTACATGGGTGTTGGAGTTTGTAGTTGCTAAAAATAGAGTAATTAATGAAGAGCAAGAGCTAAATATTGAATTGGTGCATACATAGTGTACGTAGAGTCCTCTGTGGACGGTTCTTTAGGACGCAACATGGTTCACTCTGAAGAGACGCCTCCAACAGGATAGGCGCACTACAAGAGGGCGCATTGGAAAACCCTGAGAAGGGCATGTATAAAAACGTTGAGAAGTCCCTGAGAAGGGCGAACTGAAAAACCCTAAGGAGGGCACACTCAAAATCTGAGTAGAGCTTGGGGTTCTGAGAATCTATTACCACAAAAAATTTTGTTCGGAACTGGTGGATGGATTTTCTTCTAATTCTTTATTGCAAGCATGAGATTGTTGAGATCTAGGCTCTTATGCCTATTTATCTGCATGTAGACCTGAAACTCACACAACAAAAACTCAAGTTGCATAAAAAAGAGTAGAGAAAAACATAATACATGTGATAAAGAGAGAGAACGATTAGATCAGAATAACAACCATTGGTCTGATTGAATGAGAGAGGGGCGCCTTTTATAAAAAAGGTGGCCTTTTCCTCCTCGTTATTAGTTGTTTACAATAGAATTTGTTGAAGTTAACTAAAAGACTACAATAGAAATAGATGAAGTGAGCTACAAAATTAATTATGGAGCACCCCCTCATCATGAGTGGCCAAGGAAGTGGTGCACACTTCCTGGTGGCCCACTTGAACGAGTGATTTGATATACTGATATAAGGTTGTAGGAAAGAATTGTAACACATAATACTTCATTGGAATGACCATTATCTACTTGAACTATTCCATACCATACAACACTAAGAGATCTATCATCACCAACAAATATTTTCTTGGTGTTACATTCATTAAGAGAGGAAAATATGGCTTTATCCCTAGCCATATGATAAGATGCTCTATAGTCAATAAGCCACTCATCAGAAGAAGAAGTAGAAGTTTCATTTTCTAGCGGGAAAAATCCCCCTATTACTATACCAGGGTCAAAGTATAGGCAAAGCTATGATCTCCCTTAAAAGAGGATCTAATTCCTAAACTACCCAAGACACTCTAAATAGATGAACATAAATAGATAGGAAAGTAGGTCAGAAGTAGTACCTTTAGTCCAACATCCGATGTAGACCACCTCCAGCTTTGTAGCTCCCATGCTGCAAGTCTCCTCCCAAAGTTGTCCTGCAATAACACTTAGGCAATCAATGCTACACATATTCTATCTCTACTCATCAAAAATAGAGTCAGATATAAACAATTATGCATAAATCAAATGAAAAACATAAATATATCATTTGGGATAGGAAAACGATTCTTTTATTCAAATGCAAAGATCGAAAATTACAACCTTTGTAGGCCGACGCTCCTACGAACCTGGTCCGGGATCTTCTTAATGTTGCTCCAAGTGAACTATCCTAATTATTTCTCTCACAATTAGTTGATCACTTCAGGGGAAGGGAAGGGGTTGTATAGGAGAAAATGCTAGAGAGGGAATGCTGAGGCAGAAACTCAAAAGGGGTTTCAAATACTTGGGCAAGGAGGGAAGAGGGATTTGGGAATAGTTTCACTATTCTAATGTTTGATGTGGGAATGAGACCCCAAGACCTCATATTATATGACAAAATGATAGTTATTCGATTCGTGGACGAGCTATAGTAGGTGAATTGGTTGTGAAATCCTCGATAGCTCGTAAACTTCGTTGAATTCCTTGCGACTTTTTATTTTTTGAAACTTTTGGAGGTAAACGTGGGCTGTTTAGTATGCATCTAGCGTATGTATGCGGGATGTCTAGCATGAAACACGCATATGTACACAGGCAATAGTGCAACAGGGTGCGTACATGCTCCAAAAACTGATTTTTTAAATAGAGTTTTTCAACAGTGTTTTGACAAATTATACAAGTAGAAAGGAGAATGCCATGTATGCATAGGTAGAGAATTTTAGGGATATAACATATGCCCCCTAATGTGTGAGGGCAGAAGAACAACTGATGGTTGAAATACATTACAATATCTTTACCAATGAGAATGCATAAAGTTGAGTGAGCCCGGGACCAGAGTTCAGGAGGTCACCATCTGCAAAACAATAGTAATCTCTCCGATGTGGGCATACCCATGATTGAGATGAAATAATCATGGTTTCCAATCAAGTACACTACAGATCCATGTCATATAAATGCCTATATAAAGTGTAGCTGCGAGAAATACACATCGGATCTACATCTCAAAATCATTCAATGATATTCGAATACAATACAATATGCATCGTCAAGAAGCATCGACTTGTGGCCAAAGATGAGGGCTTCATATCTCGAGCAACACCTTCAATATATTCAACAAATCAGGTAGGAGTACAATAGGAGTGTAAGACTCACTACTCTGAGGTCTTCGACAAGCTATCAGGAAAAGACTGGAGGATCTCGATGATCAGGCAGAAAACTTCGTCGACTTTGAATCCAGACTTGACCGGACTTATGGGATGGATGACCCATGAAAGTTAAGAGACAAACTGCAAAATGGATGACTCAGGTTGTATAAGACTTCCCTTGGAAAAAATCATGAGAGATGATCAGACTTAGGTAGCGTAACATTGACATAAGTCTGTGATGCAGGAGGCACGACAAACTCTCCATATGTTTGGAAGAGTAACAAAATAGAGGAGGCCACAACTCTATGTAGCGAGAACAACTTCCTAAGGTCATACTAGATCCCAATGTTTGGCGAACAAATGGAAGGATGTGATTTGTCCAAGGGAGACTATCTTGCTGTCGAAAAAATAATGTATATTTTCCGTCCCCTATTTTTGGAATATTTGAATTTTTTTGTCTTTTTCAATTTTTTAACGAGATTGAAAATGAATAAAAGAATGCTACATTACAAAGGATGAACGAGTGTCGTAGGAAAGCAAACTGTTTCCACTTGCATGGAACATATTGATGCTCAAGGAAAGGAGTCGTGCAGGATAAGGACACTCGGGGAAAATTCCTCCATGGGTTAAGGTGTCAGATCGTAGAGGAAAAAAGTGTTGCATGGCTTGCGTAAAAGGAATGGTTTAAAGGTTCAGTTGAGAGCAACATAGAACTGAAATTAGGCCAAAGATGCAAAAGATGAGACCCACAATGCGATTAAGCATGACATAACAAGACCCCTTCTAGGTAAATTTTTAGGAGCCCAAGGAAGGTAAGCTCGGTGGTTTTTCCACGTTTAGAGAGTCTGAAAAAATGTCAAAGAAGACTCCAGGGAGTACCTTTTTCGCTATTAGTCCAATCAACTCGAAAAAGGGGGTAAATGTGCATCGAAAGGATGTCTTTTCAAAACCATTTTAATGAGTGCATCAAAGACAAGATCACTCGACTATCTTTTTAATTTTAAGGAGTCTGAAAAGAGCTTAACTATGGACTCATAGCCTTTTTCTAGGTTTAGTCTCCTTAGCCTGAAAAAGTATAAAATATAACTGAGGAGAACTCTCCCGACGAGACGAATATCCCGAGGCATACCTTTTTCTGGAATAATCTAGTGGCTGGAAAAATGGTTAAACTCATGCTAAGTAGATGTTATTCTGGACTCTGTGGGGGTTTCTTTTTCGTAAGTAATCTCCAAGGCCTGAAAAAGGTGATAAACCAAAACCAAGGAGAATGTTCCTTTTTCGAAAATTTAGTCCCTCAGGCCCGAAAAAGGGTTAAAATTACGCCCGAGAATACTCTTTTAGCCAACCAAAGTTCCTAGAGAATACCTTTATTCGTAAAATTAGCCATCCGAACCGAAAAAAGGGTAAACTACGATTGAACAGATGTGACTTCAAATTTGAGTTTTGCGAGCATGAATGGAAACAAGATCGCTCGACAATATTTTCAATTTTAGAGAGTCTGAAAAGGGCTTAAAGAAGACTCCAGGGGGCTACTTATCTCAAGTAATCCAGATGAGATCGAAAAGAATAATACAATCTCGTTGGATGTTTCTTTAGAAATTTTAAGCGAGCTTGAAGGACAAGAAAGCATGCTCATTAGGGAGTCCCGAGGGTAAGGCCAAGAATGATGATTAACAAGAAGAATGAGGCTTCAATATGTAATCATGACAGGACTCCCAAGGACTCCCAAGCCTATAGTCAAAACTGACTGCATGGACGCCAAGATGAAACAAAGGATCTACCTAGGGCATCCATGTAGAGGTAGGCTCTACCACCTAATTACGACACTTCTAAAGCAATATAGAAGGTTTTGTGTCGCACTTTGGTGGGGTTGATCCTATAACAAAGAGGAAAAGACAATGAAATGCAAAAATATGGGACTGAAAACCTAACTTATATGCAAAATTTGTAAAAAATGACTTTTACCATGGGATGACGTAAAATGTAACCGATCTCAAAAAATTACCAAACCGTAAGGACTAGCTCATCAGGATGACCGAAAGAAAACTCAAAAGAGAACTCAAGAAGCCACCAAGCTAGGAAAAGTGAAAAAGGGGACAAATTAGGGAAAAAAAGGCCAAAAAATTCTATAAATAGAGGTGGACAACTCATTTTTACCATTGCAACTTGGAAATTAACAAAAAGTCAAATATCCCCTTCGTAAAAAAAACAAATTCCTAGAGATATGGTGGATGAAAAACCCTCCTACTTGGGCCAAGTAAGTATAAATTCCTCCCTCTTGCAATTTAATTTACTCATATGGATTTAATTTTTAGTTTGGGAGGGGCGTACCTTTGAAAAAATATCACGTCTGCATGTATGCAGGCTGTCCAAAGTCAGCTCACGTATGTACTCGGGCAGAGTAATAAACATCCCAAGTACATACACGACTGTGTAAACCACAACTCGCGTACACCTCCCTTTAATTAAAAAAAAAAGAAAATACAAGAAACTAAACCCTCTCCATCTTTGTATGTGACAGGATGTATGTGCACTGGAGAGAGAGAGGGAACATGAGGATATGGATTTCGTGGTCGAGGAGGACCCTACGAAGGTTGCTATGCTAAAACAATGTGGCCTATGGAAGTTATTTTAATGTTTTTTCATGAGGGCACAACCGAGGTTGCTTAATGCCTTGGTAGAGTACTGAAATCCGGACGTAGAG
Source organism: Picea sitchensis (assembly GCA_010110895.2). Classification (NCBI taxonomy): domain Eukaryota; kingdom Viridiplantae; phylum Streptophyta; class Pinopsida; order Pinales; family Pinaceae; genus Picea; species Picea sitchensis. The sequence goes on from SNQJ01S0008152.1 coordinate 88,789, forward strand.
GCATTCATGCTGGAGGGTCAATCATTGACCCCAAGCACGAAGGATATTTACTTATTGACTGACCTCTCTAAGAGAGGGGAACCGATTAACTTGTGGACTTTTCCTCAAGGGCCATACAACATCGAAGACTACATCATGATGCACCGTGTGGCTGGTACCGAGAAAGTAGGTTCTTAGGTGCCAATTCATAATATTACCAGCCTCTCCTTATGAGTGATTTTACTCATGATCGAGCGGATTACAGGATCCACAACACTCTATCAGGCCTCCCATGCACAGATGCACTATGCAGTTCAATGCTTGGAGGCGACCATTTTCGACTGGAGTACGACCATGCTAGTATGCATGAAGAGACAACTTACAGAGTGTCGTAGGCATACCAAAAAGAACTTTGGGTTTGGTACCATTTTGTGTTCCTTCTTCTCCAAGAGGGTGCCCAGTCTCAGTCCTAGAGAGACAATATAGGGGAATATTGCCTCCTTCCCAGTAGTGTGCAGGTGGGCGATATTACTGCCTAGACAGAGTGGACGACGGACCCAAGAGGGATTTGACGATAAATTCTTCGACTGGTGGTCATGTCGGTTCCTAGTGATAAATGATTATCCCTATGCATGGATTAGCTTCCTTAGAGATCTAGACATGCCCGTTCCCCTTGGCGAGGAGCTAGGCGAGATAAGTAACAAATATTTTTGAAGTTAATAAATTTTTAATTTTGATATATATCCTTTTAATGTGCGTGTGAGAGTAATAACTTAGGAATATGTTATCTACAGATGTGGGACCTGTTCAACCGACAGACTTCACCAGGACTAGGCATCATCCTCGACCAGAGGCAAGAACAACAACAATAGGAGGACCGACAGGTGCGAGAGCACCCCCAACTAGAGAGGCTGATAGAGTCCTGCGATGAGTGGAGAGGAACCTCACTGCTCTCAATCGTGCTATTCCTATGGTTGAGATCGAGGATCTCCTCCAAACGATGCAACCACATGTAGTAGAGGTGCCTCAGACTTGGGTCCATTTATTCCGGCATCTTGCGAATGTCGTCGTTCACTATAACAGGGCCAATAGGCCTAGTCCTTAGATAGCGTCGAAATATTTATGTGCCGAGGGAACTTTTTGTACTATGTATTTTAAGGGCTTAAGCCTAGCGATGTATACCGATAACGTTTGAGGCTTTCATGCCCACTTTTGTACTCATGACACCGCTTTGGAAACACACACACACACACACAAACACACATACACGCGCGCACACACACACACACACACACACACACACACACACACACACACACACACATACATATTTCTTGTTTTATGGATAATTTAAAAAAAAAAATGTATTTACATGTGTATGTGTGTGCTTTTCTTTTACAGGTGAGAAACAAGCCAATCTAAAACTTGATTAGCTAGAGTATCAATTAAATGATTAAATCTCCTAGAAACATGAATATAAGTAATATAATCAAAAGATCATTCTAAGAGACATACCCTAAGGAACCATCGGTGAAGAGTGAGATCATAAACGCTGTAAACCCCATTTAACCGGGACACAACCAGTTGAGCATCTAAGTAAACCCGGAGGTGAGAAATGCCATGTGACAAAGCATCATGTAGCAATTCTATTACTGCACTATACTCGACAACATTATTGGTTGTGTCGCCTAGAAAAATACCTTCAGAAGATAACAACTAGCCTCCAGGTGTGAAAATGACCCAAGTTGTGGAAGAAAGCCTCCGAGTGTGTTGGCTAGCGCCGTCCGTGAACCCAAAGTAAACCTTTGATTCACTTGACATATGTCACAGTGAAAAAGAAGACATAAATAACTACATGTCCATAAAATGAAAAAGAAAAAAAATGTATAAAAGACTATACATATATACAAGAAGCCACCCAGGTGACCGACCTAAGAGTAGTACTTATTTAGGTAGAGCCCATTTCTCGATTCCGCTAAGGCATTTTACTCAAAATCAACTAGGCGGTAAGAACCCTTCTCTAAGACCTGTTTCACAGTGAAAGGTCCGAACCACATGGGTTTGAACTTGCTTACCCCCAGAGGATATTTGTCTTGGTTATAAACTAGAACAAGATCGCCTTCAGGTAAAATCCGAGGGCAAACAAACCGATCATATTGACACTTGACTCGTTTCTTATGATCCTCGTTAGCCAAGGCTGCATCACGATGCTGCTCATCTAGTTTCTCGAGATATAAAAGGCGTTCTTAAAGTGGTGTAGTGTCGGGCAGTAGTTCCACTGCCAACTTTAAAGAAGGGATTTGACACTCGATGGGTAAGACTGCTTCCAGCTCGTAAACGAGTTGAAAAGGTGAAAAAACGGTGGCAGTGTTTACAGAAGTTCGGTAGGCCCACAACGCCGAATATAACATTAAATTCCAATTGGACATGGCCAAATTGATCGTCCGCTGAAAAATAGTCTTGAGGGAATTATTCACAGCTTCAACTTGACCATTCACTTGCGGGTAATAGGGTGAATAATGTTCTTGTTTAAACCCAATCTTGGATGTTAATTCAGTCATCATTTTATTCTGGAAGTGACTGCCATGGTCAATGAAAATCTCCTTTGGGATACCGAATCTTGCTACTATCTGATTGAAAATGAAAAGGGAAACGGTTTCACCGTCATTTTTAAAAGTCGGCATAGTTTCGACCCACTTAGTGAAGTATTCTACTGCTACGATGATGTAACGATGCCCCCTGGAAGAAGCCGAGGGACATGTAGTGAAATCAATCCCCCACTTGGTGAAAGGACTGAAAACAACATCTGGAAACATAGGAGCAGGGTGTGCCCGCATCTTTCGACAAAATATCTGGCACGTGTGACACTTCTTGACCGCCTCAACAGAATCCTTGATTAATGAGGGCCAGAAGTATCCTACGCGTAGAATCTTTTGGGCTATCACCAACTCAAACAAATGATTTCCACATGCTCCAGTGTGACAGTTGTTCAAAATGAGCTGTGCTTCTTCGTGCGTAAGACATCATCGAAGAATGGAATATACACCTCGATGATACAAAGTGTCATCAATAATGAGATAGTTTCGTGCTTGGTGTCGAATTCGTCGACGCTCATCACAAGAAGCAAAAGTGGGGCACTTCAAAGTCTGAAGATACACAAGTATATCTCCATAACAGGAGTCCGAAGATGCAATTATAAAAATATCTCCATTGATAGGTGACTCTGCGGTCATAATATCACCAGACTCGACCGATAATTTTAAAATTATTTCGACGAAGGCCAACGACTTTTTAGATTTTGCAGAGACAAAATCAAAGTCAAACTCCTTTAGGATAACTATCCATCTACTGATATTTATGCCAATGACCCATCGTGTTAATACATATTGGAAAGGGTTGATGACGACAATGACAGTGGTCTTGTGAAGCAATATATAGTGATGGAACCATTGGACAACGTGGACAACTACCAAAGCAAGTTTCTCAACATGAGAGTAGTTGAGTTCCAGTCCAACTAGGCCTCGACTAAGATAATAGATAACATGCTCTTTGAGCGTGTCATCCTCTTGGACCAAGACCATACCGATGGTTGATTCTGCAGTAGTCAAATACAACAAGAAATATTTGTTATAATCAAGAGGCCTGAGTAGAGGGGCATATGTCAGGGTACGTTTCAATGATTCAAAGGAGTGCTGAGTTGCTTCATCCCAACATAATGGGATCCTTTTTTCCAAAAGACGCATGAACCATTTAGTGATCTCAGAATAATTAGCGACAAAATGCCGAAGAAAATTCGCTTTCCCCTGAAATCTATGAAGATGGGGTATTGTGCATGGGGGAGGCAATGAACTATCACCTCAACCTTAAGAGGATCGACCATAATCCCTTTTGTTGACACAATGAAACATAATAAACAACTTGATGTCACACAAAAACTGCACTTGTTTGTATTCAAGCGAATTCGATAGTAGCGACACCGCTCAAAGATCAATCGTAAATGGACAAGATGATTAGATCTCTTGAGAGAACGTGATGCTAGATCATCCAGGTATGCCTCGACTATATGTTTGAGGTTGTGAAAAGCGAACGACATGACCCGCTATACACGAAGGTACCCCAAGGACAAATAAAATCTATTTTCTGTTGGTCCTCGGGTTTGATTTGACTTTGATTATATCCTGAAAAACCGTCCATGAAAGAAAAGACTTCGCAACCCGCACACTCATCGACGTTCTGATCAATAAACGGGGTTGGAAAATTGTCTTTTGGGTAAGATTTGTTCAAATCACGAAAATCCATACAGACGAGAATCATGCCCTATTTCTTGTTGATAGGAACCGAGTTTGATACCCATTCCGTCAATTATACGAGGTAGATGAAACCAACTTTGAGTAGTTTCTCTACTTCAGCCTTAATCACCGCTACATTTCGAGGATTGACCGAGCGAAGCTTCTGTTGGACCGATTTGACATCAGAATAAGTCGTGACTTCATGTTTGACAATTCGTGGGTTAATAACTAACATATCCTCGTAAGACCAGGAAAACACGTCACAAAACTCCTTAAATAACTCAGTGTAAATTTGAATCTCTTCAGGGGAGAAATCCTCTCCAACAAAGACATTCTCCACGACGCCAGGGGTTCTGGAGATATCAATAGGAATCGTTGCAACAATACTTGCCATGTTTCCCTCGGCATATACTCTGCGCGTAGCTAGAGGATTAATAGGACAAAGGATATCTCCACTCATGGTCAAAACAAACTCTCCTGCCTCTATTCTCCTAAGCTCAGGAAGAAAATAAGAACTATGATGAAAATCGTCCCAAGGTCTATCATGACTAGTCATTGCCTCCAGAATTGCCTCGTCAGAGGGCAAGACTAAGTCTAAAGGGTCTTGAGCGACGAGAGGGTCCTGATCGCAAATAGGCTCGAGAACTAGATCTAGCTTCTGTAGGGGAGCTAGATCGGGGTTGGTCGAGGCTTGCTAGAAAACACTGTACACAACCTCAGCCGCGGATAAGGGCATGGCCATGCCAAGGTGCCCTATCCCTTCCATCGAAGCTGATGGGGAAGGTAAAGTCCATGGATCGTGAAAGTATCTTGTTTTAAAAGACGACACTTGAAAAATTGCAGCCCTCGGTAGGTCGAGAACAACCGACATAAATCTTACATCATTGGAAGGCGATGGATAATCAAAATTTCCCTTCAACGATAGAATCAATACAAAACCTAAGTTGATAGTTCCAAGATGTGAGTTATCAATCATCAGGACCGTGGAAGCCCCTGATGAAGGGTTAGGATGAGAGAAGGACAACTAGTTGATGGTTATAATTCGGCCCTCGTGCGAAAAGCATAAGACCCAGAAAACAATGGCTAAAACCACATGCTTGCGTAAGTCCAAATCCATCCTAACAAAAGATTTTATTCGAGAGGCACATCGACTATCTAAACCTTGACGCACAAAATTTTACCCCTTAACTGCATGGGTAAATAAGGACTTATACCGTGTGGTCTAAATGATTGACTGTCAAAATCCGTAAGCAATGTAGGCGACGAAGACAACTCAGGTTGGCCAATGGCCTTCCAACATGCCAACGACATCACGCAAGTTGAGGCATCCTCATCAACCACCGTACGAAAAAGGTTCTGTGTCAACGATTTTGTTGTGTATGCGACTACTATCTGAAAGGAGACATGGTGAGGAATACGAGGTTTAAGGTCGGTTGGATTGAAAACAATCATTCCTGAGCTACTAGTTTCTGCCGCTCCTAAGGCGAGCAACAAAGATTTTCTCTATGAGGGGAAACTGGAGAAATTCTAGAGGATACATTGCACAAGGGGTCTGTTCCAGATCCTCCATGACTGAGGAGTTTTGAGCGGCCCTTGCGTTTGGTTTATGGGAATCCTTCTTAAACACACTTTTAGGGATGTGAGTCATTGTCTCGCCCACTGTCTTCTCAATTTGAAGAGGATTCAATGGGTTGGAGGCCTCCTTTCCATTCTCGACAGATTCTGACATTCTGTAGTCATGAGTATTGATTGATAAATGAGCATCGACGTTCATCATCTAAATGTTCACGGTTGGGTTGTTAGGAGTAGGCATGGGGGGTCCCTGATTGCCCCCAGCCGCGCTGATGGATGTAGAAGCCTGAGCCATATTTTTCCCTTGTGGAAAATGGTTCATCAACACAACAAGTTGTTGCTGTGCTAGTAGCTTCTGGGTTTCTGCAAGCCAAGGGCACAGGTGAGTCAAGTGGTCATCTGTGCAAAGCTTACATGGATACTTCACCTTCCTCTTCTCAGTCTTGCCTTCACCAACATTGTTAGAATTATTTTTATCCCCTTTACCCTTCTTCTTTATTTGTTTCTTCTTTCCTTCGTTCTGTTGGTTGGCCTTGGGATTTGTTGATTGTACACTGTGTACATCCAACATCTGGGTAGCGGGGGAAGCCAAACTAGGAGTCTGGTTGGCCACAGTCTGTTGTATCGATAATTGTTGTAACCGATTCGACAACATATCCGTGGACTTGCTTTGTGATGAGCCCACTATGCCATCAGCGTGGGGCCGAGACTTTTGTTTGGCCTTATCGAGAGTAGACTGTGGCACATTGGGTAAGATCTCGTAAAGGATGCAAGACTGGGAGTAAATTAGTTCTAGTTGTTGGGCTCTCATAATAGTCTCTTCCTCAAAAAACACCCCGGGCATTGCTACATATTTGGACACACAAGGAACCAAAGACTTCAAGAACCACTCAAGAAAGAACGCAGGAGGGACCTTGACCTTAATTAAATTCTTTCTTTGCCGCCAATCTCGGATATGATCTGAGATATGGTCAACCTTAGTCTTCTTGAAGTTGGCTAACAAATCGGTGCCGACATCGTATCTCACTGACAACTGGAAATGGTTCAATAAAACCATTGCTAGGTCATTAAAGTAAGGGTACTTCGAGCTATCGATCTTGATATACCACTTCGCTACACCCCCTATAAGAGTGTGTTGAAAAAGGCGCAACTGAATGGAGTCGTCTTTCAACGAGTTCGATGAACACCACAAGTGAAAGGTAGTCACGTGATCATGTGAATATTCGCCAATCTTTCCCTTGAGTTTCAGAATGTTAAAAGGAAACTTAGTTGACATGGGGGGCCAACACGGATGATGACAGACTAGGTTGTTTAATAATCTCGATAAGTCTGGAAAATGTAGGGTTTCTAGAAAGGGTAGTTTTGGTTGCAGAGTATTTACATGAAAAGAGGGCCTTGGATTTTGACTGGCACTAGGTTGCCGAGAAAAGTTGGATTGTTGGCCAGGGTTTTGGTAGAAATTGTGGCCTTGACCAACAAACGAAAATTGCGCCTGTTGTTGCATCATCGACTGACTCCCGAAGTTAGACGACATAACTTGCGCAGTTATTTCTCCCTGTGAAACGTTCCAAGGAACTTGGTTGGGGATCATCCCAGTCGATCCTCCTGGCATAGGTACTGCACCTTTCCCGGGGTTCCATTTCATGTGGAAGGGGTTTCCCCCAACCGACATCCCCTACGAGGGAAACGAGCCCTGCCAAGGATTCCAAAGACCTTGTGTGGAGTATACGCTTGTCGTCGCTCTCTGTGAAGGAATAATACTTTGCACAGGGTTCTGTTGATCGAAGCTAGGGTAGCCCCTAGTTGAGAAGGAAGACGAAGAAAAAGCATTGTTCCCAAACTCATCAAACAAAGAGAACGACATAGATCCCATAAGCGTCGTGTAGGATGAAGGTCCCAAACTGCCTCCATTGAAAAAGATATAATTAGCATTAGGCCCGATTGGATGTTGAAACACGCCACCGAGCGACGGGGACGGAGGAGG
>SNQJ01S0008152.1:112269-134549 GCA_010110895.2 Picea sitchensis
ATTCGTTGTCTAATATTTTTTGGGGTATTTCGACGAAATTCTAGACTATTGCTAGGGACATTTGCTAGAAATTGTTTTTTTGATGTTTTACATTATATTGATGCATGATTTGTTGTGTTTTTGTGACATATACAAAAACTTGGACTAAACTTAAATGAGTTTTTGGGGGCATGCCTTGGGATAACAGGACAAGGTGGACATAATTACTATCGTCAAAAATATGAGAAGACATGACATTGTTCTTGAGTGTAGAGAAAACAAGATGCCTTTGTAGACAACAATTGAATAGAGTAGACAAAGAGCATCAATCTATCCAAGGATAATAAGGCAAGGAAAATTGGTGGTAAGTGGGACATGCATGGTATCTTTCTATGTTTTTTTCTTAAGTGCAATGATATGAGGACAATAGGGGCGGCATGGATTTAATAGTCTCCATTTGGGATGACAACTAAATTTACAATATGGGTTGGATACATTATGCAGTGTAGGTATAAGGCCAACACTAGAAGGTCCACTATAAATTAAATGTGCAATGTTTATCCATTGAAAAATGACTTGTTAAGAAATATAGGCACTAGATCATGGATGGGAGGATTGCAACACATTGGATGGAGTTGGAGGGCATGTAATGAGTAGGCCTCGTGTTGGGAAAAGCTAGGAGTATGACCCGATGTAGGAATACCACTTGAGTTAAGTGTTTGTGGGGCCTATATCCATTCAATGATAATATATTGAGCAACCTAGACATTGAACGATGGCTAAAAGGAATGTGAAACATTGAATTGAGTTGGAGAGATTTTTCCTACTTTTGGAGAAAGCCAAGAACTAGGGAAAATAGAGTTTCCAAGACTTGAAAAGTGTTTCAAAACACTCCAATAAACAAACATTGGATTAAGTTGTGGAAAGATCAAGGTAAGTAGGGTTGAAGAACTTGAACACTGATAGCAGGGCTCCATGGGATGGAAGAGATTTGAGAGGATGCCTTTGTTTTGGTAGGGACAAAGTCATCATAATCATCATTCATAAATATAATATATTCGGCTAGGTAGATTTTAACAAACTAAAAAATTGATATAGGGGGCTCTAATGCATATCAAATAAATCTTTGCATAAGGCATTGGGAAACATTTTACACAAGTTCATGGGATTATTTTTGGAAAAAGATGAGAAAAAGACAACATGGAAATTAGGGTTGATGAACCTCAAAATTGATGAAAGGGATCCAAAGGAAATATAATTTCAAGGAAATTAAGGTTAATGAACTTAGAAACTAATATCAAGAAAAAAATCTCAAAGTTAGTGCTAGTGAATAGTTGACATAGGTTAGAAGGATTGCCATTGGGACACGTTAGGCCAACATAAAAAAGTAGAGTTATAGAGACTTGAAAATTGATGGAAAATCACCCATGGGAACAAAGACAATTGAAAAATACCTTTAGATGAAACAAAATAAGACTTACAAGGCATATAATAGATAAGGGAATTCTCTATTTTATAGTCATGTGTGAACAAGGTCCAATGGAAAATACATAGACATCGAGGGTGGGTTTCGAGGACACATGTCCCTTCCAATTTGTGATTAGACGTGGGTTAGGACACCCTCCAATAATTTTTCAGAAAATAAGGACACAAACATGTCCTAGCGAGATAGGACACATGGTAACGAGAAGATCACTGAAAGCAAAATTTTTGGGAGGATGTTCCTCCTACTTGATTCCCACTTTTAGGTGGGATATGACCTTTGTTGTAAGGACATTTGGACAATATCATTTTGCAAATGACAAAGAACCCTCACATAGAGAGTAATGAACAAGAATTCCAAATTTCAAAATGGATAGATGGAAAACAAAAAGGAAGGGGAATTGAAAAACAAAATCCTTAGTAGTCTATATTCATAAGGGGAAGCGACATCTGATAATATTTGTAAAGGATGCCAGACAAGATGGATGGACACATGCTCATTGGGTGGGACATAAAAAATACATGTAGAATTCATTAAGGAAATGTGTCCCATGGTGCTTTCTTCTTGTGGATTAGATAGGACACTTAATATACGACGAGGACAATTTTCAACATGTTGAATGCTACAAGAAGTACGTAGGAGACATGTGAGAAGTGATCTCATGAATCAGATGAATGAATGACAAGAAAACATGAAAACAAATTTGAGACATGGAAGAAGTGATCTCATCAATTGGATGAATGGATGACAAGAAAACATGAAACACAATTTAAGAAAATAAAGGTGGTAAGATACACATTTAAGGTAGCCACGATGTCAAATAGATGACAAGCACAACATTGATGTGAAAAATAAGGGTAAAATATATAAATTTATGGTGACATCACATTACATGTATGGACATTAATAATTGAAAAACTAAGATGATCATCACTATTAACTCACTACAAGATAAAATTGTGAGTTAGTAAGAGATTGTTGGGAGTGAAGAACCATTAAGATTATCACCACTATTTTCTTGGTCGAGAGTTGTAATATCTCTCCAATTTTTCTCGTCCGAGAGTTATAATTTCCAATTTTTAGCTCAAACAACTCTCACCCAAGAAATTAGTAAAGTTTTCGGTCAAGAAATTTTCTCGGCCGAGATTTTCTGATCAACGAATACAGTAAGCAGTTCTGCATTTTTCTGAAATTGGTCACTTTAGCAAGGTGGAAACCTTGCAAAATCTGAGAATTACCTGTTAGAGTTTATAGCAGTAGATTCATCATTGAATCTAATTTCTCATGGTATATTAATTTTTGAATTTCATTTGGGATTTCTATTTTTTACTAATTTTTTTTATAAACTTTATCATTAGGAAATTTAGTGAGCTGAAAATTAGTCACAATGAAAATTTAATATCATCACAATGACAACACCAAAAAATGTAAAAACTCACAAGGATGTTCCTTGCACTGTCCTATTCAAATGGGTAGTTTTAGTTTGTTTGATAAGAGTCACATTTGAAAGAAAATGTGTGGACACCAACATGTGTCAATAAGGCACCACTTTTTAAACATATGTTATTTCGATAAATAATAAAAAATAGTGCTTAAGTCTGAAAATCCTCACAATATAGTCCACTTCCAAGTACGATCTGTGTATATTACGAGCATACATTTGGTTTTCGTAAAATGAATAACCATCTCTAAAACAAATGAGGGGAACATAGGTCACTCATTATACATATCTAAAATTTTAAAGTATATGTTGTTGGTTCCCCTCAAATTTGTCCCACTATATGTCCATAATTTTTATTTTTTAAAATATGAGTATGAAGCCAATACAATTCTCTAGAACTCTTGTTTTTACTTCAAGGTTAAAATCCTAAGGGAGATATTGGTTTGAAGGGGTTGAAGTTGAAAAACAACAATTTTTGTAGTTTTTTTGTCAATAAAAGGGAAAAAAGTGTTTCCCAACTTCATGTTTTCACCCATAAGATAAAATCACGTGATTTAGTAAGACATTGTTGGGAGTAAAGAATCATTGACTAAGGAGTTAGCAGAACTAACCTGAGAGTTTCCCAGATGAGCAAATGTAATAATAACAATGAGTGTGCATTATAATATGATAAAAGAAAATAGGGTTGTCAAAGGAGAAGGTGGGATTCTTCTCAATCATGGAGGAACAATGGAATTTTCCTATGCATGGGAGTTATAAATTCTCTCTAACAACCAAGTAGAATATTACTTGTTACTTCAGGGATTGAGATTAGCAATGGAAAAGAGCATTCCTCGTTTAATTGTAGTGGGAGAATCCACTATAATTATCAATGCTATGATCAAGAAAGGCCAAGCAAATAATAGGTTTGATTCAATCCTCGTAAGAGAACAACATGAAGCTTCAAATTTCTAGGAAATAACATATTGCTGGGTCCTCCAGAGAAACAAAAAACAAGTCGATGCAATGGCCAATGTGGAAACTAGGTTCAAAATGGGGGTGCTATGGGTAAATGGTCTTCAAACTACCCAAATCATATCTTGATTCTTGTTTTAATGACAATCACCATGCTCATAACTCAAAAAATGTCCCTCACATGTAGGATATTTCGTTAAGGAAAAGTTTAACATGAAGAGACTTACCCTCCCTTTGCACATGCCTCAAGTTATGGGAGAAAGTGGTTTTTAAGACATGGATTTATTTCAACATGATGAAGGTGGGATAGAGAGCAGGCATATACCACACAAGCGGGAGGACCCTGGGATCTCATGCTCATTCCTTCACAAGTTGGCCTCTACTCTATTTATTTTTTCATTGGTTCATTTATAGTTGATTTCCTACAGGAATAGGTCCGTCACTGTTGTTAGTTAAATTCTCTCTAGTTTTGATGGTTTTAAGATATACCCTTAATTTTTTTATTTTCAAAACTATGGGACTTTGTCATTGGTTCTGGTATCTCGGTTCTAGACTCTTAGTTTCAATTGGAGTTATTTCATTTTCTGTTCTAATAATGCTCTTTCATTTGAATTATGTACAATGTTTGTCTCATTACTACCTCGAGAATCTTATCCCTCTTTTCAACATACTCATTTGGGGCAAAGTTTCTCTTTCTAATAAAAATGTTAGAATGCTCAGTTTCTTCACTATTTTAAAGGATCGAATGGAAGTTGGTCGAATGTTGTCTATTTGGAGCTTGGGAAATTTTGTTGTTTCTTTTTTAGTGGATAGACTGGAGGCCAACCTTCTCATTGACCAATTGTCTCTAGTTTTCTTAATCTCTATGGAACCTCATGACTTATTGGAATTGAGGAGAATTCTAAGGAACCATGAGGACATGGTATAGGGAAATAAAGCTTCCACCTTCTCTCTTATCACCAAATTTAGTGAATTTGAGAAACAATGTATGCTACAAATAATAGAAATCATGAACACCCTATTGTAGGTCAAACAACAATTATCCATTTTGGAAACAAAGTGCAGTTTCCTTAAGAACCTAGGTGAAACTATTAACAATGATTATTTTTCAATGACTTACAATTCAAGGATTTCATAACAAGTAGACAATGGGATGAGAACATGGTAATTCAGATACTATAAGCCATGGATATTGCAGAACATGAACTAACATGCAAAATCACTGGATTGGATGAAGCAACAAGTCATCACACCTTTTGTCAGGCTATGTTTAAAAAAAAATAACATTTTAGGTGTTTTTTATAGGATTTATAGCAGTAGATATATTTGGAAATTTTTGTCCAGGGAGATTAGTGAGATTTGTATAATCCTTTGGATATACATGGATAGTTTGAATATGACAAACTTTATATATGTATTTATAGTGCGTTCAGTTATATTACAACAATTTTCGTAATATATTTTTCCAATTCTTGTTAAAAAAATGATGAAAGAACATATAACTACGAACATCAAGGAAGGTAATTAGTGCCAAGTAAAATTGTGATGGAGAGGAAGAGTTGTAGATATAAGTTGTGTTCTTAGGAGAAATAAAATCATAGCAATAGGAGGGCCTAGCAGAATGTAGGCATAGTTAGATGGATTAATAACAAAATAATTCACAAATTCCATCAACACTAAACGAAAAAATTTGTAGTAGATTGACAAGTGAGGAAAACATGATAATAGGAGATATGACCAATTATATTCATGATGAACATTGATATAGAGAAGCCATAATGGGGAAGAAGAATGTCACCGAGTGTCCTTGGGTAGTTTCCAGGTTATACAAGGCTACATGTATCCTCAAAGCTATGATAACACCAAAACTAGTATTTGCATCTATAAAACACTATGGCACTGGACACTAAATAATATTGAGTGTTAACGATGGAATCACTATTGATATTCATGTACAAACAAGTCATAAGGTTTTTCACATTCCTAAAGGAGGCAAGGTTTGGGACAATAAAACAAGAATTAGAATAAAGGACAATGGAGATTATACTAGCTCATGATTGGATGCATAGATGACTATAATTAAAGTGCACAAAGCCTACTCATTGGATGAAATCACATACAAGATTAGCCAGATGATTATTAAGGTGCTATGTTGGGTCTTCAAAATGGAGGATTGTAGCAACTGGTTGATTAAATGGATTTATTTGATTACTCGAGTACACCTAGGAGGTGGGCATATTAAATGAGTGAAAATTGTAAACAAGGAACTAAAGTTGCCCCGTAGAAATACATAAATAAAAGGTCTACTCAACCCTTTAACTATTCTATAAGGTGAATACAACACATACAAAGACATTGAGAAATTTGTTAGATTGGTGCAAACATATTTAGGGCATGGATGTGGACAATATCTTGAGGTTTGATGCAACCTAGTGGTTTTCTATGGAGAAAGTCGAATAATGGTTTGAAAGATTGACATATTCATACATTTAGGTCTTTGATTTCCCTAGGATCCTTATGATATTTCCCAAGTTTTTGTAGACAAAGGTTGTGATAAGGGAAGTGGCTATGCAAGTCTTTGTGACTAACCACTTTTTTAGTACAAATAAGGGAAAAGAGGCTTTGTATAGATTACCACTAGTATTGTGTTGACAAAGGTTAAAGAAGGACAAGTTACTATCCTTAGCATATTATATGTATAAATTGAACCCAACTTTTATTATTTCATGGTTGGAATGGTGTGCACCCTTGGAGAGATTAATTAAATTTTATGAAGACAAGAGATTGATATGGAAGCTGACACCTTACCTACATGAGGGGTATAGGCGCATCAAGACTATGGGCACCAACATTGGTGATCAGGAAAATATGATATAAGGGATGCCGAAGGATTAGTTGGATTCCTTAGACATAATCGATGCAGGCCTGAAAGGATACACCTCCAAAATGATAGAAGATAATGGATAAGAAGGGGTTGCACCTTGATGAGTTCTCATATATCATAGGGACTACGAGCTCACAAAGATAGAAGATTTGTATCAAGAGATCATGTGAGTTTATATTGATGTTAGTTGATATATAGAGGAATACAATAATAAGGAAAATTCTAGAGATTATGGAATTTCTAGGTGGAAATCAGACACATAGTGTGTTTGTGAGGATTTATATGAAATAGATACCATGAGGCTAGAGGGATAAGTAGCATGGATTGAGAAAAGATGATACAAATGGCCACAAAAATATAAGCACAATTCACATTGTTGAGTTTTGTAGCTCGGACAGTCTTCTATGTGTGCTTGGTGTCTTAGCATGTGGGGGACATAAAGTGGTCCCTAGACATAAACTTTATTTTATAAAGTTTAAGTGACTTTTTAATTCATGAGGGATAAAGTTATTTTTTAAGTTGTGTTAATGAGATATTAAAACACAACCGTAGATATTGAGAGGGATATGGTTTAATCTCAACCATCATACCTAAAATAACTTCC
Organism: Picea sitchensis; assembly: GCA_010110895.2. Lineage (NCBI taxonomy): Eukaryota > Viridiplantae > Streptophyta > Pinopsida > Pinales > Pinaceae > Picea > Picea sitchensis. The sequence goes on from SNQJ01S0008152.1 coordinate 119,615, forward strand.
TAACTCCCTCATGAAGAGATAAAAAGGAGATCTAGGGAAAAATAGACACATTCATTATTCATTTTAATGAGAAGAGAGAGTGCAAGTGGGAGAGAAAAAGAGGAGAGAAAACATTGCAACAAACTAGGGCATGATTCCCAAGTAGAAGGAGGACACAAATCCTAAGGAGAGAGGACAACAATTAATGCAACAAGTGATCCACATGTGTGAGAATATTTGGCACATATTTCGAGGTAGAAGTGCACAGAAATTGAGGTAGACCGTACAACATTTATTGTTAGTACAATGCACACATTTTTAGGCAATCGTACAACATTTATTGCAGTACACATATTTCTAGAAGAATGTTGTACAACTTGGTGTGAGAGGCACACAAATCGAGGAAACAATAAATTTTTGAGTTTGGCACAAAAATCAAGGTGAGCTTGTTCCTATTTCTCTTGCTGTAATTTCTAGATTTTTTTCTCAGAAACCCTAATAAAATTTCCTCTCTCTATTGGTTTTCCCTTCGGGGTTTTTTCCAGAGGCATTTCCCAAAATATCTTGTGTCATTGAGCAGTTTGATTTCTTGTTTATGTTGTGAAAATAAAATATTCAATGTGTTTTTTACTATAAATTCTAGTTTTGAAAATGCATTTATAAATGAGCATCAAAATGAGCTCGGACTCTGAAGATTTTGGTATAAAAATTTGCATGGATTACAGGGTTTTTTTCTTGGATAAAGGAACCAAAAAGTATTGTTGGTCAGTTGGACAAGGATGGATACCATATTGAGGTTTGAGGATAGATTGGATGGGGCTACGTATTTTAGTCCATGGAAAGAGCGGATTGCATTGTTGTTGGAGGATAACGAAATCTAGTATATTGTGGAGAAAACTCGGGTTGTTTCCATAGAGACATTGCTTTTGGTGGCCTTCACTAAGGAAAATATGAAAGCCATAAGGATTCTATTATATTATGTGAAGGACCATATCATACCTCACGTGTCCGAAAAGAAATATGCCTATGAGATGTGGGAGGCTCTGATAAAGCTATATCAAAGTGGAAACCAAAATTGAAGATGGTGCTGAGGGAGAAACTTATGAGCACCAAGATGTACAAGACTAACACAATGACATCATATCTCACCAGGATATCACAGGTTCATGATGAGTTATCAATTGCTGGAGAGGAATTCAAGGATGATGAACTTGTGAGGACAACTTTGAATGGGTTCTCAGAGAATTCAGATCCATTCGTGAAGGGAGTTGTGGCACATGAGAAGCTCCTTGAATGAAAGAGGTTGTGGGATGACATCTCTCAGGAGGAGACTCGGGAGGAGGCTCTTCAAGGCAGTCAATCTAAGGGTGATGAAGACGAGGATAATGTTTCTCTTCATGCAAAGAAGGGTAGGGAGATGAGCAAAGTGAAATTATTTGCATGTCATAAGACTGATCACTATGCAAGCCAATGTCCAAACAAGAAGAAGGGAAAGAAGGAGACACATGTAGCAACATCAACATCAACTGAGATCAATGATTTTGTTGTGAAGTTCGAGAAGGAATTTTCTATTGTGGCTTGTATTTCAGGCAATGGTAGTGCAATGTTTTGGGACATTGGAGCATGGTTTGTGGCCAGTGGCTCATCTCGTCATATGACAAGAATGAGGTCAATGTTACTTAATGTTTAAGAGATATACTCATACCATCATTTGGGTTGTGGGACGAGTACGACGCATGCAATGAAGGGGGTTGGATGTGTGATATTCCAACTAGAGTCAGGAGGATCTATGGAGGTGGCATAGGTGTTGTTTGTTTCGGAGTTGAAGGTAAGATTGCTCTCAGTATCATGTTTGGAGGATAAGGGATATGGATTTATGTTCGAGCATGGACACATGCTCATATATCCAGAGGGATATACATTGGACGTAAAATAAGTGCTTGTTTTCATACATGGGATGTTATTAAGGTTGTTGGGACAACTTATGTGTGAGTCCAAGGAGATGTTGGATTCAAGATCAGTTTCAATGATAGGTGGTTGTGAGGATACTTTCAGTACTATCAGAATTCTCAGCTAGTATGAAATGACATAGTTGGATGCTCAAGAGTGTGAGAAGACTCCTAAGGGCATGGTGAGAAGGAACAAGTCTTCAATATAGGATCCAATGCATGTTGCAGGGAAGCTTTCTGGTTCAAAGGGAGAAGCTACAACATCAGATGGAGTGATTAGGTTGGAGACAGATCGAGGTGGAGGTTCCAAAAGTAGCTTCCCCGCTAAGAGAGAGTGTTGAGTTTTGTAGCTCGGACGATCTTCTACATGTGCTTGATGTCTTAGCATGTGGGGGACATAAAGTGGTCCCTAGACATAAACTTTGTTTTATAAAGTTTAAGTGAATTTTTAATTTATGAGGGATAAAGTGATTTTTTAAGTTGTGTTAATAAGATATTAAAACACAACCGTAGATCTTGAGAGGGATAGGATTTAATCTCAGTCATTAGATCTAAAAAAACTTCCTAACTCCCCATGAAGAGATAAAAATGATATCTAGGGAAAAATAGACACATTCTTATTCATTTTAATGAGAAGAGAGAGTGTAAGTGGGAGAGAAAAAGAGGAGAGAAAACATTGTAGCAAACGAGGACAAATAGGACACAAATCCCAAGGAGAGGAAAAAAATTAATTCAGCAAGTCAACTACACATGTGAGAAGAGTTGGCACAAATTGTGAGGCAATAGTACACAAAAATCGAGGAAGACTGTACAACATTTATTGTTGATACAGTGCACATATTTTTAGGCACTCGTACAACATTTATTGCAGACGACTACATCATTTATTACAGGTGACTACATCATTCATTGCAGCACACATATTTCTAGAAACATGCCATACAACCTAGTGTGAGAGGCACATAAATTGAGGCAACATTAAATTTTTGAGTTTGACACAAATTTTTGAGTTTGGCACGAAAATCAATGTGCACTTGTTCCGATTTCTCTTGCTATAATTTCCAGATTTTTTTCTCAAAAACCCTATTACAATTTTCTCTCTCTATTGGTTTTCCCTTCGAGGTTTTTTCCAAGGGCATTGCCCAAAATATCTTGTGTCATTGAGTGGTTTGATTTCTTGTTTCCACTGTGAAAGTAAAATATTCAATGTTTTTTTTTATTATAAATTCTAGTTTTGAAAATGCATTTATGAATGAGAATTAAACTAAGACAAGCAATTTATTAAAATAAAAAACCAAGATTTGAACCTTAAAAATTTACATACGTTACTTTAATGATGGATAGAATGGAAGGATTTGGGATGAGGATCCCCATAAGAAAAATAAACTTTAGGGACATCGAGAAGACCAAGGGAAAAATAAGAAAAAAAGGGTTGAAGGACATGAAGGTCAAAATGAGAGTTTAATTAATTAATCCTCAAATGAAGAATTGTAAAGCCCACAAGAACTATTGACATAATGTACAATAAAATGGATTTAACTATTGATTACAACATTATTTAGCAATCCAATACATCTATATTAACCAACAAACTAATAATGTAATAGGGTACAATCCAATAATACAATTTATCAATTGACTAAGAACTTAAATAACTACATGTACTAGGAATCAAAGGAAAGCTTGGAGGAATACTTGAAAGTAAAAAACTGAAATTTGACTTATAAAAGAAGAAGATAACCATATACCAGCTTTCATCAACAATAGAGATGGGAAACAAATTGTGGACAACAATATCTTTCCAACCAGTCCCTTAATCAAAGATTGAGAGCCCTTGAGCCCTTAATCATTAAGGCTATACTAGCTAACAATCAATACCTCCCCATATGAATACTAGTCTCATATATCCATCTGAACATAAATATCCTTAGATACAAGGTGAAAAAAAATGGAACCCCCTCAAAGTTCCTCCATCCTCCACATATCCCCAAATTTAGGCACACAATTCAAAATAAAATATTGTTTTATTGACGTGCACACCTCCACTTATCATTTTGACATAATGTACAATAAAATGGATTTAACTATCGATCACAACAATATTTAGCAATCCAATACATCTATATTAACCAACAAAATAACAATTTAATAGGGTACAATCCAATAATACAGTTTATCAATTTACTAAGAACTTAAATAACTACATGTACCAGGAATCAAGAGAAATCTTGGAGGAATACCTGAAAGTGGCAAGCTGAAATTTGACTTATAAAAGAAGAAGATAGCCATATACCATCTTTCATCAACAATAGAGATGGGAAACAAATTATGAACAACGATCTCTTTCTAACCAATCCCTTAATAAGAGATTGAGAGCCCTTGAGCCCTTAATCACTAAGGCTATACTAGCTAACAATCAATACCTCACCCCATGGCTACTAGTCTCATATATCCATCTGAACATAAATATCCTTAGATACAAGGTGAAAAAAATGGAACCACCCTCAAAGTTCCTCATCCTCCACATATCCCCAAATTTAGGAACAAAATTAAAATATATATATTATTTATTGATGTGCACACCTCCACTTATCATTTTGATGTTCTCATTAATCTTCTTTTAGTGTGCCCCCCCCCACACACAAATGTTTCTCATGCAAGTCATTATTTGATATAAACAATCATCACAAAATATGTGCCCAGATATACTAGTATTGTTATGTGGGTGAGGGAGTTACTCATGTGGCCATCACGAGTAATTATTTCACTTGCACTACTAACAAACATAGTGCCCTTATATTACTACATGCTCTTGATTATACTTTTTGAATGCATAGTATGAACCAAACACATATAATCATGCATTAAATCAAGCCAATCATATGGGTTTACTTCCTTACTTATGCACACTCTCTCATAATCATACCATTCGCTACGTCCAAATCACCCCTTAGTTCTCTGAATGGTCCTGCTCACCATGGTATGGACCCTTTACTACGACTAGTTTATGAGTCATACATCATGGATGACTGTGGTAGGTATCAAAAGTACACATGATAACTTCTGGGAAGTGCAAGTATAACCCTCACCATCTTCTCGACTTTTGACATTAGACTATCTTTCCAAACTCTCAACCTTTGTTGGGATCTATGGCCCCAAGGTCTCATCTAGATGGTACTATGTCCCTTGAGGCATTTGGTAAGGTATGCTAACTTGCATACTCTAAGCATCCTGAAAGGCTGGCCTAAACCCCCTCCATGTATCCAACCAGATACTCAACCCTAGGCATCAAAAGTCCATCATCACAACTCCATCGGAAAAAATAAATCTAGTAAAATTCTTGGACTTTTGGTATTAGAGGAAGCAACTGAAGCACTGGTATAGAATTAGTGATTAAGTTTGTCCCCATCCCATAAAATGTTTCTTATGCATAGATCTTTCCTTTGTGGCTATGGGCTCCCATGAGATATTTAATGAAATGACCATCCAAACCCATCGAGTGGCTCTCCTTTACAACTCCACCTAACATAATGAAACCAAAGAATTAGTCATAATCATAACATCATCATAAAATTATGAAAAATAGAGAACTGCATGCAAACTACTGCATGCCATTATGAGAACATAACATCATCATAAATGTCAAAGAACTGCAAGTTAACTATTTCATGCTATCTATTGCATGTCATCATGAGTATCGTAAGTTTGCATGACATCATCATAAGAAACATAAAACCACATAACATCATGATATAGTCTTATTATGATACTCAATACAACACATATCATATGCAAAAACATACTAATTAGTAATGCATGAACTTATGTGAAAATGAGAACACAAATATCACCTCTAATGCCATATAATAAAATACCATATCAAAATTTTAGTTTACCATCTGGGTTAGTTCATGCTAGGTTCACTAGTCAAGTAGGCTATAACAGAGATGGGGCATTACATACCCCCCCTTCAAAAAAAATTGTCCCAAAGTTATAACATGTATTGGGTCCTTACCCTCTTGAGACTAAAATGTAACTAGCATAAAACCACATACTATCAACTGCATGTCCTTATTAGTAACATAGCATCGACATGAATAGATTAAAACCACATGCTAATGATCACATGATTCCATGAGTAACATAACATCATCTTTACTTCATGGTCACTACTTAGAAGCTACTAAGTTCCAACAAGGGTAAGCTTTAACTAGCACATGTTCATTCTTATGTCCTTGTGATTTGCCTAAACACCATGAATTACTCTTGCCATGATAATCATCACATAAGAGGAAAAATAACAATTGCATGACATTCATTATACCGTAGTTCACTAACCATCTTAAGCCTCTTTGGTATCTGAGAAGTAGGTTACCTATTTTACCGCGAGAAGGTTTTCAATTAGTTTCATTTATACTTACCAAAAATCCTCGAGGCTTACTATCAAGGTAATTCCTTGGCTATGAGAAATTCCTTGAACTTACTAGACATTAAATCATATGACTCATATTTCAAGTTACCAATCCTCCAATGAATGATTGCTATGTTGATTGATAATTTTAAGATATTGATTTCCAACTCATCATCTCGATGCCCTATCTTGTAGCATCCTACCTGTTTTGATCCTTTCCCAAGGTTCTAATACCACATATCATCACTTTCTTAACTCATTACAAGGACCACTATACCCAATAGAATGTAAATATTTTGACAGTGGGTCTTCACTAGTTGGTAAGATCATTCAAGTTTACTATTATGCACCTATGAATGATTTGGGNGAGAGAGAGAGAGAGAGAGAGACCCCGACATGTGAAGTGGCAATAGACGTTATAGTCCTAAGTCACTATCTCCTAACCATTAAGCGAGTCTATCACTTTTATTACCTCGTGCTATCACTCTTCGGGAGTTACAAGTTGCAAGGTTTCCAAACTTTGATATGCAAAGTCGCAAAACGGTTTCAAAAGTTCACCCAGGTTGGTGTTAGGGGTAAGTCACTTTAAACCCTAGTTAAGCACTGTCGGGTTTTGGTGACTCGACAATCGCTCTCCCAAAAAGATATACCTTTGTAGCCCTGAGTCACGAAGTCGCGATTTCTATTAATTAAGCATGGGTTAATTAAGAACTTAAGTCAAATCACGATGTTTTAACTAAATCGCGACATCACGATTTTGGGTATTTTGGATTCCAAGAATAGGAACAAAATTATCCAAGACGACGAACACCGAAAATAGGTTTCGAGAGTTGAAGGTACAAAGTTAAAGAAATTAACTAAATTAATTATTGCCTTAAAGGGCCTTTAATGTACACAGTCTACAGATGAGGTTTTTTAATGTTTCCACATTTCTTTATTATCACAAATCTTTAAAACATTTATGGCATTGATTTGAATCTTGATGAGTTATTGGGAAATAAGATCTCGTCTCACGCCTAAATATTTCCATTAAACGATCTGACCGTTCTGTCAGCAAGGACTCACGCAAAGTTGAAATATTAAAGCTAAAGGGTTTGTTTCATTATTTCAATTTTATTTCTATTTTGCGCGCAAAGCTGTTTCATCAGGATAACTTCTGTCTGTATTCACAATTCTTACTATAGGTGATTTGCGTACAAAATTCTCTTTCATGGCTCCACGAAAGGCATTCAATACGACTACCAAAAGTTCAGGTCAGGGCTCCGATGCTGTTTCCGATACTTCACCCCGAAGTATTAATATTGTCAAAACCTGGACATACATCTACGACATTCTTCAGTTCGAATCGGTGAATTGTTCAGATGATTCCAGCGATAATGAGAAGGATGATTTGGCCACCGGATACAAAATCCTCATTCAAGCAGAGATGCACAAAATAGCAGCAAGGCCACGACTCCTTCCCTATTATGATATGATTAGATGGGCGCTAGACCATGTGGATATCCCAACCAGGACTATTATCAGTGAACAAAAGGTGACGGTTGGGACTTTTAGACCGAAACCTTTGCAGGCAATGTATCAGCTGTCACCCACACCAAACTTCGTGCACAATGCCAAATTTTTGGAAGGTTTCAAGGAGAAGGAATGCGAGCAATATGGCATAAACTTGTCTGATCTGATCAAGGATTGGGTTTCACACCCCACAAGGGCGGACTCTAATGGAATTTATTCAGTCTCCTCCTTAGAGCCACCATTCACGTATATAGCAATGATGGCCTGTAGGTTGTATGGGAGGGAGGACACAACACATTGTTTCCTTACCTGGGTGCCTCTGATTCATACATTCGTTGAAGGTCTTTCTTTCGACTGGGCCAAACTGTTGTCAGACAATTTAGCCAATCGAGTTACCGAATATCGAGCGCAGAAGGTGAGTGGGAAAGAAACTTCGTTTTTCATGTCCGCCTACATCATGGACGCCATTTGTTTCTTGACGCCTTTCCCTCTAATGAGTTAGAGCTAGACTCCATCTAGTACAGAGCCCATCCATGTCTACCACTCGAAGCTTTGGGAGGATAAGGCCAAAGAATTAATCTACTAGATCTTCAACTGGGTAATGGTGCCACTACATGTCGCCATTTTTGGCCAGCCACCTCCCAGGATATCAGATAGCATTGCAACCAGCCTAAGAAGCGTGGCAGATTGGTATCTAGAGGTAAAATTTTCGTATATCATGGTTTTCGACACCTCTGTCCCTCCATATGCCCTCCCGCTATTCCTACCAGATAAGCTATTGTGTCGGGAGATTGCCAGACAGTCTGTGCTCGACGAGATAAGCAAGGAGCTCAAAGGAGTATAAAAAAAGGTATGGTCTCCCTTCCCTATTCGTATTGGTGCATATTCCTTGTTAGATTTTAGCCATGCCAAAGCCGAGGTTGTGGCTCTAGAAGAAATGAAGCTGGTAGACATTGAGTTTAAGAAGCATGACCCTAGTAAGGTTGTGAGCATTCACCTGGCAAGTTGCGGTCTGAAGAGGTATGAACACGAGGATTCCCCGCATGACGAAATATTTCGGGGCGCGAGGTCCTTTGTGGAAGTCCTAAGTTGGATTCAAGCCTTGCCACCTAGAGACATGGCCGAATTTTTGAAGTTTTGGGAACACCGACAGATTCCAGTTACAAAGAAGACAGGAGCCAAAGGTGCAAAGGACTTGAGTCCTAGCGGGGAGAAGGACCAAGGGAAAACCAGGGAGGCTGGAACCTCAGAGATAGGAGCCGAAGGCTCCTAGAAGAAGGAAGGAAACCCCGAAAAGGGCGCGTCGGGCAAGCAGGCCCAAGGCCAAGTGGAGATACATTCGTAGGGATCGGGCGACTCACTTTTTCTCGTGCCAAACGAGTCGGTTACATAAGTCACCCTGAAACAAACATCCAAGCAAATCGACAGTCCGATTGCTATTGTCACACCCTTGCAGTTCACAAAGGGGAATCCTGACGAGGGATGGATTTTCAATGAAGAAATGACGCCTATTTTTGTAGAGGAGCTGCCTCCCAATGAATTTTTCTTTGACAAGAAAAGAAAGGCCTTGGTAAGGCAAGGATTTTATCAAAAAGAGGGCGCAGTAGCTAAAAAATATAAAATCATGACAGATGGGAAGGCCGTGAAAGAGGAGAATTTTGCAGAGGAGATAGTTGGGACGCTAGGGGCTTATGCTACAGCCAACTAGTACTCAGTTGGGACTTTGACGACCCATTTGAAACGAAAGAACCTCCTGATCAGTAAATTGGAAGCTAAGGTAGCTACTTCCGAAGTGAATGTCGGGGACGAGGTGAGCAGGAGCCTTGAGGAAGGCCGAACAACCGACCTGCGTGAAATCGAGAAGCTCAGGTCTGACCTCGAGCAGGTGCGCCAGTTGGCGCAAACTAGCCAAACATAGGTAAGCCAACAGGGGCAATAGATTATAGAGTTGCAGTCGAAATTGGAGGTGGCCGAGAAACAGGTTGTAGACATAGAAATGTTCAGCTCATAGGCCGCCAAAATCCGACATAAGGTACTTACGGCTCAACAAAACTTGTTGGCAAAGGTGAGAACCATTCAAAACCATTTTCGGACGATAGAGAAGATATTAGAGAACATTTCTTTGAGAGAAAGAGAATTCGGGGCAGCACGTGTCGCTTTCCAAGATGCTGTTATAGCTACAACGAAGCTAGAGACGGTCAACACCTCAAAATTATCCATCGTAGAACAAACCAGAGGTAATATCCTGCTGAAGGTCTGGGATCAGAACTTATCGGAAAGCAGGGGGAGAGCCAATGAGGTAAATAATTTTTGTGAGGAAACGTTCTCTTTAATAAGTAAAGGTTTGCTAGATCTTGATAAGGAAAGCTGTGTTGGGACACTAGGAAAAATCAATATAGCTAAACATCTGTTGGACATCAAAGAAAACATGGAGGAGAAGCAAGTGGAGATATCCCAGATCAGCCAGGTTGATATGACCGAAATGGACAAATGGATAGTACAACCAAATTTTCAATTATGCTCCATCATCGCAAAGGACCGACAAGTGGGAAAGATTTTACCACAGCTGGTGAAGAATTGTTACACTCTTGAAGCGAGCGACCAAGCAGAGCCTTCCAGGTTGATAGCCCAGTTGGTGGAGAGGTGCATCACTTGCACCGAGTAGGCGAAATGGCAGGCTTCTGGTGTCAAATAATGACAGATGTCTGCCTATTCTATTTTCAGAACCCAAAGAGTAAGGAAAGGAAGGTGCTCTACCCGCAGGAAGGAGGACAAAGACAAAGAAGTGAAACGCATAAATTTCCCATTTTGTAACTGAAAACTTCTGGAACGATTGAGATTCTAGCATTTAGAAGTTTGTATAAATATGCATTTTTAAGTGAGAATAAGGGCTGGACCTTTCTTGGCTGATTGTAATAGAGACTCTCTTTCTTTTGAAAATTAATGCAAAGCAATCCGAAGATTCCTGATTCCGTGAAGACCGAGTTATGAGTTTTGTTTTCTCTGTTATCTTACATTAAATTTCATTTCTCATATATTTCTGATGAATGCTTAGCTACAATTTAGTGCAACTTCTACTGTGGTGACCAATTTTTTAGTCGTCTAATCGCTTGCAGTTTTTCCCTTGTATCGGCTATCAACAGGTACAAGACATGTGAACTTTTTAGATCTCTATATTTTATGCTTTGTCAGATTACTTCTTGCCTTTTTCTTCTTCTGTTTATAGGGCGAGATTCTCCCTTGATAGGAGCCTCACATTGTTGACGGATTAATGTTTTCTCACATTTCATACACGATTCTTTAAAAGGTTAACTCGGTTACGGGAGAAGGCCTTTGGTTTTTGTTCTATATTTAACATCAGTTTTCGAAAGTTCTCTTTTATACGGTTAAAGAAAAAGTTGAAGTGGCATTTTAAAACTCGAAATTTGTTTTCATTTTTTGTTCCTCCATGACTGTGCCCTTTGCAAGACAACCCAACATTGAACCCGGCCTATCGGATCAAATCAACATTGATTTGAACCTATTTGACACCATACTTAAAACCACCACCACCCCGATCGAACTCGAATGTTCATGGGCCGCAATTGAATGGGATATAAGCATCCCAGAACATTTGAAGCAAGACATAGACAACTTAGAAATCAACCTTAGCTTCCCTTTCTTGAAGGTTGATTTTTCCCCTTTTTATCTTTTACTCACTTTCCGATGCCTAGACCCTGTACATTTTAGCCTTAAGTATAGACTCTGGAACAACATCTTTCTGGCACCATTGCCGAGGAACGAAGTTACGAAACCTTTTCCCTGGGAGAACGACATTTTTGCAAGTTTCTACCCTTTGATGGTGAAAAAAGGGTGAACACCTTCTAAAGGATTTTTATTTTATCATTCACCTGGTGACTCCACGTTTAAGTAAGATGGCATCTGGTCGAAGGAACACCAGATAAAACCCGAATGGTAAACAGACCATGCCCGTTTTCGATCCCAAAAAAATACTGAAAACGAAAGGTTCCCTTAAGCCAATCACTGCGGTCTACTAGCTTAGGCACACACAACCCAAATATAAGATTCCTTTTGAACCTTTAACTTTGCACGAATCCCCCCCTAAAACCCTCAACCCAACTTTAACTCTCCCTGAAATTAAAAATGAAATTCATCCGACAACTTCTGGCGTACATAAAGGTGAAAATCCATCAGTAATTTTAATAGCGATCGATATCCCACCGACTCTTCAGTTAGATTTCCCGATCTTGCAGAGTCTCGAAGAGTAAACCATAGATTCAGATTATACGCTCGCGGGTTCCCCTGATTACATCTCTTACAAGTCCGAGGAACCAATTCCTCGCATCCCTTTTCACCCTTCTTCAGTTTTCTCGTCTTTCGAAGAAGCTAAAGATTTAATTTTAGTGTTCCAGAACCCTCTATATAATGCATCGTTATCCTATCCAATAGTATCGATGGCGGCCGTCAGAGGGGGAGGTGGAGGGGTTTTGGGAGGAGGAGGTGGAGGGGCCCCAGGAGGAGGAGGGGGGGGGCCAAGGGCCGCCCCCACCTCCTAGAGTTTTCACTAAAGTAGCTGCCAGATATGCACCTTTGGTCCTGCCTATCCCTCTTCATGACCTTCCTGAAAACTACATGAAAAACTTACCTAGATTTATAGAGGAAGGGGACCTGACTGCGGCAGAACATATAAATTTCTTTGATTAGTTCGCAGATATCCTAGGTCTCGAACATGAAGACGTATATTTGAGGTTATTAGTTCAGACTTTCGAAGGACAGGTATGAGCCTGATTTTGAAGTCTACCCGCAGGTTCGATATTATCCTATGATGCCCTAGAAGACACTTTTGTTAGACAATGGGGTGAAAGAAAAGACCATTTGTACTATTTGACCGAGTTCGGGTCTTTAAATAAAAAAAATCCAGAAATTGTTATGGAATTCATTCAAAGGTTTAACAAGTTATATAATAAGATCCCAGTCGAAGTTAAACCATCCCAACTTGCAGCCAAGGTAACCTTTGCAGGAGCCTTCGAACCCGATTTCACACTTCTTTTGAGAGAAAGGAGAGGGGCTACCTTGACCCGAATGCAAGACGATGCCATAGAGATCGAATCTAAGATGATGGATTCTAGCAAATTAAAAACAAAAGTAGAAATGGGAAACCAAGAAACCAAACGTTTTAGGGAACAAGCGGGACCCTCAGGGCCTAGTAGATCCTCAGATGATAAAATGGATGACATGGCTAGGATAATTAAAGAGTTATCAAATAAGATTTCCAGAATGGAGCTAGATCAATGCAAGGTATATCCTTTCGTTAAGAGGGAATTCAGAAGAAACCCCAACCCTCAAAATCAACAAATACATATTAAAAATGAAGACCAAAAAATTCAAATTCCTTTAAAAAATGAAAATTTTATAGGAGGAAACAACCTGCAAGATTTCAAGGATCTGGAAGAAGATGTGACAAATTTGGGTGACGACTACACATAGCCTTATTTAACTAAAGAAGATTACGAGAAGTCCTTGGACACTCAACAACTGTCAAATAAAGATGACGACATAAACACCACTGATGTTTCTATCTATCAAGAAGTGACCGATCCTATAATGGATGAGGTCCAACCTAAGTACAACCTGAGGCCTAGAAACAAAACCGCGTCGACTCCTCAACCCAAGAAAATTCTCCCAAGAGGTGAAATATACGAGCCCACCCCAAAGGAGACCGAGATACATAATAGAAAAGTAAAAGGGATAGATTCACAAAATCCCAAAGTAAAAGAGGCTGAGACCCAAGCAAAAGAAATTAAGACAACTGAAACACATATACCGGTAAACAAAGTCACGGGAAATAAATCGGCACAAATAAATAAGTTGGAAAAGAAGGAGTCTGAGGTTTCGACTAGAGAAACGAACAAAGGTAGTGAAGGTTTCAGCCTTGAAAATGAGATAAATAAGATCAAAATACCAATCCCTCTGGTCGAATTAGCAAAGAATCCTGTGTATCGAAAGCAGATAACCAAAATGATAGGTTTTTCGGATCCAGAAAGTCATTCTGACGTCATAAACTTGGAAGATGATAAGCCTAATATCACTTTCGGTCCACATTTCGAGGGTGCCAGAGACACCGTCGCTCCCTTCTATATTACTCTAAATGTGCATGATTGACTGCTACATAACTGCATGCTAGATTCTGGAGCCTCACATAATGTAATGCCCAAGTCTATTATGGACAGACTAGGCCTCGAGATCACTAGACCTTATGGAGACCTCTACTCTTTCTATTCAAGGAGAGTTAAGTGCATGGGTATGATAAAAGATTTAGTAGTCACTCTTTCACAAGTTCCGGTGAAAAGCACCCTGATGGTTGTAGTTATCGCCGATATACCTTCGAAGTATGACTTGCTACTATCTAGGTTGTGGGGAGCCAAAGTTGGGGGGTCTCTTCAACTAAACATGACCTACACCACGATTCCTGTTTTTTATGGGCAATTTACTTGGCTATACAGGGAAACAAGGTTAGCATACATAGTGAGCGACCCACATAATCCTAACAATTACCTTGTTTATGTTGCCGATCAAGATCTAGGGAATTGTATTTTGTCTTTTGATGATGGAGTAAATAGATGTACAAAAGACATTTACATAAATGAAAATGAATTAGGAAAGATAGACAAAAATATGTACAACACTGGAATTTGGAAAATGTTTTTTGATAGTGCCTTGTCATATGAAGGAACAGGTGCATGAGTATTGTTTGTAGCACCTGAAAATGAATTTGTGATTCCTTTCTCTTACAGGCTTCAGTGGGATATAGACTACACCAATAACGTATGTGAGTATGAGGCTCTAGTCTTAGGGTTGGAAGCTAAACATAAAGAACTTGGAAGTATAAAGAGACGCAGAGTTGATAGTGAAACAGATAAATCAACAATACCAAGCCAAGCACCCAAGATTAAGATCTTACAGGAATTGCGCCTGGGACTTAATAGAAAATTTATTCTCGTTAGTAAATGTTCATTTCATCCCACGATCTGAAAACTTGCAAGCCGATTCATTAGCCAAAGCAGCCTCAACGTCCCCCCCCCCC